>VZTQ01014539.1:0-241860 GCA_013400755.1 Pelecanoides urinatrix | reverse complement strand
TGGATTATGGGGGCTTTATCCTGCTCGCCGTCCCTGTCTTCCAGCTCAGGGGGCTGAGTACCCTGAGGATAACTGCTCTGACTATTAAAGACTGAGGCAAAGAAGGCATTGAGTACCTCAGCCTTATCCTCGTCCTCGGTGGCAATGTTCCCCCCTGCATCCAATAAAGCATGGAGATTCTCCTTGGCTCTCTTTTTGTTATTCATATACTTGTAAAAACATTTTTTGTTGTCTCTTACAACCGTGGCCAGATTGTGTTCTAGCTGGGCTTTTGTCTTTCTAATTTTTTCTCTGCACGACCTAACGAGATCCCTGGACTCTTCTTGAGTTGCTTGCTCATTCTTCCACAAGTGATAAACTCTCCTTTTTTCCTGAGTCTGTCATTTCATCATGTGTACCAACTACATTTTTCTGCTTTTTCCTCCATGTTTGTTAAAGGCATCTTTCTGTTTAGGTGTCTGACAGACTGATTCAAAGAATAATCATTTACCAAATCGATTATTTCTGTACCTGGTTGAAAGTATGCCTTGTGCAATCTCAATTTCATATTTAAAAGGCTCAGCTCTTACTTGTATGTTTACATTCTTTCTTATTCTCGCTGTATAAAACTCCATTTTGTGGATAGGATTCCCCTGCAAAAAAAAAAAAAAAAAAAAAGGTTAATTTTTTTTTACAAAAATCCCTATTTGAAATTTTTTATTCAGTACTAATAAGCAACTAAGATTATCTAGAAAGGAGTTCAAACAGGTTGCTGAGGGAGGTTGGGGAGTCTCCAGCCTTGGAGATATTGGAGATATTCAAAAGCCATCTGGACACGGTAGCAACTGAGCAACTGGCTCTGGATGGCCCTGCTTGAGCAGGAGGGTTGGACTAGGTGACCACTGGAGGTCTCTGCCAACCTCAAACATTCTGTGATTCTGTGATTCTGTGAGTCTGTGATTCTGAGTTTAAAAACACACCTGCAAAAAAAAGGATATGGCTTAAATTTGTATATTGACAATTTTCATCTTTTAAAATGTGATTTTATAAAACACTTTAGATAAAGCATTATAAGAATTTATTCCCATTACTGAGCCAAAAAAAAAATATCCAGTAATACATTAAAAATTTGGCAGGTTTTAGTGATTTTTCTTCCTTAGGCTCTTGATTGCACATATCTTGTATATGTCAGATCACCATGTTGCTTTTTAAAACCCCACTATTCAATATGCCATGATTTTGTTTTTCCTAAAGGTAACTAAACATCAAGGCACACTGATTTTGCTGGTTTTTTTTCTTCTCCTTGATAAAGACTAAAATCGCAGCCAGTTTGTATTTTCTTGACAGACTATAGGGTTTTAGGTTACTGTGCCTTTTTATTTTAATTCCAGTAAAGACCCATCTTATTCGGGTTTTTTTAGAGTTATTATATTACATAATAGTATATTATCTTTTAAATTATTTAACATCTCATCCAACTTCTGAGCTACGCCTTCTTTCACTGCTGCTTGTCAGCACTGAAATGCCTTCAAATCAAGGCATGCTAAACCCTCTCTCTTCCCACTGATGTTAAAACTTCAGAAAAAGTCAGGAGGTAGTCTTTCTCTGCCTCCTTCCCCTGTAGGCCACCTCAACCCAAAGCATTAATGTGGTCTGTCTTCTATTACATCCCCAGTTTTAGCCTGAAACAATTATTCTGTAGAAAATTTTAAAGTCTTGATAAAAAGGAAGTTTCCTAAAAGCGTCATTGCTGAATCTGAGTAAAATGTATAATCACAGCTCCCAGTGCAGTGTCTTTTTCTTGGCTGTGGAGAATGCCACTGCTGTCCTTCATTCCTTTGGAAGAAACGGAAACAGGACTGATTCCCTTTTGCTCTAGGCTAGTCATGTGCCTATAATATCTACATATGGCCTTTTTTTTCTGTCACATTGGCTTCTTATTCAATCATTTGTTTCTAATTATTTTTAAAGGGTTTTGTACATTCTGACAGAATGTATCATAAAAATGAAATTAATATAAAAGGGAAAAGTGACATGGATGAAAGAATCAAACTAATAAATACAAGTCATAAATCCATTGCACTGAGAAACTGAATGGCTTATTAAAATGGCAAGAAACGCCCTTGAGCTCAAATCTTAAAGTCTCTGCTATGGCTACATGCAGTTTTATATCCATAAAACTATTTCAGGTATGATGTTAGAAAAGTATGAACCTTAGCGTAGATTCAGTAATGTTTGGTTAGAAATGTTTATATCTGTAGAGTATAAAAAATATATATATACATTTTACATGGATAGCTCTTCTACATCTCAGATATGAATAGATATACTATTATTTGTATGCTAATGGTATGTAATGCTTTAACTGTGCCAGACTAGTTAAAACACTACTTTTCTGTGACCAGAAAAGTTCTGGTTGAGTATAATTTGTTCCAAGCCTGTGTTGTTCTTTCATATCTAAAATAGCAGCAATTAATTTTAAAATTACTTTGTTTAAAAAATGTTTGCATCATAATAAATTATAATAATTTAAGAGAGCTGCAATTTCTTCTTTTTCTTCTTCCCACACCCTTGTTTTCATCCCCTCGTCATGCTTGAGCAACAATTTGGCTAAATATTAGAACAATGAAATTTTCTTTTAATTTCCTGAGAAAGGTAATTATTTGGTGACAATACCTTATAAATTTTGAATATAGCTGAGAACCTTATTTTCATAGGCTAAATCTGAGTGTGGCTACTTTATTACTGTGGATAATTCATAATGGGTTTAACCATGCAGAACTCTGAGCTGTTAAATAGTTTCAGCTGGATTGCTAATTGGCTGTGGTTGACGCTGTAAGGGACCTCTGATGCATTTAGTATGTTGTCTAAAACATAATTCAGTTTTGAGGAATTGAAAGGAAACTTTAATAGTATTCTCAGTACACAACCTTGAGATGAAAGCCATTATACTGACCCGATCATGAATGAAGTTTCTTTGTCAAAAAGCCCATTGCATTATCATAACAAAAAAAGAGGGGGGAGGGAAAAGAGAAAAGAGAAAGAAGTGAGGAAACTCGTGGTCTGATTGTCAAGAGTTCGTGATGCCTGTTGCTCCCATTGAGTTCAGCAGAACCTGCACATGCTTTATACTTCTGAAAAATCAGGCCATTTGGCCATTAAAAACCAAAAGACACCAGGCATTGAAAATGCATTTACTTTCCAATTTTGCCTATACTAATCAAAAATAACCTTTCAAAGCAGAGCTGGAAGGTCAGGCTTATCGCTTTTGCAGTCTTGAATAAAATTTTCCTATTTAACAGGACAATTTGCTGAAAAATGCTGTTCTAAGAATTATTTCAATTCATCTTCCTATGTAGAGTATACAGGGCTTGATTGGAGGCAATATCTGAGTACAGCTCATTACCCATTACATTTATTGAAGCAAACCTCCTAGAACCTGTTCATTCATTGTTTACTTCTAAAATGTATTTGGGGGAAAACATAAGAACTCACATTTTATACATTAAATAAATGTTTTAAGTAATAAAAATAGTTCTACTGGCTAAATGCCTGAGGGTAAAGGAAAGTGTGGTAACATTCCCACTGGGAAAGTTAGCCTTACTAGAGGTCATTTTCTCTTTAAGGCCTCCTGCCTCTTAGCATTTTAATGAAGAAAGCACATTGAAATTAATGCAAACCCAAGAATCTGTACAGCATTAAGGCAACACCACTATGAAGAAATCATATAGATGGGGGCAATTCCATCACATTCTTTTTTGCATTAGAAATCATATTATTTGCACATATCTCCAGAAACTCATGGTGCTGAACAATAGGTTACAATTCAAACAGTGAAAAAAGGATCCTGACATAAAAGATAGATATGGGAAATGGAAAACCACAGAAGAATCCATAAATGGATTATTTCTGATATCTGAAACATATGAACACCATCATCTAAATGTAAATATTAATTTCTCATCTTCCTCAGTATAACCCTGCCTCCCTAAAATACTTCTATATATTTCCTGAACTTCAAGTTCAGCTTGCTCACTTTCCAAGGAGCAACTATTTAAAAAAACAGCATTAGCTACATAACAGAGTAGTTCATCCATTCTGATTCCTAACATAATTGTTATGCTATGTTGAAATGAAAGGAAATTAGTAAACATGAATAAAATTCATGTGCTTCCTGATCCTAGATATCATTTGAATTTGTATAACAACATTCACAACTTCAGATCTTGTAGGTGAAGAAATAGAGGCAACAAATCAAGTATTTTTTCATGCACAAAGGCAGAGCTACAATTTTGTGCAAGCTAAACTTTGTACATCTGTCTTGGAGCGGACCATCATAGTGATTAAGAGAAACATTCATGAGGAGTAATAGTGCAAGATTTTGGTACAATTTACCATCTGGTTGTGGGGACAAGGAGGGATGATGACCAAAACTGACTTCTTAGCATACATTTAAGCCCAAGACTTGAATGAGAAATTTTACAGTATCCAGTTTAGCTGTGGATTTTGGGTTGTCACTGGAGGCTGGTGATAGGACAGCTTTTCTGATCCTGAGGAGCACTTGGACCTATACCATGGCCACACACCAGTGCTACATGGCTAAGTGCTATTCTGTCCATAAACTTCCTAAAGGACTTGACCTAAGGCAGATCAATGGCTCAGAGGATGTCACACTTTTGTGCTCAGGCAGCGAGGAGCAGATTGGGAAAGCTTGGTGCCTGCTCCCACATGTCACACAACTGGTATGTCTACAGGGCTGGACTCCATTCTCATAACACAGACTACTGCTCATGGGCTTACACTGAAATCTTATTTCCAGCTGATTTTTTTACTGGAAACCCTATTTATGCAGACTATTTGCAGTCTGATCTGACCTATAACATATTGGAAACACAGCCATGCAGGTGTCAACAGTGGCAGCAGGCAACCAGTCCTCTACTTTAGAACACTTTAAAGATGAAAAGCAGAACATGTGTGCTAAAATGGTACTCATAATTAGCATTTTTTAATACTACAGCATCAGGTAGATGTCCTGCTTGGTCTATCATGCTAGGTGCTGAGAGAATATCTAATGATATATCCTTTTCCACAGGTTTCATAAAACAGTTTCCATAAACTGAGTGATTTGTTTGGTTTTGTTAGCTGTAATCCTTCCAGAATAAAGTAAAGTCTTGGCTTTCATTTTACCATGAGATGATTCCACACCACTATTGCCTTATTTGCATGAAAACTGATAGTGATCTTTCTGCATGGAAAAAGAAGTCCTGGAGAGAATGGTTATCACTTGCTTTCTTGAGAAAGTGAAAGGGGAAAAAAAGTAGCTCAATCTGTCACCAAGAACATGTAGATTAGATATTAGGAAAAGATTTGCACCTATAAAGTTTGTGAAATGTTACAAAGGTATTCTGTATAGGCTATGGGATCTCTTCTATGTTGGATATCCAGAGGTTAGCTAAACATCTGCCATAGATAGCTAATTATACTAATTTCTGCTCTGTGTAGGGTCACAGGAAGGGAAGTCAGTTATGTGACCTCTTATGCTCTGTCTCTATGATTCTCTGCTCTTTTTTTTTTTCAAAAAAAAAAAAAGAAGAAAAACAAGTTAGAAAAAAAAAAGTGTTGCAATGCAAGAAAGAAATAAAGCCAATAGTCAGAAGATATCTGCGAGGTAAATGGTTAATATAGCCATTTAATTAAACTACATCTCTACTGTAGCAAGCTTTCAGTCATGCTGAATCGCAGGTTAAAACAGCCCCAGAGGAAGAGGGTAGATAGTATTTTTATAATTTCCATACACTTTTCATTACCATTTTGGAACAATATGTTTGCAATGAAGAAGTCTGAAGTTGATGGACTTTCATCTTTCAGACATAAATTGCAGCAAAGTGTTAGAAGAGTAGTCATAAAGGAAAAAAATCAACTAAAGAGAAATAATCTATTTAAACATGATCTGAGATGTTTGAGGGATTCTGAGAGGTTTTTATTTCTTTTAATGTGTTCTCAGGAAATAAACACTTGCTAAATCAGTGAACTTAAAGCTAAATGAAATAATATCCTTAAAAATTAGTTGGTGGATTTTCAATACTTTTTTTAACATATCTTCCTTGGAACCAAACTTATAATTCCTGGGTGTTGGGAGAAATCAGAAATAGATTTACTACAGCATCTTAGTAGGACAACTACATGAATACAGTCCAACAAAAATCACTCAGTTCTGGAGACAAAATAGTGACATAAAACTATTTACACAACAATATCAAACTTTATATGAAAGAAAAGCATACACTAAATATTTTATTTGCAGTGATGCTTATGATTCCCAAGTGGTGCAGAAACTTATTGTAGGAGAAAAAAAGAGATATTTGTCTTTATGTTCTTGGGGTTTTACCTCTTCATTTATCTTGTTGCTTTTGGAAATGCAATTTGGAACACTTTGAATATTGTCCATATTTTCTCTGAGGATCATAGTTTCCTGCAGCAATTCTAAGCAGAATACACAGTTTTGGTTTTTTTTGTCAGACTTGATGTACATAGGTTGAATTTTGTAGCAAGTAGTTTCATAAGATCAGTTTCATGAATAATATCCTAGAAGTGCAGATGACATCCCAAAGTGATAACAAGATAATCTGAGCTGAGGAGAACCCCTCACCACTTAACAAATTAGATTTTAATATATTCTAAATCAACTTGCCATAGAATTTCTCGGAACTTTGGAAGAAAAAAAAAGTGAAGATGGTGCTCCCATGGTTATAAGATACATTTTAAAAGGCCCAGTAAGGAGGAGATGAGTCTTGTCAGAATGATAGTGTTATTCTCTCACTTAATTTTAGCTATTCATTATAACTACCCAGTTCCCTGCAAGGAGTACTGTACCACTCATGGGCACTTCTCCTCATACTAAGATCCCTCAGGCAGGCAAGCTGCATCCCAGGAGAGACAACGAGTTCTCTCCTCTCAGAATACCAAGATCACAGTGATGCACTTGAACAAGACACCCAACTTAAAGGCTGTTAAAGTAAAATGATTTGAATTCACTCCGCGGTGGCCTTAGTCCAGCACTATGTATCTTGTTATCACAGTTCCACAAAGCTTTATTCTGACAGATTTTAAAAGCTATAATGAAAAACTCTGCTTATTAAAGGTCATGGTAAACTAACTTTAGGAGAGGTGGATTTTGGTATTATCTATAAATGATGAAGGTCCAAGAAGAAATAGAATTACATTAAATTATATATATTCAATGGCATAGGAATCTATTTAAGCTGATGGTTCTGGTCAGGAAAGCACTTTTGGCTTCACATTTAAAAAATTTATAATCTAAATACAGGAGGAGATGGGAATTGAGGTCTGAGTGTGAGGTGAAGGGTTGTCACAGGTAGAAAATCATGCATGAGAAACGAATTGAGCTGGAGTGAATGGAAGAGGAAAGCTGAAATGCACAGGGATTCTGAAGGGTTAAATAAGAAAAAGCAGGGGAGAGGACAATAAAGCTCAGAGAGAGGAGAACTAAGAAGACCTGCAGGTGAAGGAAGAGAAAAGTCAGGCAGATGATAACATACACAAGGAAGGGAAGAGAAGTTGAGAAAAATAAACAGAAATCTTTATTAGGTATGTAATGTACTTCAGGAAGGCAAGTGCCAGAAAATAAGAGAATAGGAGTAACAGAAACATAAAAGGCAGGAGAAGTGTTTTTTTTGTTTTTCTGCAAGAGCAGTGGACTGGGCTTGGTGGTCTGTCACATCTCTTTGGCTATGCCTACTCAAATACAAATAAGAAACAGGCAAATGCCTTTTTTCCTGGATGCCATGGGTCAAAGTAGCAAAGCTCAGCTCCCTTGGTCTCTCTGGCATAAGCACCAAAACTCTTGCCATCAGGAAATTGAGACTTCCATCCTTTTCTTTCAGTTTTACCTGTCTACAGTTTATTTTTTATGCAGTGTCTTTTCATGACCATGTCTGGAACACCCTGGTGGTTTATAACTGGTGGCTAATAGCGTGACAGAAGGTAAAATCAGAAAGGTGGAATTTGTTTATAAGTACAGGAGAAATACATCTCTGAAGAGAAATTAAACTCAGAACATAAGCAAAGTAATTAATTTAAAATTAGAATAAATAACTGTTTTACCTAAGAAAGGGGAATATAAAGCATAAACATTTTGTAGTCTTTTCTGTTACCAAATCTTGCTTGAGGGATTCTCAGTATAGAATGTGTAAAATCAAGATTGTTTTATATAGTGTAATAAAAGCTCAAAAGGATGTGTTTTAGTCGTTTTGACTCAAATATGTCATAATAATTTTTAATATAAGTAATTATGCAGTAAGTAATTATGCACAATTGTTTTGCTTATGTTGTATGCAAAAACTTTTAAAACATTTTCCCTTAAGTCCCTTAAGTTTGAACATGGATAAGCTCACTATAATAAAAGCATATTTTTCCTGGAGTCTGAGACGGTGGCACTTCTGGATGGCAGTTTCTACCTCCTAAGGTAGGTATCTTAGATGGATGAGTTGAATTAGAATAGAAAAGAAAAGAAAAGAAAAGAAAAGAAAAGAAAAGAAAAGAAAAGAAAAGAAAAGAAAAGAAAAGAAAAGAAAAGAAAAGAAAAGAAAAGAAAAGAAAAGAAAAGAAAACAATAATTTCAGTTGAAAGGGATCTACAGCTATCAACTAGTCCAACTGCCTGACCATTTCAGGGTTGACCAAATTAAAATTTTTTTTCTTACCTTTGGGTGTAGAGGGAAGGTAGTTAACAAGCTAGATCAAACTTCTATATAATGTTTATAACACGCCTTAGTGAGGAAATTCTAGTTGTTTGCACATTTTTTCTGGGGGTGGGAATCATTAAAACATCTACAACTAGCTCTAATAAATCAAGTGAACAGGTTTTGTTGTTTCTTTTTTTGGTTGGTTAGTTGGGTTTTTTTAAAAAGCTACATTCTTTCTAAGAAATATCACTATCAAGTGTTATAAGATTTCTTAGCAACCTATGGGACATTATGCAAATACCAAGCTTAGGCACAGAAAAGCATCGTCAGCATTAATGAGGACTGTGACAAACTCAGCAATGAATAATTACTGGAAAGATGGAGAGCATGCTGGATTAACACCACCCCCAATCCCGGCAAGCTCATCTGTGTGACAGTGACTTGCATCAAAGCAATTTCAGAGCCTGGACTTTCCCAGTATTAAAGGATTGCTTTCTGATTAGGATCCAGATATGCTTAGTAGAACAGTTTCTTTGTTGTGTGAAAACAGTTTCTATCAACATTAAGAGGGCAAGTTTTTAAAGTTCTGAGGCTTTGCAAAGTGTTTTATGGTCAGGGCAGGTATCATAGTAGCTCACAACAATGCAGCAAAGGATCTCATTTCAAAGCCATCTCTTACAGGCTCCCTTTTTTAGGATTACAGTGCAAAAGAGTAACTATTGACGTTATGCAGCCTGTCTGTCTTTGAGGGATAAATGCAGATTTTTTTGCATGAGGTCATGATGAGCCTGCATCAGAATTTTCCTTATGCCTACTGTTCATTAGCTTGTACAATGTTACTCTTATCAGGAAAAGATCAGCATCTTTACTATTATTTCAGACAGGTACTGCTAAAATTAGGCAGTACTGCTTGCTCATGATAGTCACTGGTTCCCACCTCTTCTGCTATGTGCAAAGTGCTAGTTTTGAAGTACAAAATGTACAGTCCATGTTTAGGTTTTGATGCTACATATACTTATGCATATATAACAATGAATAACCATGCTTCAAGTCCTGATCTTCACAGTTTGATGAACATATGACTAGCACAGATAGGAAAAATATTTTAAATTATTGCTGATACATTTTCTGGTCACTCATGCTCAAGAAAATTGAACTCGAGACTGAAGAGATTCAGGAAAGGAATATTAGATGTCCAAGGGAACAGAGCTGAGGACACTGGGAGAGATTGGCTTATTCAGCCTAATAAAAGGAAAACCAATTGCGGAAACAGACATGAAATGCATATGTTTACATAGAAACACTAGGGAGGGAGAAGAATCATTTAAGTTCTCATACTAATATGAAAATAGATGATAATAAACTGACATCAAATATGTATAAACTGGAAATTGAAAAAAGCATTCTCCAGTTAGAAATAAACATGGAAAAGAGGAGGGGAAGTAGAAGAATAAGGAAGCAGCAGAGGAGGATACGAATTGAGGATAAGGCAAACAACTGCAAACATTTTTTTTTCCTTGCCTGAAAACATCATGTCGATTTTGAAATAACTTTGACCTGGGAAAAAAATCTAACAGATCCAGGGATAGAGTGTAGATGACGTTGAGCCAAGAAAGAAATTATTGCTTGGTGACCTAAAAAGAACTAAGTAAGGTTATGTTAATTTCTGGCCTCAAGAAATGTGTATTCAAAGAATAAGAGCAGTTCACATTAGTAAGGAGAATGATTTATGTATATATCAGATAAGACAAAGAACCTTACTGCATTGTTTTATTATATTGTTGTATATGGATTCCTACTGATGCTCTGTCCATCTGGGAGACATGCAGTTATGAGGAAGATGGAGAGACATCCATCAGCTGGGAATCCATGGATCAAAGTATGGTGTCAGCAGAAGCATGCATTTGTTCTTCTAAAATAATAATGAATAATCATATTTTCTTTGAGGTGCTTTAAAAAGGAAACATGGCAAATTGTAGAGTAGGACTTACACTGCTCACTGTTCCATGAGAACTAAACTGGCACAAACACTGAAACATTTTCCTGTGATAAAAGCAAGATCGCAGAAAAAGTGTCCCCCAGCCCTATTCTCCACCTTTTCACCTCTGCTCTTTTCCCTTACTAACCAGCCTGTTAAGAAAATTGCATCCTGAGAGTAATGCCATAGTGCCTGAGCTGCTCAGTATTTTCCTCCAAATTAAACAAACAACTTAAAGGCTAAGCCCCACACACTGTTTTTCTTTTTAATTCCAAGTTGGTTAAGTGTATTATACAATCTAAGGCAAGGTGACTCTATCAGGACTTCCCACACGGCTCTTTGTTTTTGTAGCAGAATCATTTAAAAAACAAAACACATAATCCATTACTGCTGACTGCTTAATGGAGAAGGTGGTGTTTTGATCTCTTTTTAAAAAAAAAAAACACTCAAAAATCCAGTGGAAAGGATCTGTGTTTGTCAGATCAGATGAGTAGTGTTACATTAATGAAGATTCCATTATGACCTTATTAATTATGAGAATACTCATACATATTAAAATAGAAATGAGAATTTGGAGAACAGTCAATAAATCACATTTAACGACTGTTTTAAAGTTTCTCTCCTACACATCCAAGCTAATTAAGACCTACAAATGTCAGCACAGAATAGTGATAATATTGGTTTAGGACTCTGCTGGTGAGATTAAAGGGTCTATCATGTGTTGTCTAACCTTCAGATATTAAACTAGAGACAGCGTTTCAAAGAAATGCTGGTGATAAGCCTTCAAGTGAGTGAGACAATGCTGGAGTAAAGATCAATGTGCCCCAAAGGACCATGACAGTGTACAATGGCTGGAGGCCTAAAAGCTAATGAAAGACAAACTCTCAACAGAAGGACTGTCAAAGAAAGTAAGAGGTATAAAGAAAAAGCCAGGGCAGGAACAGAGCATATTCTGCAATAATAGTGAGGGAAATAAAGATTGGAAGAATGAAGCTGTGAAATCCTGCCTGATCTTCTGACTTCTAAAAATGTGTCTCCTAGAATCAGGCTTTAAAAACAAAGAGCTTTTTTTCTGGTTTCCAGTGGATTATGAAAAGTCACTAAAAGTAACTTTAACCCTTCATAATGCATTTCATAAATAGATTGGAGGTCGTTATTTAACCACCACATGCATCACAGTATATTCCCTTCTGAATTTAGAAGATCATGGCTGAGTCTCAGGACTTTTGGGTTATGTGCCACATGCTACATTTAGGTGGGTGTTAGCCGTGATCCACCTTGTTCCTGGTTTTCACTCACTGAATAGCTAAACTCCCTACAGCCAAATAAACCAACAAACAAGGCCTAAACAGTAGTATTTCTAGTATATATTTTCATAGGGAGAAGAGCTCAAAAGCCTTGAGGAGACGTACAAATGTTCTCTTTTTTCTGTCTAGAATGCTTGTGGTCATTATTTTTGCACTACATCCTTTACACTATAAACACATACAAAAAATGGAAAGAAAAAAAAAAAGAATAACTACACCTCAATCACATATTCTAACAGCTCAAAGGACAAAGGACCTTAATCTGGGCTTTGTAGCACTACTGAATGCTCTTAGAAAATTCCCCAAGGTGGATCACATAACTAGCCCATAAATTCAGAATTGCTGGCATATCCAAAATGCATTCATGCCAAGATTTTCAAAAGCATGCAAATACCACCACAGAGACCACTGTGTACCTAATGAGATTTTAAAAAATCAGCCTAAAGCAGGTTAGATACCTAACTCTTGCTAATTTTTTTTGCATTACCTTTTACTTCTGAATTCTATGTGAAATATACACTAAATACTCTATTAAACATAAGCAAGAAATACCATCTTAGCTGGTATAAATCACCTCTTTAAAATGTGCATTAAAAGAATCAGGCTGCACTACACAAACTTTTCCATTTTTTTCTTTCTCTTCCAAACTGGATCAAATAGTTGTTTTTAAGGAAGATGATTCTCACCCTTAAGAATCTCAAATGAGCATCTGGAAATCAGCAACCAGTAAACTAGAAAGTTCTTGTATAGCAGCAAAGTTAATTCAGAGGTCTGTGTTGGGGAAAATATCCCTTTCATCAATTCTATCCCCTGTAATTGATTTTAATTATCAGTTTGGTCAAAAATATATTGGTAGGAGGGCCAGAGTTCGCAAAGAGATACCTCATTGCTTGCAAGCTAATGGGACACAGCTGCAAAGGAAATAAAGCAGTGTAATTAAACTTTTGTCTCCTTGATTCCTTTCTTCTGAGCATCATAGATGCTATTTTTGTATTGATGGAGAACAAAATAATTAAATAATTATTTTTAGCCCTAAGAAGTACAGATATAGAGATCCTTCTCATCCACATCTCCAATAGAAGTACCATTCCTATCCCACTTCACAGGGCTTTCATGGTCTAATAGATCAGCCCCCGTTGGGTCAGTGACAAAACATTGAGCTAGAGATAAGAACAGAAACAAACCATCTCTAGGCTTAGTATTTACAGCACATGCAGACTAAAAGAAGGAGAATTGATCTTAGTTTTTGCTTCAACTCTAATTTCATAGCAGTTTTCTTTGTGAAAACCTTTACTCTAAGCCATATTTTCAGTCAAATAAATGAACATTTTTACAGTCTTAGCTCTTTGTATATGTCCAACAGTTGATAAATTCCATGCAAAAAGGAAAGTAGTATGCTGATCTCTGAGTATTTTGAAATATTTCTTCATTTAAATTATTTTCATAGTGCACTGTAGCAAACAGTCCAACTAGCTGATATCAGTTGTCTACCATTTAAATATTGGTTATTTCAGTAAGAAGTATTCAATAAATGACACTTCTCAGTGAAGATAAAATGTCTGAAAATTATTTAAATTATGATCACTGACTATGCTTTTTAAAACAAATGTGTTCTTTCAAATGAAACAGAGACTTCTAACAACATCATGGAGAAGTATTAATCAACATTTACCTACAACGCTGTGGAAAAATGCAATGAGTATTTATTTAGTAACAGAGAGTCAAAAAGTTTTTGGTTTTGGTTTTGGGGTTTTTTTGGTGTGCTTTTTTTTTAAAAAAAAACACCTTCCTGATAAGACTGGACAACAATTAGTACTTCTCTTGCATATGAACTCAGATGGTACTAACTGAAACAATATGTCCAGATGTTGAAGCAGTCAATGTCATTTTTACCTTTTCCTTTTCTGTAGCTGCTAGTCCCTTTTTATATAAAATTAACAGTGTAAGCACTGAATAGCTAGTCTCAGAAAATGGTGCCACAAATTTTCCATTCCTGCGGGTCTTTTCTTCCAAGTACTTAAAGAGGCAATTTTGTGTTCTCAAAGAGGAAAATTTAAAAAGACAGAAAAAGGAAACATTATTTATATCCGTGCAATGAAATCACCCAACCTTACATTTCAGATCTATGGAAATGGACATTTTTAATATTGAGAAATAAGATATTTTTGAAGGGAGGAAGGGAAAGTGTATAGATTTAAAGTAGCTCTAACTCCTTTCTATACTGATTTTTTACTATCTTCAAACAGGATTAGATAAGGAAAAAAGATCCCTATAAAAATAGCTTTGCTAGAAATGTACATATTAAAATGGACTTGTCCATTGCAATACATTAATAATTACAGTACATTATAGCCACAGAATCTATCTCAAATAACATCAAAGATTCCGATAGAGGTCATATCTTCCAGTTTCTTCTTCTTTCTTGTTTCTCCAAGGAAGGGTAAAAAAATATTGCCTCTCATCAAGATCTTAGCCAAGTACTACTATAAGGGTAAATGAAAAATACCATGGGACCACAAACCTTTATTCTATCCTTCTTATACACTTCAGTAACTAGACAGTAGAATGCAATAGAATGGAATGGAATGGTTGAGTTGGAAGAGACCTACAACAATCATCTAGTCCAACTGCCTGACCAATTCAGGGCTGATCAAAAGTTAAAGGATATTATTAAGGGCATTGTCCAAATGCCTCTTCAACACTGACAGGCTTGGGGCATCGACTACCCCTCCAGGAAACCTGTTCCAGTGTTGACCACCCTCTTGGTAAAGAAATGCTTCCTAACATCCAGTATAAACCTCCCCAGCACAGCTTTGAACCATTCCCATGTGTCCTGTCACTGGATACCAGGGAGAAGAGCTCAGCGCCTCCCTCTCCACTTCCCCGCCTCAGGAAGCTGCAGAGAGCAAGGAGGTCGCCCCTCAGCCTCCTTCTCTCCAAACTAGACAAGCCTCAAGTCCTTAGCCGCTCCTCACAGGATGTGCCTTTCAGCCCTGTCACCAGCTTTGTTGCCCTCCTCTGGACACATTCAAGGACCTTCACATCCTTCTTAAATTGTAGGGCCCAGAGCTGCACACAGTACTCAAGGTGAGGCCACACCAACGCTGAATACAGCGGGATAATCACCTCTTTTGACCGGCTGGCCATGCTGGGTTNCTCCTGCTGGCCACACTATTCCTGATACAGGCCAGGATGCCGTTGGCCTTCTTGGCCACCTGGGCACACTGCCTTGTTACTGACTTGTTACATTTAATCCTGTTAATCATAGCCCAAGGCTCCAATCTATCTTGATCCCTCTGCAAGGCTTCTTGTCCCTCAAGAGAGTCAGTTTGGTATCAGCAAACTTGCTAATGGTGTATTCAACTCCTTCACCCAGATAGTTGATAAATATATTGAACAGAACTGGCTCTAGAATTGAACCCTGAGGAACACCACTGGTGACCGGTCACCAGCCAGATGTAGCCTCATTCACTACAACCCTGTGAGCCCTGCCATTCAGCCAGTTCTTTACCCAAAAAAACTACATTCACCCACTTCCCTTCATCCACTACGGGGGTGACCTTACCATAGAAGGATATCAAATTAGTTAAACCGGACTTTCCCTTTGTGAACCCATATTCACTATGTCTGATGATTGCATTATTCTTTAAATGCCTTTCAACAGTATCCAGTATAAGTGTCTCCATAATTTTTCCAGGAACTGAGGTTAGAATAACAGGTCTGTAGTTTCCTGGGTCTTCCCTCGTGCCCTTTTTGTAGATTGGAATAACATTGGCTAGATTCCAGTCAGCAGGGACCTCCCCAGACTCCCAAGACCTTTGGTAGATGATCAAGAGGGGTCCTGCCTTAACATCCACTAGCCATAGCATCCCATACTCTGGGATGAATCCTGTCAGGCCCTGTGGACTTGTGAACATTCAGCTGATACAGCTGGTCCCAGAAAGAAGGTACAGGGACAGGTTGGCTCAGCCTGGGGCAAAGATGGGTCTAGGGGGGCTGAAAGAACCCGCTGGTACTTGCAGGGAGGTGGTCGAGAAGAAGGAGCCAGTGAGACAAGGGGCATCAGCTGGACCAAAGAAGAGAGGTTCAGACCTTGAGGAGGAACCTTGAGGCCCTGAGGAAAAGGCTTTTCACCTGGGGCCAGCAGGGCAGCATGCCCAGGTGCAGGCTGCCCGGGATGGCTCTGTCCCTATTGGGGGCTATTCAGCCTTGTCACCAGCATTGTTATCTCCTCTGGACACATTCAAAGACCTTCACATCCTTCTTAAAATGTGGGGCCCGGAACAGCACAGAGTACTCAAGGTGAGGCCACACCAAAGCTGAATACAGTGGGATAATCACCTCTTTTGACCGGCTGGTCATGCTGGGTTTGAGGCACCCCAGGATGTAGTTTGCCCTCGTGGCTGCCAGGGCACGCTGCCCACTCATACTGCGCCTGCTGTCAAGTTATTTTCTAATACAGTAGTTAGTGATGCAACTTTGCAGGAAGAGGAAACCAGGATCTTGCTGTATTGCACAGCAAGAACAAGTTCATGGAGTCCACCTAAAAAGGAGGCCAAGATATGGGTAGAAGTACTGGTCATCCACACCGTTTAATTTTTAGCCAGTTCCTGACAGAGGTTTGGCCTGTGAAAGTTCTCACTCTCCCAACGAAAGTCCAGGCACACCACAGGGGACATCACGTGTCAAGGACAGTTTGCTTAAAGGAGGAGCAAACATGCCTGCACTGACCTAGTGGCAGCAAAAGTCCCTGGCTTGTTTTATTTACTGGGAGAGATGTTGATGCATAGCCTGGGCCATTCTCAAATTCACTCCTTTCAGACATACAGGCAACAATGACTGTCCTGAGCTGCCACGGTAGTTCAGCTTCTTCTAGGTAGCCTGGATCAGGAGTCCTGGCATGTGAGGGCTAACTCTGAAGGGTAGGTGAATATAGTTTTTTTCTCTTCCTTATTGAGCAGTTTTTTGGATTCAGTGATTCTAAACCTAGAGGCTTTCTCAACCCAAACTTGACACTATCCATCTCTTCAAGCATCATAATTGTTTTATGAATCCTCATTCACATCATAAACTGTGAATACAGCCTTTATACCTTCTTTTGTCATAAGTATTCAACAACTGAGGATGGAAAATACAATTAAGGACTTACAGTGATGAGCAGAGACATCTTTGGGACAGGCTGGCAAGGTTATTTCTTCTTCCTATGCACACCAAATCATCTGGAAAGACATCTGAGCTCCTGGCAAGTCACATCCGGAACTATCACCATTTCCACAGGGCATTTTAACTGAATTGGTGACTCTTCAGTTCAAATATTTCTGCAAATGCTTAAGGAACAAAACCAAGGTATTGCTGCCAATAACATTGGTTTCATCCATCATACAGCATGGTGAAGCATAAAGACGAGCTATACACAGTGTCAACAAAAGACCTTCTCTACCATTCAGCAAAGAAAGCCTATTGTTTGTTTGGTGTATTTAGCTCTCCTATGTCTTATTTTACATCTATTACCACGCCTTCAATTAGTTTCTACAACATGTCATGGCTTTTCTTTCCAAGTCTCTCTGGTTTGACAATATTTCTCCTTACTTTATTTCATGTGAAGTTTTTCATGTCTCCTGGTGATGTGAGGAAATTTCTTGATAACCCTTTTGCTTCAGACATAAACTAACTTTTAAACCAAAACTTGGGGGTTTTATGTGAAGGAGAGGAGAGGAGAGGAGAGGAGAGGAGAGGGAAAAAACATTTTTCTATACCTTCACTTTTTGATGATGCCTCGAACCTAGAAATCGAGGCAGTTCACATGTTTCTATTCTAAATGAAACAATAGATGAAGTTGGCAGAATTGTTAAACCCCCATTGACAGCTACTGTTATATTTTATTAAAACTTTTTTTTTTTGGTTAAAAATAAAGAGACAAAAGACCTTTTCATTTTTAATGCAGAAATTAAAATGTTTAAATGAGGCATGGCATATTTCAGCTTTAGTTTGTAGTAATGGATCCTTGGAGTATGTTTGATTTTTCTTTCATGTGATATTTCAAAACGGTAAGCAGTTACAATATCTTTTATTCCAAGAATCTGTGCATTGCATATTGCTGTGGATGAGAAGGATGAGAAAAAGATATAAAAAACTTGTAGAAATAAATAGTCTGGAGAATCAGCTCTTCCTGCTTAGCAGCCTCTGAAAATCAAATGCACAAAAACATCAATCAGTAGGAGGTGTTGTTACATAGATTTTGTTTTCTTTTATTCCTACCCTTTGCATGTAAAAAAGAACCACACTTTAAGTATCATAAAGGTTAACATAAAAGGTGATACAGAAGTTTTCAAGAATGACAGTAGTTCAGACCTTTGACTTGATAGATGCAGAAGAACAATAGAGCACAGAAAGAAGAATATTTGGAAGGGGGTCAAACAGTTGACTCTCTCTCTGTGCGGAAGGTATGAGAGAGAATTTGTCTGTGAAACAAGAGAAGGAGAAGCAATAATCTCAAATTCTTGCTGACATCCTACAAACTTCATTTTTAAATGTGTCACTGTAAGTGGCACATCAAATACCACACTATTTTGTTTGCAAAATATCTATTTGTGAAAAGACAAACAAGCAAATATTTGTTTTACACAGCTATCTAAATTCTTAGAAGTGATTTATCATTGCCAAGAAGATATTGGATGATTATTCAAGTATTGCTTATTTTACATCTGCAAATTAGAGGTTAAATTTTCTCTCCTTTGCATAGGGTAGCACCTCTGTTCCATGAATAATCTGAAATGCAATGCAATGGATTATTGGTGGATGATGGCAGCACTCAATATGAATGAGCAAGGCAGGTTCTAGATCAAAGATTGAAGACATTTGCCAAAACAAAGCAAGTAATTCCTGACATTGTCCTCCTCTCTACTAAGTAGAACTTGCTGTTGTATTCCAGGGACAAATGCAGAAAATGCAAACTACCTTGCAAGTACAAGAAAAACTCCCGTCTGTGTTCTGCCATGGACGTGGTGAAATTCAACTGAAATTCAATTGAGAAACTCATTCTGAGGAAGAAGTGAATGAAAATAAATAAATAATTAATTTTTTACATCTCAGGTTTTTTTTTCTTTAATTACAGTTCAATTACAGTTTGTCTGAGCAGGGATAGTTTGACAAATGAAAGCAAATCTGAAGGGCAGTAATGATCTCTGTTCATACTAAAGCAACCCTAATATTTTTAGATAAAAATGGTTCAAAAGCATATCCAAAATCATGACTGTAATTTTACGTCCTGATCACAGCCTTTGCAAAGAATACAGATTCACATTAGCAGTCCTAAGTGCAGTCAACAGCATGCTAAGTGCTTATTTTTCAAAATGTCTAAACAAGAAATTATGGGGCAAAGAATGATACAATAAAGCTGTGTTTGGTAATGAGAAAAACCTACATCACCCTAAATAGAGATCATAACATTCTTACATCATACAAGCTGTTTTCATAGTACCTGTACTATAGTTGTGACACACAAAAATGCTATAGGAAGCCCTGCAAATATAAAAAGTAGAGATATTTGTCAAACTTCAGCTTGTATATTTCTACTGACTTCAGATTTACAGATTGTTTTGAATTGTTGGAATAGGGGCTTTGGTTAGCTTTAGCATGGGGCAGATGAGCAGCTTAGAAAGAGGCAGAAGCTTTTGTTTTGAATATCTCTTGTTTTTTCAGCAAATTATCTTTTTTCCACCCTGGTCTGTAAGGTGTCTTCTGGCCACAAAATGCTGTGTTAGTGGGTGTGAATGAAAAATTCTCCCTAGACCATACTGAGCACTCATTAGAAAACCTCACATTTTCTTTCAGAAGGGAAACTGCTAGAGTGCAACCTTTATTTAACCC
Organism: Pelecanoides urinatrix; assembly: GCA_013400755.1. Classification (NCBI taxonomy): domain Eukaryota; kingdom Metazoa; phylum Chordata; class Aves; order Procellariiformes; family Procellariidae; genus Pelecanoides; species Pelecanoides urinatrix. The sequence continues at coordinate 222,023 of VZTQ01014539.1, read as the reverse complement.
CCTACTTGTCCTCCCTCTCCCACTGAAGATACATAAGATTCAATTACATTTTTCCTCCAGTTATGTCAAATTTAAAAAGGAAAATGAGATCTTAACAAGACTGGTTTTAAAATAGCTGCAAGTCATAATTTTTAAATGTTGGAACTTACTGTGCGATGTTCCAGACATCTTAAGTGAATAGTCCAAATGACTCAATACTAGGAACATTTCCAATATAAACCTTCAATGCATTCTAGGTGAGATGATTTGCAATTAAGCCCCAGAGGATGCTATTTAAATTTTAAAGGGGTCTCCTACTTTCTCTTGGAAAAAGATTGACATACTTGCTTAATAGTTTCCCAAGCTTCAGTAATTGGATTGCCTCCTCTGCATTTTTCAAGTCACAATCCATTATTTTAACATTTTAATTTGTGAAAAACCTTTGTGTTTTCTTGTTTAGAAAAGTTGGTGAAACAGCAGTCTTGAGAGTTCTGCTGTGCCTTAATTCACCATAACCCTCTAGCCTGTTTATTTTTTTGCCTTTTTTTCTCCCATTTGTTTAGAAAAATCTGGTTTAGGTGCTTAAAATACAAGCAAAATCCAAGGCTGAGAGTTATTCTATAATGTCTTTGCATCATAACATATTATATAAAACACACAGGTTTTAGAGGCTCTCCATTGTCGGGAAGAATGTAGCTTCTGCACTGAATTTTAATTTCCTTTTTTTCCTGAATTTAAGGCAAACACCCTCTGGGGAAAAAGAGTTCAATATTTTAGACAAGATCACATAGCTTAAAAAATCTCTCTGACCTGCTTCAATACTTCAAACATTTATTGTATTAACACCTATTTATATGATATTACTTTTATGTCACTGTTGGGAAACCCTGATTAGTTATACAGTCCACCTTCAGTAGCTCATAATACATGAGGCAAAAAAAGGACATGAAGCACTCTCAGAGGCAGTCTTTTGCCCTAGAGTAGAAAAAGAGGGTATCCTTAAACTCTTGAAAATGGGAAATGTAGAGGTAAGGAGTATGGCACTCTTGCAATTTGACTTTGCTGTGACCTCTTGCAAGTAGCAATAGTACTTGCATGATGAGGAAGCATGCGAGCCATACCTACAGCTCCCAGTAGCATGTACTCTAGGGACCCTGTACGGCTACTAACTCTACCTGATACACTCACAAGCCCCACTACAATGCTGTATAGAGATAATAGCATCTGAATGGCAATAGCAAAATCCTGTTTTCAGCCTAATAAGTGTTGCCTCGTATGTTTAGGATTGCACGGTACCTACATAATGTTTCTGGTTTTAGGGCCAAGACAATAACTGAATGACATATACATAACAGTTTCAATTAATGCTAGCTTCAGAGTCTGTGTACCTAGCACTACTGGTCAGCATAAACTTCTATAAAATAATCTGGTTAATCTGGTAATGTGCTCCATGGACTTGAACTGAGAACCTCTGAAATGCAGCACTGTTGCTTAACTACTGCTCATTCTTCAGCAAAGTTACTTGAAATCTACTTTGAATTAAGCAGGTGCATGTGAAAATGCTAAAGGAAACCATGAAACAAGGCAATGCCCCTGCCCAGTCCATTTCTGTTACTAGAACAGCAACTAAAATGAGGGTTGGGAGAGTCCATCAACACCTAAATGGGAAAAGAGGAGAACTGATGGTTAAGCACATTCCATCAAACACAGCAGCCAGTCATCAGCAAGGAAAAATGACTTAATGGGAGACTTACAGTCTAAATTATCTACATGTCGGAATGACAGTATTTTTATGCTGATACAACAGAAAAGAGACCAAACAGAAGAGACAAAGAGTGAAAACAAAATAAAAAGTCCTTTTCCTGCCCTCTTCCCTATGATATACACAGCAAAGGCATAACAAAACTAAAGCCAAATCCAGCTTTCCAATCCAATTCCCATTCATTAGATTTACTGTCAAGAATGGTTGTCAAGACTGGCTTTCTTGTACATTGTGCATTAATTTTTTTTTTCTTAAATCCACTGAAACATTCTCTTTCCATCACCATGAACTTCCTATGTTTTCTAACTACTGTAAGATTCAACTTGTTCTGCTCTGTTGATGCTTCGCCAAAAGTTTAGCCATTGCACAAATTAATATTTACTGTGCTATCACTGAATAATGCAATGGTTCATGTACTTAGCAGTGGCTCAAAGCATAAACTAGGGTCCTTAGCTAGAAGTGTGCATTTTATTTTAAAGACACAAGCTGAAGCAAACCTTAGACAACATCCAGCTCCCTGTTTGATTAAAATTCTTTCTTTCAGCTTTCACTTGCCTTTCCTCAGAATGGAAATGTGTTTCTCACTGTTAATTCTGCTCAGAGTATCCTTGGATTCCTTGAATGATTTTTACTGCTTGTATCTGCAGTAGACTGAAAATTTTTGCTGTCTTTTTACACAGATTATTGGAATACTGTGCAGAAGCTCCTCCGTGAGGTTCATAAATAGGAAACATTATCAAAAAATAAATGCTTGAAAGCTTCAAAATCAGCTTTATAGCATTAATGTCTAAGTTATACAGAGTCATTAAGAAATAATACTTTATTTTATGAATAATCATTGTGTAATTTACATCAAAGAACTGCTGTGAATGTTTGTCTAATAAAGACAACAGTTTAAGGATTAGCCCCACACCACTAGTTTGGGAAGAAATACGATCATTGTGGTCTGCCAGCAGATGATATATTCTATTAAAATAAGCCATATACTAACATAAGTATTTATGCAGCTGCTTAAAAAAATACACCCAAAACATGTAATTGAATCCATTAATTTCAAGAAATACTTTGTTTATTATTACCAGGGTGGAAAATAGAAGTGGACAAAAGGCCATTCTTAATCTGTGACAGCTAATATATACAATGGTGCAGTCTGTCGAACTGACTGTGAAACCCCATGATTAGACGAGCAAGCAGCAAGCTCAAGGGGTAAGAAAGGAGCTGGTTGTTAACAAAAAGTGTTATCACTTTATTATTGCTTCTGGAAAGAACAGAAGTCATTTGTCTTTCCAAACACAATCTCTATAAATAATGAAGGATGTTCTGTAACAGGGATAATAATATGTCAGTTGTATTTTTACGGCAGCAAGACACATATCAGGATTGGCCTTGTGGAAATATAACTATGTAGAACAGCAATAAATATTGTTTCACATGTTTTCATGATCTATTATGCTTATTTTTAATTGCTACAAATAACTACAACAACAGAGACAGAAGGAGAGCTTTGGCATTTAGTGGGGATTTGCGAGCCCTCTGTGCTTTCCAAGCTTTTGGTTGCAGGATTTTTACAAGCCCAGACCTTCTGCAGGAGTACTACAGCTCATCCTCAGGGACTTGTCCTTTCATTTTCCTGGGAAGCTGATTTTTGTCTCCCTGTCCATACAAGTACTACCCTGTAGCATTTGTCAAGCATATTGCATCTTTTACAGTGGCACCACGTGAAGGCACTCATTCCCTGACATATAGTTTTACAATGAGAGAATATGCTTTCTCTACACAGGGATGAAACTGTCCAAAAAGATTTCTAAGTAGAGTCTGAGACACGATGTAGACTTTCTGAGCCAGCTGGTCCCTTACCCTGTCATAGTTCAAATCTCTATAATCCAAATAAAGTAATCATCAATTCTATTGACTTCAGAAAGGTCAGTCCCTAAAACAGCATTACTGAGTGGGATTTAGGCATTGTCCATGTGGCTTTATATAAAAAGTGAAAAGTATAAATATCATTTTTCCCTCTCTGTCTTCAAATACACCTTCAGTAGGCTCATCAGGCAAACACGGACCGCAGATGGAAAGCTGACATCTGAATCACTCCCAAAGCACTATCAGGTGAACAAGAGAAGCATTTATCAGATACATTTAACTGATGGGAGGAAACAGTGGCAAGTAGGCTGAGAATGTCTGAGAACACCCACTTCAGTGGGAATACCACAATGCCACCCCAGCGAATTCTGTGCTAATGCTGCCAAGGTTTCATCTTTACTTATACATTTGCTTTGCTGGTATATGTTCATTAAAACCTTCTGTTCATACAAAGCGAAACAAATGTCACATACAGGTATAAGGGATAAGCAATAGGAAACTCAGACTAGGAACGAAATATATCTTCTCTGACGGACTGGGTCAGGTAACAACCTCAGGGGAAAAGACATAACTGGAACAACTGGTCGTTTTTTGAGAACTTGATTGACCAAATTTATCCAAAGCAAAATATAGCAAAATGGACATTGTTATCTCAAATGGCTAAGAATTGTTAGAAAGCAAGTATACATTCACTATGTAATAGAAAGAATAGAATGGAAGAATATAACAGAAGAATGATAGACCAGTGGCATAGAATCATAGGATCACAGAATAATTTGTGTTAGAAGGGACCGTTAAAGGTCATCTAGTCCACCCCCCCTGCCATGGGCAGGGACATCTTCAACTAGATCAGGTTGCTCAGAGCCCCGTCCAACCTGACCTTGAATGTTTCCAGGAATGGGGCATCTACCACCTCTCTGGGCAACTTATGCCAGTGTTTCACCACCCTCACAGTAAAAAATTTCTCCCTTACATCTAGTTGGAATCTACCCTCCTTTAGTTTAAAACCATCCCCCTTGTCTTGTCGCAACAGCCCCTGCTAAAACGTTTGTCCCCATCTTTCTTATAAGCCCCCTTTAAGTACTGAAAGGCTGCAATAAGGTCTCCCCAAAGCCATCTCTTCTCCAGGCTGAATAACCCCAACCGTCTCAGCCTTTCTTCATAGGCGAGGCGTTCCATGCCCCTGATCATTTTTGTGGCCCTCCTCTGGACCCGCTCCAACAGGCCCATGTCTTTCTTGTGCCGAGGGCTCCAGAGTTGGAGGCAGCACTCCAGGTAGGGTCTCACCAGAGCAGAGTAGAAGGGCAGAATCACCTCCCTCGACCTGCTGGCCACGCTGCTTTTGATGTGGCCCAGGATACAGTTGGCCTTCTGGGCTGAAAGCACACATTGTCAGCTCACATCCAGCTTTTCGTCCACCAGTATCCCCAAGTCCTTCTCGGCAGGGCTGCTCTCAATTCCTTCATCCCCCAGCCTGTATGGATACTGGGGGCGTATGGGAGAGATGTTCATTGTGAAGTTGCTTGCTCCACCAAATATTTCCATTTCATTTGAGGTAGATATTTTGCCTATATTTCAGTTCTTTTGATCTGTAAATTAGTAAGAATAGTATTCCCCTAAAGTTAAACAATGCTACACTCCTTTATGTTACGTGCAATATAAAAGATTTTGAGGCCCTTAAATATAACAGTAATGGAATATAGCTACTTCTGATACACCAAAGTGTATTTGATATTTCAGATGCCTTGTTGTTTCTTTTACTTCTTAAGCCAGAAAAAGATGCATCACACTGGTATCTTATTTTGTCTGATGATGTTCAGAACAATATATATGAATAAGAGATAGGAACTGCCACAGCCTGAGGAAGAAAAATTGCCTCTGGATGGACAAGAAGTAAAAATTAAGAATTTTGAAGAATTTACAGCTGGAAGCTCACACAAGCATACATGCACACAAATGCCTCCATACAGAAACACATTATTATTGCTTTAATTATTTGCTAAAGTGATAACTGTAGTATTATAATAATAATTTATTACTTTTCTGGCTAATTAATGAGTTTTGATTGCATCAAAATATTAAATATGATCTTAAGATATTTTTGTAAATTTCTATTCTGAAAAGTCATCTACAAACAATTCTGTAACACAGGAAATTTTACCTCTATTCTGTGAATTATGTGAACAATGTGAATGAAGAAAACATTTGTGACAGTTCATAAATGTATAAGAAGCCAGTGTTAGGTCCACTTTTTCTCTCTAGGGAAGCAAATGTATGAACCAAAGAGTTATTTCAAGCAATGTGCCTTTAGCTCTTTTTAGTAATTTCACTAATTCTGTTGTTTAACCTGGACATTTTCTTAACAATTTAAGAGAATAGCAGGAGGGTAGATGGGATAGGAAAAATACCAAACTAAGATCTTGGTTAAGATCACCAAATGAGCGAGTTCAATATCAACTGCTCATCACTACTGGAGATTAAACATCTCACTTAATCCCATGAAAAAATAAGCCCAAATATCAGGTCAACATCATTGACTGGTCTATGAGATCCAGAATACCCCAGAAGATGGAGGGAAATTTAAAAACCAGAAGTTCAGTCTTTATTGCAAATTCAAGAGGAACAGAAATATCTCTTACAGTTCACTAGATCTAGGGATAACAGTGCTGCTTCTGTGCGTTTGGATCACTACATTTATGAGCTTCCCAGTCACACCCTGCAAATATGTCCAAAGAGCAGGTCATGACCAAACTTCTTTCTCTATAGCTAGGTAGACGCCATCTTAGTTTCCACATGCCATTTCAAGTATCCCTTTTCCCCCTTCATCTTGTGTTTTGAACTGTAACTAATTGCTATTTTACAAATCATTTACAGCAAAATTCCTAGTGGCCCTAAGGAGACTGGCACTCCATCAAGACAAACAGTTTATGAGCATGTTAGTGATACATGCATTAAGAAATGGGCTTAAAGTCTAAACTCGGCAAAGCATCCAGAGAGCAGGAGGTGGCACAAAGTGGATGCACCTTGGATCTCACCACAGTGTATGAGTCGTGGATAGTTTTCTGAATTCCTACTCTGGTAACACGCTAAAGGCTTTATGTCTCTCTCCCTCTGTATTGCTAATCAAAGAAATTGAGATGCTTCTAATTACAGACTGCTATAAAACTGAAAAATAAAGTATTATTATAATTAATGGAAATTTTACCTGTCATCACTGTGGAATAATTTAAACCGGACTGTTGTGCATGTATATTCCAGACAATAATCAGCAAAAGCACTGTTTTTAAATATTTTATGTCAGTATGCATATTTAATACACATGGAAAACATTGTATCTCCTATAACAACTGTAGCAAACAATTTCTAAGGAATCAGTCACTGTATTTTTTCTTCTGTATCTATTTCCTCTCTCCCAAATCAGACCTCTCTAGTCTGCCTTAAACCAGTCACTGATGCTGTACCCTAACTCTAATAAGTCTACTTCTCTTTGTCCAAAGAACTTCAGTTCTATCCTACATATTCATATTTTGCAGTAGGCATTGTGAAGAACTGATAATCAGACCAGACCCCTGGGATAAAGTTATGTTAAGCATAGTGAAAAGAAAGAAGCAGTAGGGGAGCACAGCCTTTCTGATCCATCTGTTAAATTTGAATCTTACTGTGGTGCCAGGACACCATCCTGAGCTCATGATCCAGGTTGTGCTGTAAAAGTGATGAACCAAAACACCAGGGGTTTCTATTAAGATATGAAAAACTTTCAGCCACACTCAATCTTTTTCTCCTGTTTTGCATCAACAGACTTGCCTCGCTAGAGGCTGGGATTAAAAGGAAGGGCAGCTTGCATACAGCAGAGAAACACACTCTTATTTTAATTTGAGCCGAGATGTATTGTTCTCAAGTAATGGGAGAGAAGGGTGCCTCTTAACAGAGCAAACATCTTTAATGATGCCTAGCCTGTCTCTCCACCCATCCAGCTTTTCCTACCAGATGCCCTACTCTAATTTCACATGCTTGCCTGTGTTTCATTCAGACCCTTAACATTAAAGGGAATATATGCTGTTTGCCTCTGGATGTTCCATCATTGCTCTATTAATTGCTGGGTTATAGTGGCATCTCATTATATTGATGGACTGGCAGGTGGATTATGCTGCACTCAAGGGGCTACTGCGGTTTGGTAGCTGAAATTTCCAGCTTTGTGAAGAAAAGGAAACCAGGTTTCTGAGAACTATTAAAAACTACATTTAGGAAAAATGAGGTCGTGAGAAAGCAGACTCTGGGGGAGGCTTTTTTTTTTTTTTTTTTAAACTGTGGATTTTATCAAGTCAGTGGTGCCACAAGGAATAGTGATGCAGTGGCTGGGGTCTGCTGAAAGACCAAACTAAAAGTCACTTCTTACTTACCTACTGCTAAAAGTGAGAAGACAATACAGGAGAAGGCTGGGAAGGACATTGTATGTTCAGTTATTAGGGACATCTATTAATTTGCCTCTAGAGATAGATCTTCTTATCTGACCAACAGTATTCATGTTATTTGTTAAAATTCTGACCTGCTTTATGTAACTGCTTTTCTAGGTTGTCTTTTAATTCTGATGGTAAACAACTTTTAAACTACATTAGAAATATGTCACTAAGTTTGAATCATGATGCAAGTCTGTATGGTATAAATCCTATACCCATACACATTACATGAAAAAAAGACACAGCAGTGTAGTGAATTTTAAATTTGCAAAAAAATCAAGTACTCAGACATTAGGAAGTGCCAAAAATTGAGGCTGCCTGAGCAGTATTCCCTCCACCTCCTTATATTTATGAATCATTAAACAGTTTGTGATTACTTGCTCATTCAATACATGTGATGCAACACTCGCTTTGTTAGCAGGGATTAGGTATTTTTGTTTATCAACATTATTCAATGAGAGGCTTTGTACACCTTTGTACACATCACTCTCTTCTATGATCATATTCTATGATTCTATGATTCTATGATTCTATAATTCAAATCCTGAACCAAGGACAATATAATTAATTTCCTCAAGGTTTTCCTCAGGTAATGTCTTTCTAACATTTTAATACTTTCTACACATTGTAAAAATCAATCTTCAGAACACTTCTGCAGAGTGAGATAAGGTGTACTTCTCTACTTAATAGATACTTGTTGGACTAGCCAGAACTGTCCCTGAAACTTATTTGTCCTATGTAGATATGGCTTGGNAGTTTTCCACAGAAGTGATGTTAGAAAAAAAGTCCTCTTGAAAGTGGGAGAAGCCTGTGGGCTGGGATCCTGAGTGAGTTGCTCTGTGGCAGTGGAGGAAGCTCACTGCCAATGTGAGGTGAGACCAAAGTGCTGACAGGATCATGAGGAACGGGGAAAAATGGGGACAGGAACTGGGAAAAATTTTTAACATTATCCTTTTTTTTCTTCCCCCCCCCCCATCTTCCTGAACTTTTCCTTGTGCCTTTCTCCTGATACTATCACTGCTTCTTCACTTAGATCTACAGCATGACTTCTATCTTTGGCAACTTCTGTCTGTTGTCGCAAAAAAGGCTGAATAATTTTACCCAATTTTAAAAAAAACAACCAACCATATCAACAAACAGCCAAAGGCAGATGCTCAGCTTCTGAAACAGACATTCACACCGGGCCGCTGTTGGAAGCAGTGAGCTACATGATCTTTAGTTTCACGTGATGCTGCCGTCCTTATGTTCTAATGAAATTTCAGCTTACCTATTTTAAGCATGGCAACACAGACGGAAATCGGGATCTTAGAATGCATTGTGAAACCTCGATCCCTGATAATGCATTGAAATACTGAGGTTTTGTAATAGAATCAAATAATCCCTTCATTCTAGCATATCTCTGTCTGGTAGAGCCAACCCCCTCTGACATCACCTTGCCATTATAGATTAGTGCTTTTCCACTTCTAAAAACCTTTAATATTATTACAAAGCTATCACTACCATAGTAGCAGATGGCAAGTGGTCTGAAGTCTTCCTAGCCATGTCAACGCTGAAATCTCTGAACTCAACAGCATATTTCTTCGAAGCCAAGGAGCAAGCACAGATAGGAAAGGTCTTTGTGGAATGCTTAGAAAAGTGCGCAAATCCCACTGGTCTTCTGCAGGATGGATAGCACTCAAGCTTGAAGGTTATGAGATGTCAGGAGTCCTCTCAGGGGCTTGGATCCTGAAAAGACTTGCGTATGTATTTAACTTGATGCACTCTGAGTAGTCCCAGCTGCTTAAAACAAAACGTGTGCACAAGACCTCAGCAGAATACAGTGCTCAGGCCTGTCAGCCTGCAAATAGTACAGAAAGCCTATGGATGTTACATAGTTGATGCCCTTTATTAGAGAGCCTATTTAAACTCCAAATTTAAACGGTGTCAGTGATGATGACAGTCTTTCTGCCATGGTTCCACTGGGAAAAGAACCACTCATGGAATGGCAGCTTGTGCAGAAAAAATTAAATTACATTTTAATGGAAAGACCCAACTTCCTAGCTGCAGGAGGTGTTAGGATGTGCAAACAATATAACCTGCTGGAAATTAAGTAGTTTCAGAGCTTCACAGCTTCAGGAGTGGAAGGAACTTCACGGAGAGCAAAAGAAAATTTTCCAAGACAGAGAAAGGACGAGCAAGATTGCTTTTCATGATTATTTCTTTATTAAATAAGCAATCAGGGCAAATCAGCAATTAAAGACCCAGACTCAAAACCAATTTCAAAGCAGTGTGTGTCCACACATTAATCTCTGTAGACCTTATATAAACCTATGAAATAAGTAGGTAGATAATAGGTGGCAATTGCTGAAGGAAACCTATCTTGTGTGAAACTGAGGAGTCCAGAAATATGAATCTGGGTTAAAAGCCTGTTAGTGTTAATTTTTAGTGATGTGTGAGTGTTTCAGGCATAAAGTTTAGGTTAGGCATGTTGCTAATTAGAAGATGTAGTTGTAAGAGTGTCCCATGGTCTGAAATGTGCTGCACCAGGTAGTGCTGAAGAGCCAGGCACACCAGTTCTATGATGAGTCCATAACCATCATAAAGTATGAATGTGGTTATTCACATAATGCCAGACGTGATCTGGGTTGCCGAAGACATTCATTATCAGCTTCATGTGAAATTGTATTTTCCATTTTTTATTTTACTTATGCTCATAAATAATAACATGACCCATTTTACAGCTCAAGCTACTTCTAGAAAGTTACTTTCTGCAACAGGACCTAAAGAAATGTAAGCAACTGCTTTACCCAGGATCTGCTGTATAATACAACCTAGATCAATGTGTTTTTGTAGTAGACTTCACCAAATCCTGAACCATTCAGGGAACTACGGGTAAATGAGTTTTTTTCATTTGTACTCTACCTCACAATTTGGTAATTACCATCTCTTTCAGAGTAAACAAGGAGATGAAGATAAAGTTCAGAGCAGAATATACCTCAGACAAAATATTTCTTTAATCAACCTTCTTCTGTCTCTCTTGCAGTCCCTCAGAATTTTGTTTGTAATGCCTTAGACTTCTTATTATTTTGTCAGGACCAGCACCATAGAAGTGATACTACCATTTAGACAGAAGAATAGCACAGGCTACAGTGAGTGTTCTTACAGATCCAAAAAAACACTGAAATAAAGTAGAGCTACAGAGAAATTGTGTGTTGATAAATAAGAATAAACAGGGAGAGTATTGTGGTATGGGAAGAAAGGCTTTCCTTTCTTGCCACAGAACCATCAAGTATTGAGGAAAAATGATCTTGCACACCCAAATTATGTGTTATAGAACCACATTCGTGTATCACAGAGGAAACCCAGTCATCTGCCAGAGTGCGTCTCCCCTCAGTGCTACACTGCGGTCTTTTACAGACTAGTCCCTTGGTCACAGTTTATATGATGGGCATTTGGGGTATACTCAAGGGGAGAAAAAGCTATGTTTCCAATGATAATGCTGAGCTTCATATATCATCTTACAAACTGTGGCAAAATTTCCCAGAAATTCAGATGATACTATCCAGAATCTCTCTGGACTGCTGAGAGGACTGAGCAACACAAAAGACAGCCTTGTGAAGCAACACTGGCTTGGCAGTGTAAGCGCACAGATTATTGTTACAGGGAAAGTAATATCTGTTTCTTTACACAGATAAGTACATTTGATTCCTAATTCACACGCAACGTTTGGGAGCATAGTCTTCCCCATAAACTGACTTCATTAATGACAGGTGATTTGAAGCAAAACTCTCATTAGGAACAAAACTGATGCCCAAAAAGACTGATACGTTGATGTTTTCTTTCTGAGAAATTGTTATGAAACTTGTTTCAACTAACTCTAGGCTACATTATGAATAGACTGCCAGAAACACAATTCCAGTTAACAAAACTGCCCCTCAGCAAGCTTTTAAATGCAGTAAGGTATCATTTTACTACGCGATGTCACAGTAGTGACCACAAAGTGTGGAGTTTCAGATCCTGAGGGAGATGAGAAAGGAGAGTAGTAGGGTAAGAGACCCTGGACTTTCGGATAGCAGATTTCAGCTTATTCCGGAAACTGGTAGGTTGGATCCCATGAGAGACAGCTCTGAAGGGCAAAGGAGCTCATGAAAGCTGGCAGGTTTCTGAGGACAGCATCCTGACAACATAAGAACAATTCATCCCAATGCTTAGGAAAACAAGCAGACGTAGCAGGAGACTGGCTTGGGAAACTAAGCAGGGAACTCATGGCAGAGCTCCGATGCAAAAAGGCAGCATACAGAAGAAGTAATCAGGGACAGGCTACAAAGCAGAAATTCTTTTTTTAATAATGGAAGTATTTTACTCCAGAACTAAAGTTTTTATCTTTTCATAACATCATGAAGAAAACAAAATCTAATCCAGTCTGTATGATCACACACATCCATTGATATCTGTGTTTTTCTACACAGAAAATCACAACTCAGGAAAAATAAACTGAAGGGAGAATGAAGGACTCCAGCTGTATGGAAGAGAGCGTATAAAGAATACTGATGACTTAGAGATATCATTATAGAAGCAGCAGTGTAAAAAAAATTCTTGTAACATGCATGTTTAATTAACAAAGTGATATTGTACCTCAGATAAACTAAGTGATTTATCTTGCTTGCCTAAGCACTATCCATGACTTAGTTTCACCGATGGAAGAATTGTAGATTCAGCTGTGAAACAACGCAAACTCAGAAGGTCTCCAAGTATGAGATTTCAAACTGTTAATACTGAAAAATGCATTACTACCGCATAGTACATATTTTACATAGTCTTAAATGGCAATGAAAAAAAAGGTTTTCCATCACTTAATTAAGATACTTCTATGGTCCAAGTCCTTCTGAAGTCTCAATATTTCTGGGGAAAAAAAAAAAAAACAAACCACAACCCAAAAAAAACCCAGTCAAAATGCTTTCCATTCTGAATGTCTGTAGCACAGACTAGCATGAGGGAAATCTCTCTTTGAAAGATTTTTGTGAAGATTTGTATTACAAAAGAAAGTACTGAAGTCATTTTCTCACATACTAAAGTGATAAAGTGTCACTGCAATTCCAGTTTCAAGCTCTGTTGGGGATGATTCCAGCATATATGCCCAGATACCACACACGAGTTTGATATTAGTTTTTCTGAATTCTCATTTGTACTTCTTCTTTGAACCTAAAATGTAAAACCTTTCTTTCCAATATCAGTTTTATAGTTTTCTTTTGCAACTGTTTCTTACAGGTCAATGGATCTTTTAATTATTACATGGATATAATAAGCATATTTTTTCTAGAAACAGGTTGTCTGGTGTCAGACAATCAACGAGTCAGATTGATGTGAGGGTATGACAAGTGTGGATTATTCCACTCCTTTAAATTTGTACTTATAAACAAGGGTGTGCTCAGAAACTGTTGGCAAGAATTCTCTCTAGCATTTTGGTACTGAACACACCATGGACTTGCCTAGGACCATCAGTCCCCCCCGGAAATGTAAGCCCATGCACTTGTGGAAAAAATAATGACATAAAAAGGTATACAACTCAAAGACAGATTTTTATTTGCCACAGTATACTTAACATGCCTCACTGGGTCAGGTGGAGGCAACTGGAAAGGTGAAAGCTGGTAAAGGTACTTACAGCATGAACACTAAATACTACAGCATGGTATGGATTTTTTATTGAGACTATTTATACATATTTCTTCATTGTTCACTCTCACCATTACTGAAAGGATATGATAATTATGGGGAAGTTGCTTTTCAGCTTTCTAATAAGAAGAGGATTTTGCATGGGTAGTTTTTAGATTATTATCACTGTACACAAATGTTGATGCTTTTTGTTCTGTGGAAATTAGGAGTCCTGGGATGAAAAACATAGCTAGGAGGTCTTTCTATTTATAGGAGTGCTTTGCTGATTGATGAGCAGAATATTGAACACTCATGAGTAGAACACTCAGTTGCAGAGAAGGGTGGGATACTAGCAGGCAGAAAATGGTAGCCGAAAGAATAGATTCATACAATGCTGGCTATGACTATAAGATAATTTATTCTGAACCTCTGGACAGAGGTAACCTCTCTAATTTGCTTTAACCAAGTTACCCTTCAGTAGCTCTGTTACTGGTGCTTGATAAAGATTTGGATGCCTTTGACTAAAGCACTGTTTCTGATATACACCCAGTTTTGAACTGGAGAAAAGAGAAATGGGACTCTATGATGTCCCTTGACTTTTTTTTTTCTGCTTTTCCCATTGATCCAGTCCGTCTAGCTGTTAAAAATGTTTTTTCCCCCTTTTTAATTTGTGTGGCTCCAGTTTCTAGACATTGTTTCTATTTTTTTCTCCCCTAGACTAAAGAACCCTTTCCTATGAGAAAATGGCTAGAGAGAACAATCTAGCAGAGCTGAACACTGAAAAGCACTTTCTCTATTATATTCACAGCATAGAAAGAACACATTTTGGAGAGGCAATAAAATTTTTCACATCAACAGGGCAATTCCTTGGTGGAGACACTGCTTACAAACAGCACCTTTTTCTTGTATTCGTATTTGTCTTCACTTTGGTACTTAACAACTGCAATCAAAACATGGAGAGCAAGTATTCAAGTATAAAGAATAAACAAGTATTTCACTGAAGTACTCTCCAATTCTTTAATATATTCCATAATTTCATTGTAGTTTTTACTTTCTTTTTAAAAACTCTGGACTCCTGCATTTTATAAAATAAATTGCTAGTATCTTCACAATGTCTCATACTGAATGAAATCACCTTGTATTCCCATCTTCATTTTTATATAATAATTTATATCTTACTCACTTACGTTTCCCCAATATCACATTCACAGTTCATGCTTTTTCTTTACCTATTATTATGCCTTTCTTCTTTTCAGTGTCACTGATACTGAGACAAAACCCCAATTTTTTAAGATGTGGACTGAATATCTTTTTTTACTGGGACTGTTTAGCTTGGAGAAGAGGAGGCTGAGGGGAGACTTCATCGCGCTCTACAACTACCTGAAAGGAGGTTGTAGCGAGGTGGGTGTTGGTCTCTTCTGCCAAGTAACTAGCGATAGGATGAGAGGAAATGGCCTCAAGTTATTGCCAAGGGAGGTTTAGATTGGACATTAGGAAAAAATTCTTTACTGAAAGAGTGGTCAGGCCTTGGAACAGGCTGCCCAGGGAAGTGGTGGAGTCACCATCCCTGGAAGTGTTTAAAAGACGTGTAGATGAGGCACTTAGGGAGCTGGTTTAGTGGGCCTGGTGGTGTTGGGTTGACGGTTGGACTTGGTGATCTTAGAGGTCTTTTCCAACCTTGATGATTCTATGATTCTATGATTCTATGATACTACTACTATGATTCTGCTTGCTTTAAACTGTAGCAAGAAGCCTAATGTTTGAAAGGACCTAGGTTAGCAAGTGATAAGAAGGACTATATGACCCATCCTCACTGTTCATTTGCCACTGTAGTAATCTTTGTGTCATCTTGCAAATTAGTTTTGGTTTCATATTTCTTTTAGACCATTGATGAAAATGTTGAGTAACATCAGACCTGTTGCTACATATAGTGCGTGTAGAAACCAAATAGCTCCATTGTGTGATAATGCTATATTAGTTTTTGTGATTTATCAACCTGGTTAAATTAACTCCTAGTTTATACTCCATGTGGTTCTGAATGATAGTGCTAATTTCACATACCTAATGTTGTGCAGAACTCAGTCACGTACTTAAGAAAGAATGTCTACAAATGACTGCATGTACATAGTTATCTTTTTCAAATAATAACTGACGTAAGACTTGGTTTAGTCATGATTAAAACTCCCTGTTGATTCATTTCTAACATGGCACCCATCTCCCAGCCAGGTCCTTTGCACAAAAATTGCTCTTCAATTGGTTCCCAGGCAGCACTGATGAATGGCAATGTTCCTCTCACTTTGCACTTCTCCTTGCTGAATTTCATGACATTTCTCTTGGCTCAATCTTCCCTCTGGATGAAGTCTCTACCACTCAGCATGCCAAGTGCTCTCCCTAGGTAATCTAAATCTGTCAGACTCCCATTTCTCCTCTGCTGCTAAAATTATTCAGTATTCTTTTATCTTTTTAGACTTTACAAGAAATACATCGTTATAAAGGCAAGGTTTGGAAGTTATTTTTTATTATCCCATTTACTAGGCTTAACTGAAATCCTGAGATAAAGCCTTAAGGAAAAACAAGAAACTCTAGGAGGACCACAACAGAGGAAGATAGAGCCTCTGAGTAAAAAAAAGTATTTAAAATGCAACTTTTATGTAACCATGCTTGAATGAAGTCTGATAAGTTATTATCAGAGGGTCCAAACTGATAGTGTCATAAGCATTTTTTTGTGCACAGCTGTGAAAGAATAAACAGGTTATATTACAGAAACATATATGAAAATGCATAATTCAGGTATCATTGACTTTTTCCAATCAAAACAGGATTGAAATCTCTTTGTGTCATACTTTCTTCATGAAAACTATACTCTCCATTTACTGCTGAAGGTACAAGTGAATTTCCTGAGGTATCTCTTACTATGTTATTCTTCAGACCTTGCTAACTATGCAAGAGAAAGCCATCTTAAAAAATCATACTGTTTTGAAATTCATTGTTTTTTCTATTCTTTTAGCTACACTAACTGTGCTTTGCCACACCCTCCAGAATTCACCACAGCAATGGAATTTCCTTCCTTTAAATGTTTATGAACTTGAAAAAGTCGATAAATGAGAGCAATCCTATTGAACTCAGTCTGAATTAACCTCATCCCATTCTAACAGCCATCAGCATATCTGCAAGAATAAGCACTGGCACAATGAAGAAAAATAGCTTTAGCCCCTTTCCATTTTCAAAATTCCCATCCAGCAAAACATACCAGTATGCGCTAAACATTAAGCACATGTTTGAATCCCTGCACAGTCATATAAGCATTTAAGAATGTGCTTTGCTTAAGTGCTGCTTAAATCAGACTGACAGCAATTTGACTTAAGCATACGCTTAACTGCTTTGCTGGATTGGGATGCGATGGGATAACTAATGTGTTTAAGACTGGAAATGGGCTGCATATGGAGTGAAGGCAATGTGATACTACCACAGAGAGTTTTGGATCTGCCCAGACTCCACCATGTGCTTCCATTTCTTCCCCACCATTGTCAGGCAGGTTCCAGTTCACCATAGTATCTACACAAATGACTTGCCATAAAACAGATATAGGAGGGGCACAGGTTACATCCTCTTCTGTATTACTTCAAAAGCAGCGTAATGGTGAACCCAGGTCTTAACTGGGTCCCAAAATCTGGGTCCTGAAGGAAGGACTCCATAGAGATGTGTTCTTTGGGAAAGTATAGAAAACAGCTACCTTGGTACAACTGGTCAAAACTTGGCATGTTCATCCCATACAGACTACTTCTATTTTGGTTTTTAAATCTAGCTTTTTGGCTAGGATTCCTGCAGAAATACAACTGAGAATTTTTTTTCTTTTAATTTTTATAAAGCTTAAACTAATTAATTGGCTACCCTATTTTTTGAAGGTCTAAGAGTCCTTCATAGCAAAATAGAGGGCAGAAGAGGGCTTTTAGGACTTTCTCTATGCCACGTAAACAGAAAATGGCTTCAAGAACAGCTCTTCCCATGTTTTCTTAGATCAACAGGGAACCCAGAAGCACTGGAATTCCCAGTTGTGCAACAATTTGCCAACAGGGTCCCCCTGAAGCAAAGAGCTCACAAGCGTGTATGATGCCTCACCCAGACACTGTGTACATATTATGTGAGGTGTCCAGAGAACCACACCATCAGTGCTCTTGTGATCCCACAGCTTGGCAGACTCACTTGGTAGGTTTCATTGGACGCCTTCTCAGGCTTTGGAGGAAACTCACAGGTACAAAAAAGAATATGTCTACAGAACACCTTGTTTTCTGACAAACCTATGTATTTCATACATAGAGAAAAAGAAATTGTTGTAAGGCTTCCAGCAAGCTCTAATCCTCAGGAGAAAACTTTTGCTACTCAGCTTAACGGTGGCAGCTGTCCAAGAGAAGAATAAGATGTACACATTTGCAATGGCTTGAGATACTGTCACTTAAGAATAGCAGTAATTCAAGGAATAAAACACTGACAATATGCAGCTCTGAATTACATCATCTTTAACCTACAACAAAAGTGACTGCAGTGAGTAAAGGAGAGGTTGGTGCCACTCCTCATTCCTGCAGGAAAAGCCACCATGGCCCTATCTGTCACCCCAAACACTTGAACTCCTCTGCCTTCTCTGGAGGGAATTATGGCTACAACCCAGCTGCCTGTACCAGCACTATAAATTCTGACAAGGTCATGCACATCAGTAAATACCAATTCTCACTGGGTGGGTAGACAGAGAGTACCTGAACTCACTTAGTCCAAAAGGCACTCTGCACAATAAAGAATTCAAGATAAAACACTCTCATGCAATACAATGAAATAGTAGAAACATTGTTTAACAAAGTAATTGTAATGGGTAATAGGCATTTGATAACTTAATTTTAGTCTCCTGCTTTTTGCTACCCTGTACAGAAGGTATACTGCTGTGTACATCTCACCATTCGCTCAGCAGCACTGGCATTACTTCTGACCAGGAAATATACTCTGAATGATATCGTTGGTTTAAATCTAACCTTCATCTTGTCTCCTGCGGGGATTCATATGAGAATACCACAGAAAGATTATCAATGACCTTTGCTCTCACGCTGGAAGCAGACACCTATATCAACTGATGTTAGCAGGAGGACAAATACCTTGCAAGGTCTACATGGTTTCAGGGTTGATAAAAGTTTATAGAACCAGAGGGTGCCAGCAAATGCTTTACTACCATTGGATG
Source organism: Pelecanoides urinatrix (assembly GCA_013400755.1). Lineage (NCBI taxonomy): Eukaryota > Metazoa > Chordata > Aves > Procellariiformes > Procellariidae > Pelecanoides > Pelecanoides urinatrix. The sequence goes on along the minus strand of VZTQ01014539.1, from coordinate 203,107 downwards.
GTAGTAAATCAGATGAAAACATTTCCTTTTCGTTAACTCCTGGAGAGCTAGCCAAGAGCCTCGACTTCAGCAATAGCAAAGCCGTCTCCTACTCCTACTCCGGATACTCTGCTGTCCCTTTCAGCAACGAAGTTAGCTGGGCAGCTGCCCACCACTGAGGTAGCCCTGCCGAAGGACATAGTCACAGCTGGGCAGCGAGCTGGGAGAGCCGGCAGTGTGCCATAGTCACCACAGAAGTGCACACGTGAGGAATGACACATGGAGAACAGTCAACTTTGCAGGCAGAGCACCAGGAGGTGCAGGGCTCAGGAGCAGGGTAGGAGGCCAACAGCACGTTCTGTCAAATGAAAAGGGTGCAATAAACCCCTTGAGCCCAGTGTGGTTTCTAACCCTGAGCCTCATTTAATCAGTCACCTGATTTCAAATCAGGTCAGGTAGAAACCGCCTCCGCGTCGCTGTCGCAGCTGCCTCTGCCCTCCCCGTGCTCCCAGCTGCCCCCGCACAGTCCCTGGCAGATACGCGGCTGCCTGATGGCAAATGCAGCCTCTGCTTGGGCATCCTCAGCAATGCCACCACCAGTCCCGGGAACAGCACCCCAAAATGGCTGCACTCTTCAGCAGCTCATAGTTTAATATCACTCGAAGTGGAGCTCCTTTTTCTTCTGCTATCAGCCATTATTCAGCACCGAAAAGTGCACACTGCTCCCTATTCAGCTCACAAACTGTGCATCACCTTTCAGGACTTTTTCTGTTGACTGTGACTGACAGCAGTGTGAAGATTAGGCAGCCTTTTAATCTTATACTAGCCATGATTGCCATCAGTGGAGTAAAAGAGCAATTGCCCGGCAGTGCAAGTCACAGACCAATAAAAGGTTCTCAGGGCAGAAAGCAGTCATACACTAAGTTAAGCTTCCAGCCTATTCAAGTCCATGATGCCTCCCTGTGAAAACTGCATAACTTAGTGATAGTGTCCTGGAGGATTTTTCATGAGGCTTTATGACAAAAAGGCCCATATTTCTCATTAATAACATTACTCTACAAAAAAAAAAAAAAAAACAAAAAAACAAAACAAACAAACATTTCAATACCTTTCCTTATCTGGAAGACTTTAATTTTTTATTTAAACAGATTATGAGACAATTTGATTGAAGAACAACTAATTTCCAGAAAACTGGAACATCTCACTAGTATTCAGCAGCTACCTGAAACACTTTCAGCATTAGGAATGCTCCCACAGAGACATTTATACAGCTCTGACAGCATATAAGCAGAGATTATTTTGATTTAAGAATAAAAAAAGAATTAATTTCCCCATTACATAGGCATAGGGAATACTAATAGCACTGACGGTACAGCTCTGTTCAGACTGAAATTAGGCATATAATTTCAGATCATGGAATTGTGGTTAGTGCCAAACCCTAAACCAGCTGCAATGGCACAGATTTCTGTGTAGATAAATTCCTTGCAGGTGTATCCCACAACTCTGTACTGTCTTCATCACAAAAGTGTCTGTCACCTGTGTCTTCAATGCTCTTGATATGTACTGAACTAAAACATCATGAGTGTGCTTTCACATGTTCACTCCAACATCTCTGACACAACATCAACATCACTGTCAAGATTGAAAAATGTTTTGAACAGAAATGTATAGATATCAAAATCTGATTTACAAAGCTAACCTAACCTGTTAGCAAATGGGAACCACTGAGCAGTAATGACATAGGTAATATTCAAGTAAGTGAAGTCTAGATTAGAGTTCAGATATCTCATTGACATGCTCTGAGTCACGCACATCTTATTCAGCCTTACGGGACACCTTATGTGAGTTAAACTCAAAATGCCTTTTGAAGCAAACGGAGCTGATGTAATGTGGCTTTGCAGTTTCTTTTTTATATATTGGTGTGGTTTAAGCATTCATTAAGCATTGGGCACTTGTCATCCTATAAAACTAAACAAACACAACAAAACTGGCTTTCAAAAATCTCTACCATAAAAAGAAAAATGGAGCTAGTAATTTCAAAAGTAAATGTGACTGACTACAGTATTTTCATTCCAGCAGTCAAGAAACATGGATAGTAAAGGATAAATATTTGAACCACAGAGATCATTAGAGGTGAATGAACAACCTGATCTTATATGTGGAAATGTGACAGATCATAGTAGTAGAAAAGTCTTAAAATTAAATTAACTTATATATTATCTGCTATTAAATCTGAATGATCCTTATTCACACAGATTTAAGAGGGAAGATCACATCATGCTGTTGATGACATTATTTCTGTGGTATCTGAGATTTGAAATAAAGGAACCTGAAAGGAAAAAGAAAATATAAAAATAGCTAAATCATACAGAGATGTCTCCCTGCTGGAACTCATCTGCTTTTTCAGACATTGCTGACAAATCAAAATATTCTTATCAAATACAAGCAAAATGAGAAGTGTAAGATATTTGTTTCTTCTTGAAATCTGATCTTGAAATTGAATTGTTTAATGCCTTTCTAACGTTCTCCAAAGAGGCTGAGAGACATAAATGAACAGTGCATTTTTCAGTATGCAAATATTACAAAATGGCTTGATACTTCTTCCCAGCTTCTACAAACAGCTACACAGCTGAACCATCACTGACAGTGACACTTCTCATCTTTCACAACAAAGAAAAAAACTCCATGCTGCTCCCGCTTATGTGAGGACCAGCTTATTTCTCTTCCACCTACAAATTACTTTTGAAGAGCATTCGCAGTGTTCCTCAGAGAATAAGATTAGTCAACTTTTTTTTACACTGAGCACATCTGGATAAACTCAGTGATTAGTGTATTTGAAAACTATAGCTTCATTTGCATAATGTAAGCTCCATGCACCATACAAATAGAACTTGCAGTACTTTGTGAATTCTCCAATGTTTTGAATGATTTAGCATAGTGACATAGTGACAGCACATTCTCTGTAAAAACACCAGTCTGATTTTCTTCTGTTTATACACAGGACTGGAGGGCAAGAATAACCACATTAGATACACTGTCAAAGCGGCATTAACTATTTGATTTTTAAAACATATGATAATATCTATTCACACACATAAAATCAGTGTAATCACATACAAGCATTCTTTGCATGATGAAAATACATGGACATACTGACATATGATCTCAGCACCTTGGAGCTAAGAGAAGCACAGAAGCTTTTGCTATAGCCAGAGTGCTTCCTTCTTCTATGCTGCTTCCTATCTCCAAAATTTTTATAATATTGTACACTCATGAAGGACATCTACTCAATCTTACAGCACTGTCAATCAAACTGGATGAACTGAAGACAGACTGCCACATGCCATCCCAGGCCAATTTTACAGTCCAGCAGGCAGGTTACATCTTTTTCAGAGTTTTCCCATGGTGCGATTTCCAGCATATCCCTCTTGCTTCTTTTAGTTTCCATCTGCTCAGATCAGCTGCTGCTACAAATGCAAGTCCACAGAGGAAGTCTCCAAAGCAAATACCTATATAATTGCCATTTTTGGCAGTTACATTAAAAGTCTATCTATCTATCTGATAAATCCACAATCATAAAGGTAAAAGTCAAAAGAAATGAAAAATTAATCCAATTTATATAAAAAAAAAGAAATTAAAAGGATAACAAAAAAAATTATCACCAAATTCATAGTATGTTCTATTTGATTAATTTCTATTTTTTATGGCATGCCAGCCATGAAACTCACTTAGCAGGACCACAACCTATCTCTTTTCAGAGTGAGCCTTAACAGAACTAGAGATTTCCAGTTTAGAACCATAGTAATAAATCTGAGGCAAAAACTTCTTTCCTCTCCAGAAATGGTGGTGTGATAAAGCAGATTGTCAATAAGCTCAAGATGAAATGATGGTTAGTTGACCAACAACAAAACAGCATTGCAAGTAACCCTTTTCCTATGCCCAGATATCAGTGTAGAACATATTGTACCAAAATAATTTCTACAAAGCCTAACTAAAGGCAAATATTTATACTATACCTCTGAATATTTTCCCTATACCACTAAATTGTTGGTGCAGACATATATTAACATAAATATGAGATACTGCAAGTGTGAAATAAAATCTGCAAAACTGAATACAGCATTTGAAACTAGGAGATGAGAGGGAAGACAGATAAAACTAGCACCTAGATATTCTGGAAGTTTCCCTAAAACACAGATTCATGTCAAATTTTCAATCACACGCTCATTTGTGTATTCAGATTGCTGGACTTTCAGCATTCAAATCAAGCTGACTGTACAAGCTTTGTAGACATGGAAGAGTTGTAGGTCAAACAAGAAAGGCATATCCTTGGGACCCTGGACAATAGCCAAAAAAGCTCCTTTGCCCAGGAAGTTTATTCATGTTTATCCAGGGACAGCCAACCTGATCCATAGCTGAAAGGGTGAATTCAATGTTGTTTGCTATAAAACCATTATCTGAAGGCTCTGTGGATTTCCTGATATGGTATTTCAGGAAAAGTACTCAGTGTGTTCTGCCTCTGCTGGCAGTGTTTGTATATTTAATTCTATTTTCCACCAATTGCTGGCAGATATAATGGTTGTAGAGTGGCCCTACACTTCCCAGTAAGGCTGCTTTCCCAGGACCCACTCCAGCACCTTTTGAAACTACTCAGAGAGGTCATCTTGGAACCCATAGATGGTGAATCAGATCCTTGAACTGAAGTTACCTGAAAATTACCATGAAGGAGTTTGTTCTTCACTTTAAAGGAAGAGAAAATTTTCAGGCATTTCTGCTTCTGAAATCTTTTGCAGTGCAGCCAACATCAATAGCTTGCACTCTCTACCATCCATGAGGTGGAGAGATATTCCTTGAAGTGACTTTGCTTCTACCTGTCCTACATATGTTTTTGAGAATAATCCATAGAGTGAAGTAATGCTTTTCCCAGCAGGATCTTATTTCAAAGTCCAAGGAAACTCAGCATGGCATTTAATTAAACAAACTGTTGCTTGTATCCATACTAGTACATACAATGAATATGAAAATGAAGGCAAAATAATTTTCATGAAAGCCCCTCCACTTATTGCATTGAAAATATACTCTAGGAATACTTGAATTCTCCATGTTGCTGTTCTTTTCAATAGAAACTTTGCACATTGCAGGGAAGATGTACATTTAGTAGTGAGTGTAATTAATCACAGGTGCAGAGTCCCTTTGAGAGTAGTATCATCCCTTTCACTGGGAGTCCTGAAAATAAGAAAAGAACGTTTGTAGCATGAACGGTAGTTAAGGAGCTTTGTGCAAGAATCCCTCTGTGAAATCTATGGCCCGTGTTGCAGAGAAAGGAAAGCTGGCTTTTTCTGGCCTTAAAATGTACAAGCCTCCAGAAAGTCACACTGGAGATTCTCCTTACAGTCACAGAATTTTAACTTCATTGCCAGTTCTTCAGGAAAAAGTTTCTTGAGTTTGTGTTGAAAAGCTCTTCTTTGGGATAAGACGACTGACATTTAAATGATCCCCAAAAGAAAAGAGCAAGGACTTTTATTTTCTGATGGAAGGTGTTAGTTGTGAGGCCAGCTTTCCTGGTATGTTTGTACTGCAAAGGAAAGATAAGTTCAGAAGTTTTTAGTACAGCAAGACCATGGCCCATGCACTTTATATTTCTATTGGGTGCATCTACATTAGAAGTTTGTTTTGAATCGCCTTTTAAAATGACACTCTCAACCATCCCCACTTTACACACTTTGGCTCATGTCACAGAGCAGTCTTGGAGTGCATGAACTAGATATTTTTTGGATGAAACTAAACTGAAATATGTGTTTCAGGAGTGCACCTACTAACCAGGGACCAGACTAGAGTTAATGTAAAACCTGATGAAACACCACTCACAGTGGATGTCAATTGGACTCCACAGATCCACTGCTAATGAGCTGAACTCTTTACTGTGTAGACAGGGCCATTCTTGGCACCAGTTCAGCGACAGCCAATCTGTAGGTCAGGAGTATAGCAGCCCTCCAAAGCCTAGGAAGGTTGCTCTTGGACACAAGTTGTATCCCCTTCTCCCTTGAAGCACTCCACTACTGCTGATACATAGAACTGAATTTTCAGGACCTACCCTATGTACCACCTGCCTAGACTGTATTAATGAGTTCCTGAATGAAATATGTTCTTGCTTATAATCTCCGTTGCCTACTCTGGGGTATCTTAAGTAAACTGTGTAGAAGGTATGAGTAGCTGATTTAGTGCATAGTGCACAGTGCTACTTTGACAGCTTTTGCTACAACCCTCAGAGCATAAAATGCATGCAGCTTTCTAGAGTCTGATCATCTTTTTGATAATCTTTCTCTTGTCAAAGAGTAGCAACATCACAAGTTTAATAAGTCTCTTAAAGGTGTCTTTATACCCTTCAAATGGACACACAAGTTTTTAATTTACACATTAGTTTTCTGTTGAGAAGTCTCTGCACACTTTCTTCTTTGTAAATAAACTAGGTGAAAAATGCCCCTAGGTCTCTGAAAGTGAAGTAAAAAAATTAATTCCTACCCACTCTGATTAACTTGTTTTGCAAAGCAGTTTTAGCAAATATCCCCTCTGGAAAAAATTCTTAATTGCTTCCTGAAGGCAGAATGCCCGTGACTAGTTCTTGACATTATTAGGGAAATATTTTACTGTGATTTTTGGTATTGTGCACACACTGTATTACTTAGAGGGAAACAAACCTCAATGCTCTTATTCATAATTTCCTGAAGTTTAATAATTAAGATGGAAAGAAGCAGTCAACTGTCAATTAGCTTCATTTTCATGAGGTTCTTAAGTAATAAAAGCTTGCATTCTGGCACATGTGTCAAAAAATCCCCCAACTATGCAGGCCTTCTATCCTCAGAAGATAAGCGATGTTATACTCCAGCAAATTCAAAGTTTTCATACAAGCATGAGGAGATACACATGTAAATATACATACATATTTGCATTTTTATATATATAAAAAAAAGGGGTGGTTTAAAGACAATTTAAAAAATCCTAAGTGTAAGATAGATACATTATCAAGATAAAAACATTATCAAGAATGTTGCATATTCTGTAATGCGTATTTAGGAAAAAAAAACTCCACCAACTGATAGGAACTGTAAAATGCCAAGAAATTTCTAAGTACAGAGAGCAAAGAGGGAAGAATCAATAACAAGTTTTGTCTTTCGTAAGTCTCCACCACCTGGCCCACTTACTGTTCCTAACAAATGGCAAACTCAAGAAAACAATCACCAGGTTACTGTGACCTACTGAGCATATTACTTCTGCAGTAGGAGCTAAACGGCAAAACTCTACACTTCACTGATCAGCCTCACAAGTAAGAATGAACTGCACTGGACTTAGCAGTAATTTTTTTCTCTTTCTGCTTTAGAAACAATCTATATATTTTTTCCATCCATAAAAAAAAAAAAAAAAAGAAAGTCCTATAAAAGAAGGTAAAATAAAGTGCAACAAAAAAAGATCTTTGGACTTTTAATGTCAACAGTAGCTCCAGTTATGAAACATTATTTTTTCAGACATTGCCTAAATAGAAGGACATGCTATGTCCTGGTGGTTAATTAAACTGTGATGAACTAAATCCACTGGGTATAACCACTGGGATGTAGTCTACTCTGCATGTACATGTCATGCGCAATAAAGGACTGCAGTAATGATGTATTACCTTGTATTGCACCTGGTTTAAAACAAGCATTTAAAGCAATGAAGATAAGTATTCTGGCCTCCTTCACACTCAGATGACAGACTACCTATGCAGATTACAAGATGCTGTCACACTTAAGGAAAAAACACAGATGTGTGTCTGTGAAGATATATCATTAAATCTGGTTTAAAGAAGTAACTGGAACATCAGGGGAAGGTAGCTCATCATTTATAATTTATCAAAATACAGAGTGTACATGTACTCACTACCCCTCTTCTGCTCTGGTCCTTTCCACTTGATAAAGCATTTTTATCCTCAGCCTGCCTACTTTCATGTTCCACCTCCTGTTGTCAGATGAAAACCACAACAGACAAGAAGTGGATGGACTGTGTTAGACACAAAGCAGAAAGTCACCATGCAAGAGGAAAAATCATATGTCTTTATGAGAACCGGCAATAATGGCAAAGATAGATTGGACAGAAAGCTGATTCACTTGGGCTCAAGTGCCTTGTTCACTGAGAGAAGAGGCTTTCAACTCCCTGGATTTAGCTTTCTGCAGAATTTTTGTAGAAAGATTTTACAGAAAGATTTTATTTTTGTTGTCCAACCACACTGTACCCAGCAGCTTCATGGTCACAAGTGCTGATCTGCAGCCAGGGCATGGGTTAAGCATCCCACCCTTACTCTATTTAAGCGTGTTAGGTGTTGGGAGGAAACAGGCAGTTATAAAGTCATTGAATGCTGGATTACATGACAGAGTGGTCACCCTTAGAAAAAACATCCAAGCTAGAGAATCCATGTTGCAGAAAGTTGCTAGCAACTTAACATTTTGTATTGGGTGTACGTGTCAGGGTGTTGGCAGTGGGGGAGGATGTGTGCTGCAGGGGTGGCCTCTGTGAGAAGACAGCAGGAGCTGCCCCCATGTTAGACAGAACGTGTTCCAGCTGGCCCCAAAATCACCACCACTAGCCAAAGATGAGCCCATCAGGGATGCTGGTGACACCTCCATGATAACATATTTAAGAAACAGTAAAACCACTGTGCAGCAGTTGTGAAAGAGGAGTGAGAACGTGTGAGAGAAACAGCGCTACATACCCTAATGTGAGTGAAGAAGGAGGGGGAGGAGGTGGTCCAGGTGTTGGAGCAGAGATTCCCCTGCAGTCCTTGGAGAAGACCATGATGACACAGGTTGCCCCCTGCAGCTCATGGAGAACCATGGTGGAGCAGATATCCACACTGTAGCTGGTGGAGGACCCCACGCTGGAGCAGGTGGATGTGACCTGAAAAAAGCTGCAGCCCATGGAGAGCCCACACAGGAGCAGGCTCCTGGCAGGAGCTGTGGCCCATGAAGAGGACCCCACGCTGGAGCATGTTTTCTGGCAGGACGTGGGGTCCGTGGGGGACCCACACTGGAGTAGTTCATCCCTGAAGGACTGTACCCTGTGGGAAGGACCCATTTTGGAGCAGTTTGTGAAGGAGTGTATCCCATGGGAGGTACCCCACACTGGAGTGGGGGAACAGTGTTACGAGGAAGGAGCAGTGTTATGGACTCACCACAACCCTCATTCCCCAACCGCCTGTGCTGCTCAAGGGGGAGAATGAAGAAGAGTCAGAAGTGAAGTTGAACCTGGGAAGAAGGGGGGGCAGAGAAAAGGTGTTTTAAATTTTGTTTTTGTTTCTCACTATCCTACTCTATTTTTAATTGGCATTAAATTAAATTAATCTTCCCCAAGCCAAGTTTCTTTTGCCGACAATGATACTCAGTGAGCAATCTCCCTGTCCTTGTCTCGACCCACAGGCTTGTCATCTTATTTTCTATCCCTGTCCTGCTGAGGAGGGGAAGTGAGAAAGCGGCTGGGTGGGCACCTGGCAGCCAGCCAAGGTTAAGCCACCACACAATTTTATGTGACTCTGAGGGATCGCAATATTAACATCCATACTGAGAGTGACTACACTGTGCTCTGTCTGTTGCAGATGGGGCTTGGTACAATAATAATCCTTCTTGAATTAACCAAGCTAATATGACAAATGAACTATAACTGCAAAGTAGCAATTGTGTATGTATTTTTTTCCAGGGGGCAAATTAAGAGGTATCTCCTTTCAACCATTTTGCTAATAAATAAAACAGGGAGGTGGTATCAATTGCCACAGATCAAGGATACTTAATATTCTTACTTCTGTAAATTAGCACTCATCAGTGTTCTCTCCCCTTGCTTTTCATTTTATTCCGGAGAGGTTTCCGTAGCAACTAGGTCATGTGCCCAGTTTAATCTTCAAAGCGATAACATTACAGTGGATTCTTGCTGAAAATGAAACAAACAAAAAAGGGCATTTTTTAGTTGCAACCTCTTAGATATAATGATAATAGGACTCTACAAAAGCATGTCTGGCAGCAAGGCGTGTGAAAGTTCACCCTTTTTTCTCAGGTGGTGAACAATTGGTTATGGACACCAACATGGAGGCCTGGAAGCAACTCACTTCTAGAATTTGTCCAACATAAAAAGCAGGACCACCCCAGACACCAGCAACATTTCTGGAGGTGAACAAGTGACCTGTCACTAGTTCTCCATAATCCCTTTCAACTGGACAGTGCTCCCTCATCACTGCTTCTCAATTTTTGAAAACTGGGCTGATATGATTGGAGAGAGAACCTCAACAGTTTGAGCAAAGCAGGTATTATTTATATTTCAGCACTGTGTTCGATCCAAAACATTTACTGATGTATAGGATAAACAAGGTGAAAGGACCCAAGCATCTTCCACTTTTAAACACATGCTTAGACTACAAGAGACAGGTTTTATGGGATTTTTGGTCATAAAGTTAACTCCTGAATAAAAAACAAATAGTTTCTAACATGAGTTTTATAAGGCAATGAAAACAATGAGCAACTTGATTCAAATGAGTGCACTCTCTCCTATGCTACTCCTGTGCAAACTAATATCAATGTGTCAAAATTCAGATAATTGCCACCTTATTCTCTTAAGAAGCCCAGCTTAGACTACATGAGCGCCCTGACACTCAGAGCACTACCTTCCAGCACTAGCTAGGCAAAAGACAAAGCAAGAACTCTGGTTTTGTGCAGAATTCCCTCTCATATTCCTCACCCTATGAATAACCTCACGTTCTGTTTGCCTTCTTTTCCACCAGTTGCCACCCACCCGAAAATAATATTTTATATTCTTTAGGCTTAAAAATAGGGAGCAGATCTTCGACTTGATTCCAAGGAATGAGTGTCATGGAAGTAATAAAGCAGCCTAAAATATTCATAGGTAAATGCATAATTGGACTGGATGGAGTTTTTGCCTTGTTTTACCGAAACTTTTATGCTTCTTAATGGGACAAAGTGCAGTAACCAAAGCTCCTGGTTAAATCTCCCATTTCTGAAAATATTCCAATCAAATGCGAGTTCTTGTACCAGGACTCCCAAAAAAAAATTTGCAAGACTAAATGTATCATAGAATATCAGTAACAGTCTAAAACACTGTGTGTGCAATCATGACTCTGTGGGAGGCTGAACTAATTAAACATGACATCATTCCAGTGCCTAATTAAAGTGAAATATTAAACTCATCTTTCATGTAAGAGAATGAGAGAGTGAATTGAATTTAATGAAGAGGAAAAATTCTAAGAAACAAAAACATCTACAGAACTGGTATATCCTCTGTTAAGAATATTTAGTGGAACAGCCCACTTCTAGTATATGTTCTCATTTTACTGTTTGGTACCTAATACTGCGCTGCATGTTGGCCTTTGGGAAATCCTGGTTCCAATTTTCTGTACATTCAACATCAAGTAGGAAAACCCATTAAAACCAGAAAATTATATTTAACCCTATAAACACTAACGATGAGTTCTTCATAATCTCTTTCAGCTTTCCAAATCACATCATGGCCCAGATAATGCGCTTCATTGTTTTTAAGAAACACTTTTAATCCATTCTGTTTGAAATTAATTCTTACATAACTGGAAAACTAAATGCCAGCTTTGACTTCCTTCTCAAGCTTTTCTCATCTTTTCACTATTATCAGAGGATCTTACTGGCTTTTTAATGAAGGATAACAAAAAACCAAACCAAACCAAACCAAACCACCAAGTGAGATATAATCTCACTTCACTCCTTTCTTCTTTCCTTTGCCTTCCCTGCCCTTCTTTTTAGTTCCTTATCCTTTACCACCCATGAAGACCTGAACATCTCTTCTCTTTCAACTCTTCTCCCCCGGCTGAATTTTCCCCTCATTTTGTACCCCTCACCCACACTTTCTTTCCCATCTCCCCTTACCCTTTCTTTTACAGCATAAACATAATCAATAAAAATTGATTCCTAGTAGTTCTTACTAGACTTAAGTCACCATTGCGATGAACATGCCACCAACAGTAGATGTCTTCAGTTCCTCCACACTATTTCACTGACTACATGTGTTCCCTCTTGTGTTAAAATCCGTCTCGAACAGTGGCACACAGGAAGAACCTGGCCTGCTAAAATAATGTATTCAGCCCATAGCCTAATTCCTTGATACCCCAGCCTGTGATTGATGTATGCCTATCTGATACTCCCTGGCTGGAGTCCAGCTAATCGCATCAGTGAGATGACAGGACACACATAATCAAGCCACTTCTTTCCAGCTGTACTCCTAGGATAGGCTTTTACTTGGGTCAGAGGGGGGCATATCTAGACTGAATGCAGGACATAAGTATGCATGTATAAAATTTTCATGAAGAGACCAGTAAAGTATGGGAGTTAAAGCACTGGCACAGGCAGAAATGGATGGAAACTAGAAGAAATGGCAAATTAAGTAAAAGAAGTGTGACAGATTATACAATTCCCTTAAAACTGGATGGACACTTCATGGGAACATTTTGACAGCATAAAGAAAAGACGATGCCAGAGATATTGTCTTCCTAAAACTACTAAAGGTCCTTGATCGATTTTATAGATAGCACTAGCTATTTCTGCAGCTATTTGGCATTGCCACTTAAAAGGAAATGGAGGTGGCTAAAGAGGGTGAAAGAGGGTGGAGAGAGAGAAGGCATGGAAACGGGGTCAAAAACAATAAACAGGATGAAAAAGAAGCATAATAAGATAAGAACAAAATATAGCTTAAATTTAAAAAGGTTAAAAGTTCTATTACAAATTCATTTAAAAATGTATTTTCATCTTGTTCCTCCTGAAACCGTAAGCAGATGGTAATGGACAACCATCAGGGATTTCTATTCGTTTATTAGGCTTTGTCCTTTTTTATCTTCCCTTGATGAAGAGGTATTGTTGCTGAGAGACAGAAGCTCAAGAGTAAAGCAACAAGCACAAAGACATCACTGCTTAAGGCCATCTCTTTTTAATGCAGTACTCTTCTATTTATTGACTTTCCCCAGTAAATCTTTGTCAATGTAAAGCAACAACTGATTTGTCCGTGCCATAAAAATGCCTATGCAAGCTATAAAGTTGGAAACAGAGGACAACTCTGAATTTTACTATTGTTCCTGAGAAAATACAGAAACATTCCAAGAGTTATTGAAGGCAAGACTTAGCTGGCATGCACAACAGAGAGGGGCATCGGCGAATGATCCAAATGTACACATTTCTTGAAGCAAAAATTGATCATCCTGTGTTTAGCTAGGAACTTGAAAGTATGTAGCTGGCTGCACTGTAAAAAGTTCAGTTCTAGTTTTCAAAAGTAGCATTTTTTGACTATTCCTCAACTAACAAATTTCACAAACTTTGTGTTCCCTTTTTGGAAACAAGACTGATAAATTTTGTTCCTGTATGCTCTTACAAATAATATGGTTTTGTTCACCAGGGTATACACAAATACTTTTCTTTAAAGGTGTGATAGATAGATTTCCCCTTTCTCTAACCTTCCAGTAAAAATTTAACATACGTTTGAAAAATATGTTAAAAAAAATGTTCTTCGAATGTCTTCAGTTTTCAACTAGAAACACCAAAATATTCAGATGGTAAGTTGAATTGTTAAAAATGCTTGGGGAGGCAGTTGATGAACTAAACATTTAGTATTTAAAGGAATGTGTCAAATAACATTTTTTACTGTCTCTTATTGAGAAATGATGGGCAATATAACAGCTCAACTGTGTGATTATGTGCCCAGGTGACTCCATCTCCGTTTTTCTTCTGTGCTGCATAGCAGTTAATACATTTTACTTACTCCTATTAGAATATTTCAAACAATTGTATAACAATATCGGGAGGTTTGTACTTCATCTGTTGCTTAAGAAACAAGCTATTGCTAACAGTTTTTCTTCATGTGGTACAGTACATTAACTGTATTTGTTAATGTAGAAAATGATGTAATGTTTAGGTTCATTGCTAGGTAACCTAGCAATGAACAGCAAGATGATTTCAACACTTGAGTCTCTTTCCTGTATGTGGATATTAAAGATTGATGGCAGGAATTAATTGTGGGACACAAAGGTACTATGAAGGGCCTCCTTACTGATGCCCAAGCCAGTCTGGATACTGGAAGCATTAAATGGGAAAAGCAGCCCTGGAGGCAGCTAAAAGTTGTTATTGTGGCTAAGAAGCTAAGGCACATGTCCTGCTTTCTTTGCACATGTTAGGCACAGGTTTATGCCAGTAGCTGCTGAACTTCAATAAATCTGATCTGCTTTCAAGACTTTCGAAACCATTGGTATGGGTAGCAAAACAAACACAATTTCTGCTTTGGTCAGTAAAAACACATCAGTTCTGCCACACAACCATCCTTCTGTACTCATGAGGAAAAAAGGCAGGCTTTACCCCTCAAAAATGATTCAGTTCTGTACTAGATTACCTTTCTGGTTGCCTTCCATGGATGCCAATTCCTTCACAAATGAAAATATTACTGGTTTGTTTTCTAGCAGGGATCTGTTTACATTTACCCTCCTGAGGTATCAACTGGTGATGGGTCCTTTTTCCTACCATTTGCCACTTTAGTGGGTCTGTGACCACAGCAAGCTTTTGATAGGGGAGAGTACTTACAAGCTACAGAACAGTTGGTAAGCTTTCCCACGCATTTCTGTTTATTTCTTTCTGATATTTGAATACGAAAGTCACTCCTGTCAAAGTGTCAAAAGAAATCACGTAGGTGTTCTAGAGGTCTGTCCAGATCATAACCAAAGCACTAATGGCATTAGAAATGCATGGCACCAAGTAGGAATAAGATACAAGAAAACTGATCTGCCCTATGAGCTTGACCATCTCTAGATATGATTTGCTGTGTTGGCACATCAGATTGAGAATGTTTCATTCAACCAAAGACCAAAATCATCTGTTTTGGTTACCAGTCAACTAAGTTTGTCCTTCGGTAGTGCCTACTGATACACATAAGGGGTCAAATTCTTCTCACTGAACATGGGGGGTTTCATGAGTTTGTTACGCTTTGTGAAAATCATTTTGGAAATGGCATACAACAATTTTAAAATAATATTATTTAAGATGAAAAGTGTACTCAGCTCAAGAAACATTATTGTGGTCCCTTGTGCATCTGCTTTAAGCCATAGTCTTTGGTTATGTGAATATATCCTATATTTTTTTCACAGAATAACTATCTAATTCTGTACACAAGTTAAATACACAAGGAAACAGAATTAAGGGCTGGATGGATAACTATTGAACAAGGTACTTTTGCAACTCTGGAATGTCTTAATTTGACACCTACATAAAATTCCTCTAAATCTTTTCAAAATTAGATAAACAACAATCTTTGTTTTGACTGAAAGACCTGCAGTGATGCTGCAGCTGTATGGCAGAAGTTTGGCCACAAAGTGTGGGGCGGGACTCCTTTGTGGTTCCACAGGTTTCGCACAGAGTGTTATGAACAGTCACTGCTGAACTAATTAATGTGGGCACAAAATTCTGCTAAAAATAAGGGGGAGAATCACAGTCAATGTAGAAAAGAACAGAATTCCCTTTCTCCTGATGAAGACAAGCATCACGATATTATGAAACTAGTTGAGATAAAGGGGAGAGTTGCTTAACTCCACTCAAGCATGTTGAAGAAACTTTAATTATAATGGAAAATTTCTCAGAAGTCTTTCCTTTTTTGGTCTACAACCAACAGAGTGTTGATTTTTCTCCTTAATCTTTGATTTAAACACAGCATTTAAGAAGTTCAGGGTTTCTTTTGAATGAGATTTCAGTGTAAACAGGTTGCCCCATCTTAAGACAACATACCGATGTGGTGTACATAGTTATCAACACCGGGAATTATGGAAAGAGCAGTTCCTATGAGAGGCATTCAGAACCACAGAAGCTCAGTACAGAAGCAGAAATTTCTCAAATCCTGAGATCTGGAATGTAACATAATTATAATAGAAGGAAAAGACTTTTTTTGGAGGGGTGGTTTTTTGGTGTTACGTTTGTTTTTTTCCAGAGGAGGGATTAATTTTTTGCGTAAATACTCCATTTCACATATTTCTTCTCATTGGATATCCTACTTACCATCTTTTCCACTTCCATATACCGGGTGACAAAAAAAATCATTCCATCATGTTTCATCATATTTAGATGACTCTGCTACAGAAGTCTGACCAGCATCTATTCACAACATTTACTCTGAATATCTGAGAAGTATTTAATACATTGTTCTTGAGATATTCTAAAACAGGTGAAAAATGTCACTGTCAAAACCGAGGCAATCCCAGAACAGCCAGAGTTACGGCAGTTACCTTGGACACTATGGTTTACAGGAGAAAGGCTCTCTCCAGCACCTCATTCTCTGGGGTTTTTTTTTGGCAGCTGGTCATTTATATATGTTTTCCACACTTTCTTACACAGAAGATTTCATTTCACAGAAGGTTTGCTTTCATTTCCTATCAGGGAAATTAGATAACCTCCATCCCAAATTCTGAGTGAGCTGACACATGAAATTATAGACCTGCACTTGTGTGTATTATTGAAAAATACCAAACCTACTAATACAAGAAGGGAAGGACATGGGAAGTGCTCATTAATGTAACATCATTAAGGGCATAACTGATTTAGAAATTAAAAAGTAAACACAAAGCACAAGTAAGAAGTAAGATGTAATGAAATATATGTTCACCTAAGTTAGAGCATGCCAGGTCAGCCTGATATCTTTAATAACAATCTTTTTTTGGGGGTAGATGACGTTCAGAAAGTGCATAAACTGGATTTTATTAAGCTATTTAGCTATGGGCTTATTTGAGAAATTATTTAATTGAAGAGCAGTAGAATTTGCAGAGGGGTTGTAAAATGAGTAATAAACTGATGGATAGGAAGATAACTCTTCTTAGAAGTTAAGGCCTTAGAAATGAAGGAGAGAGGTAACTCTTGGAATTCATTGGGTGTCACTGATGGAAACGATTTAATTTTCTATTTTCATAGGTTGGGACAAAAAGTAAGAAAGTGTTGCTGGTGGTGGAAAGTTAACAGATCCAATCAATGGAAAGAATTGGCTTGTGGGACAGGAATAAACGAGTTATATTTAGGTCGAGGCTGAAGCATTGCAAATATCAAAATGCAACAGTGCAAAATGCAAGTCATATAATTCAGGATTTAAGACAAGATCTTCTGCTAGAAGGTACGAGTTTATCAGCTGGAAATGACCAGCTGGGGAAAGGAAGGGAAAGATGGCTGCACTGGCTAATTGGGGGATAAATACCAGTAAAACTATAAGACACCTTTGATAAGATAACATTTTTCATAGAACAGAATTTCTGTTTTCTGTAAACTCTAATAACAGTGTGAAATTTACCTGAGGAGCCAGGACTTTGGATGAAATGTCATGCTCTCGAGAGATAGGCTATGTACAGTCCAAGAAATACTGTTTTGATGTATGCCATTATGACAAGGTTCCAGTGTGATCTTTGATAGGATTTGGGTTTTTTTGCTTTTGCTTTTTTTTGCCTTTTTACCTTTTTTTTTTTCCCCTTCCTTTTGCAAAGCTTCCTGACTTACAATTTCACAGTCAGGTAATCATTTCAGCAGAAGAAACGACGAAGTACCAGACAATTCTAAAAAACCTCTCTAAGGCTAGACACAAAGTCCTCTGAAGTAAACGGAAAGATTCACATTAACTTCAGTGTGCTTTAGTTACAAAATATAAAATGTAAAGGTCATTTTAATACATATTTTCTGCCTATAATTAGATGGATTTGATGGAAATTTAAGAGAGAAATAGCAGGAAGGGATAAAGATAGTATTTAGGTAGCTGTAATGTAGGCATCCTGATAATCTAACCATGCAGCAAGTTACTGAGCCAGATACACCATTCAATGCTAGTCCAAAAGATTACTCAGTCTCTGGGTAAAATTCATTAACCTCAAGTACCACTTAACTAAATCCTTCTTTACAAGTGTCTACCTCACTGTGACAGCTTTAAGCTGTTTACAGTCCTAAGAGGGGGAGAGAGAGAGAGCTGAAAGCCTAGTATGCCTCTCTCCACTGATAAAATATGCGCTGTATATTTATCGACTTGCACATTTTGACAATAAAATAAACATGAAAGTGGAGGTCATTACAAGGTTTTGTTGTACTTTTGTTATAATTTACTACTCTGCTACAGTGTTTTTGCAAACAAAACACTGGTTGCTATGGCTATCAATTAATATACCTCTGTTTTATAGAGAAAATGCTCATTTTGTTTCTTACAGTTGATTTTTTATAAGAATATCCATAACCCAAGAAACCCAGTTTGGAAAAACTATATTTGAGAATTCTGAAAATCCTGCTTAGATAACAAAGTTTATGTTGGGGGTAGGAAGTGTGATTCAGCTTTCAGAGAGGAAAACCTGGCTTAGAGTAAATGCCTCTTTGACTCTGAATGGAAGAAATATTGAAGATTCAGAAAGAAAAGTAAAGTGGCTGAAGCTTAAAAACTGAAGACAAAAGGAGGCCAGTCAAAACAAACTGCAAAACAGAGCAGACACAAAGATTAAGGCAACGTCCACCATATTCCTACGATCTCCTTCTGGAGAGGACTGCAGTAGTCCCAGCCTGGAATGGCAAAAATTACTGAAGAATTGGAGCCTTAAATCGCTTCCAGAAGATTTCCCAGGAAATAAGGGAAATCAGGAAAGTCGTGTTTCCTTGTAATTTGATAAAGGATTGCTACAGTTTTGGAACACTGCGCTAGATGGACACTTCTGTGTCACTGAGACAAGTAATATGCAAATTGTTTGTAGGAGATTACTTGTACCTTTGTAATTTGCCAAGTATATCTCAAACAGATTAGAATAAATAAGGATTTTATTAAAAAGATGAATAAATACACAAATTAGCATAAGCCAAGCTGCTATATAAGTTCTGGAAGCTAATTAAAGAAAGGACATTTTTTTTCCATAGTAGAAAGCAAGGTCATAAGTAGAGATGTGATGAATATGTCCAAAACATCAAAGCATGGGATATTCAAAGGAGGTAATCAAACTAATCAAATTGAACTATGGATGAGAAAATTACTTTGTCAACGTAAGTCATGAAAATTTACAGAGGAGTCAGATTTTTCCTGTTTGAGATACTTAGCCAATGTTTCAAAAAATTTAGTGTTTTTTTTCTTTCTACTGAAGGACAAAAAGTTCCGTAGGACGTGAGTGTCTGTGGGACAGAATCTACTCTGATCTCAAATCCTTGCGAGAATAAATTGTCCAAACATACAGTCATTGTATCTTGGCTCTCCTTCAGAAAATATAGTAATACTTATAAAAAATCTGATTTATCACGTTCTCCTCCAGTTTCTTATTAGTACAATTTATTTTGTTTCATCCCTTCTGATAACAACACATAATCTTTCCAAAGACTTTGTGCAAAGGTGGGACAGTTAAAACTTGCACACCGGCAGCTTCTGAACAACACCACTTTTAACTCCAAAGAATCTACAGACTAATAAGAGGGTAACTGGGATTTACTTTTAGGGAACTAATAAATAAGCAGTTCCCACACCAACAGCCACAGCTTAAGCAAAATCAGAATTGAAGGAGACCTTCATTAAAACAAATATTGCTTCACCTTTGCAGGAAAGGCTGACAGTTCAGACATTTTGAGAATAAGTAGTGTGGAAAAAACGTTATCTATCAAAGCTCTTATTGGTCTGGTGTAAGACCAAATTCTTGCTTATATATTGGATGTCTTTGGCAATTGACACAGTAAACCCAAGGAAATTG
The DNA here is from genome assembly GCA_013400755.1 of Pelecanoides urinatrix. Lineage (NCBI taxonomy): Eukaryota > Metazoa > Chordata > Aves > Procellariiformes > Procellariidae > Pelecanoides > Pelecanoides urinatrix. The sequence continues at coordinate 183,369 of VZTQ01014539.1, read as the reverse complement.
TATACGACCACTGTTCCCCTGGCCATTACTGGCCCCTCCAGGGTAAACGCATTGCAGATGGAAAACGTGACAGAAGATCTTGGTAACACTGGGACAGAGAAAATAGGGGAGGAAGCAAGGATGAGTTCTACAGTCTCTGCTGATCTCCTCCTATGTACTATGGCAATTCAAAGAACAGGGGTAAAGAGACCTGTCTCAGAGATTTTCCTAATAGCTATGAGGAACTGGTCTCCTCATCCCACAGAGACACAGGGCTGGTTGGGAACAGCAGACCCACTGAGCAGACACCTTTATGCTTTACCAATGAGAGAAGGACGAGTATGGATCAGACATGTCAGGGAAGGACAATTAACTGTTCAACCGGTTCTTGGACCTTTGGCCTTGATTCTGGTAGGAAAAAAATTTAAAAGGCCATTTGTTAGCAGCACTGCATTTTCTGTGGATCACAGAAATTGAACGCTCACTTTGAAGGATTTTTACACATTACTTCAAACAGATTATACCTTGGGTGCTGTGGCAAGTGCCATCTGATTTGGCATGCTGGGTCTTAAACTGTGTTTTGGCAGGACATAGCAAGATAAAGTCTGTGACAATTTAATGAGATGCACAAAGGCAGAAAAGAAGCCAAAGGCACAGCAGTTTCAAGTAGTGAGCTCCTGTCTAAGCTGGTGTCTCAAGGACATTAAGTACACAAGGTATGCCTATGGTATCAGGATGTCCAATTTTAAAGAAACTGTTCCTCACAAAACAAGAATCCCAACCCCTATCCAGTGTCCTCCACCCTTTCACCATTGGGAGTCCAAGAAAACCTGCAAGGCTGTGCAACACTGGGTTTCCAGCCTTGCATACAGCCCAGCCTTGCATTAGGGACCACTTACTGGCACCTATCTATGCCTAGATTTTCCACAGATCCTAAAACCCCTGAGATTTAAGAAGGATAACATCAGCTCTTCAACAGACTACCTTGCATGTACACCATTTGCCATGCAACAGAACAATTACTCACGCACATACAGAGTACACACCTGCCCTATGTCCAGACAGATCTGAACTCTCCAGGAGTAAATCTCCCCTGCACAAATGCCCCCTGAGCTGCCCCACGGCAGGTGTGCCAGATTGCCTCAGGCCATCACTAGCAGCATTTCTGCCAGGAAAAGGAGAAAAAACAACAAATATTTGGGCACATTCCCCTCTGTAAGCAGCTCCTGAAGGCAGGTGGAATGTCAAGAAAACCCAAGCTCAGTGTTAATAGGGAGGAGGAAAGGAATAACAAAGGAATAAGTCAGCCTAATTACAGAAACTCTATGATGACGTTATCTATAGAGGAGATGGAAATCACTTGGTAAAGCTGGAAAGAAAAGATGCCAGGGGAACACTGTCAGAGGGGGGAAATGATCCACAGAGTAGATTTATCATTACAGCACAGCAATAGAGTACAAAATGTTGACCATTAGTTTGCAGTTACCTATGCCTGACACGCCCCCCCCCAAAAAAAAAAAAAAAAAAAAAAGTTTTCATACAACTACCTTACAGTACAAAGGGCTTCTAGAGGTAGATCTGAGAGTCTTGCTTTTCAGTGACTAGGGAGAGCATGTCACCCAGGACCATGATCCACAGAAGGAAGTACACTGTAAAGTGGTACTCCCTTTTCGTATGAGTCAGAATTTGCTTCACCTAAATTACTGTGGCTCTTAGTGAGCCAAAGTTCAGCCAGGTGAAAGGAACTGATAGATGCATATGCTTTACCTAAATGACTATAGCTCTTAGCAAGCAAAGACCCTGCCAGGTGAAAAGAACAGATAAAAGTAATACCAATAAAACTTTCCTAAGTCTTTTATTTTTACTCCATAAAACAGCTTTTCTAAAATGTGCAAGATAAACAAAAATCCTGGGTTGTTTGCTGTAGTAGATGGGTTTATTTTACATGTTTAGGAAAAACAGAATAATTCATTCATGGCTTTACTTTTTGTGGATCAGCCAGCTGTTCTGTGTTTAAGCCAATAAAAATGTTGCTCACATGTCCAAGTAAAGCAGCAAATGCAATATGAAGAACCATCCAAAACAAGTACCTACTAAAAGTAGGTTGCTTAGTCTCTTGGAAATTGTATTTAACAGTGATTTGAATGTCAAATTAATGAAGATATAAAAATTCATATCTGCATTTTAACTGACAACCTCAGCATTTTTCCACATTTAAACCATAATAGATTATGCTTGTATGTTTTCTGGTAGATGCAGATGTAGCCATGAAGAAAATTTCTGGGACAGAGATTACAAAAAAACCTTTACTGAGTACTTTATGAACCAAAGATACACACTTCACATTTTATACTCATGAAGTCTGCTACAGCATTTGGAAATCCTCTGTCAACATAACACTTAATGACAAAATAAATTGAATTCCTTTTACTGTTAATTTTTCTTCCAACTGCACCGACTCCAGATAGCTATCAAGGAAAAATCCCCATTAGCTGCTAGGTCAGTGTGGCTAAACCTTCTATGGTTGCTTTCCATCCACCTCACTTTACAAGAGCTTGATGAAAGATGTATTACACTAGCTCATCACTAGTCCTGGTTCCAACTGTTGCAGTTACAGAATTAACTTCTGGAGGGGAGTTCAGCATCCTGAGAAGCCCTAGAACAATTACCTGTTAAGCAACAGAGTGGCACATTAAGGGTATATTCAAGGTCTCACCTCCTTTTTACCAATATTAACAGCAATTTAGGTTTTCCCACTGACATCTCCTATTGTTATTTTAAGATATTGCATATGACTGCTTCAGCTACCATGTTGAAGGCCACCTCTTTCCCCTTTGCCAAGTGTTTAGTTTGTACTTGGCTATCTGCATTTTTAATCTCAGGGGAGCACCTGAAATACCCTTTCATCTTCTTTTAAAAAGCTATATTTTTGCAACAGATTGTTTCAGAATTTTTGAAATACTCCTTCAGTTGTTGGCTAGAGCATCATCTGACTCCTTGTTTTCTGGACTAAAATATCTGAAATATATGAACAATGTTACAGGAACACTGAGCATCTTAGCTTTCTGCTGTGAGAAACTGCACTATTCTGCTGAGTAAGCATGCACCCTACATTATATCTCCATTGTACAACTGTTTGAAAAATGGGATCTCTCTCTTGTGGATTTGAAACATGTGTTTTGTTCCATCAGAATGGGGAGTCAAGCTCTTTCCCTCTCCTGTTTTCAAAATGTATCAAATATAATATATCAAAGCTGAAACAAAATATTTCAGTGAGGTGAAAATGAAATGTCTTGGTGATAAATTGTAGAAAATGTTGACAAAATTGGTATTTCCCTGAGAAATGTTTTTATGTTATCACATCAGTATTTTGTATGGAAAAATTGTTCACCGGGACCATGACAGTCTGTTCACCAAAATTATTTTGATAGCTATTTTACTTTATTGAAACATCCATAAAGAAAGTCTGTGTACCTGATTTTATCTCCTGTCAGTAGTGTAGGTCACTGAAGTTTCTACATGGGTGTGCTCTTTATCTGCACATCTTTCATTTCTGCCTTTGTGTCCATAAGTACAAAACGAGTAAAGAGATACTATGAACATTGTCCTACTTGTAATTATCCACATCTAATCAGTGAAAGACCCTCCAGAAACATAACACAGGTAAAGTATTCATGCTTGTGAATCCTACAAGATAATGTAAAGTTTTCTGTCATGTCTATATTATGCTTTTCCTGAATTTTCAGAGTGAACTCCCCCTGTATAAAATAGTGACAAGGAGTAAAGGAATTCATTGTGCTTTTTAAATTGGGGACAGCTTTTTACCAGCTATAACTTCAAACCAGGGTAACTCAGTGAATTGCCTTAAAGTTACTCCTGACACACACTTCTGCAAGCAAGAAAAAAGTCGAGCATAGAGTGACTGCATCAGTGGACAAGGGAAGAGCTATGGATGTCATCTACTTGGACTTCTGTGAGGCCTTTGACATGGTCCCCCACAACATTCTTGCTGCTAAATTGGAAAGATACGGATTTGACAGATTGATTGTAGATGGATAAAGAATTACCTGGATGACCACATCCAAAGAATTATAGTCAATGGCTCAAAGTCCGAGTGAAAACCATTAACAAGTGGTGTCCCTACTGGGACCAGTACTATTTAATATCTTCATTGATTACATAGGCAGTGGGATTGAGTGCACTCTCAGCAAGTTTGCAGACAATATCAAGCTGACTGGTGCAGTTGATTTGCTTGAGAGAAGGGATGCCATTCCAAGGGACATTAACAGGCTTGAGGAGTCAGTCCATGTGAACCTCATCAAGTTCAACATGGCCAAGTGCAAGGTCCTGCATCTGGGTCAGGGCAATCCTCAATATCAATGCAGAATGGTTTGAGAGAAGCCCTGCAGAGAAGGACTTGGGGATACTGGTGGATGAAAAATTGGATATGAGCTGGCAATGGGCACTTGCAGCCCAGAAAGCCAACTGTATCCTGGACTGCATAGAAAGAAGTATGGCCAGCAGGTCAAGAGAGGTTATTGTCCCTCTCTGCTCTGCTCTCCTGAGACTCCAGCTGGAGTACTGTGTCCAGCTCTGGGGCCTACAATATAAAAAAGACATAGACCTGTTAAAGCGGGTCCAGAAGAGGGCCACAAAAATGGTCAAAGAGCTGGAACACCTCACCTATGAAGAAAGGCTGAGAGATTTGGGGTTGTTCAGCCTGGAGAAGAGAAGACTCTGGGGAGACCTTATTGCAGCCTTTCAATAGGTAAAGGGGGCTTATAAGAAAGACAGAGAGAGACTTTTTACCAAGGCCTGTAGTGACAGGACAAGTGGCAATGGTTTTAAACTGAAAGAGGGTAGGTTTAGATTGGATATAGGAAGAAAGTTTTTACAGTGCTGGTGGTGAGACGTTGGAACAGGTTGCCCAGAGAAGTTGTGGATTCCCCATAACTGGAAATGTTCAAGGTCAGGTTGGATGGTGCTTTGACCAACCTCATCTGGTGAAAGATGTCCTTGCCCATGGACTAGATGATCTTCAAAGATCCTTTCCAACCCAAATCATTTTATGATTGTACGATTTTATGAATATTTCATTGCTAATTATTCTCTATCATTAAAACTTAAGTAGCACTTAAAGGTCTTTAATGGTGGTTCAGTTCAGGAAGGACATCCCATACGAAGTGTTCACTTGAGCTTTCCTGGTTTTATCTGTATTGACCCAACCTGCTTCTTGCCATCTTCCAGTGATGATGGCTCATGAAGCCTTGTGCATCCACTTGCCATTATTTCAGAACACACACAAACATAGAGCTAGCCTGTTTTTACTACTCCATTTTGCCATATTCTGTCTTCAGTCCCACCTCAAGACTATTATCCACATTTCTTGTTGAAAATAATAATTATTAGGAATAAATTCTGAACAGACCAGAGATGTTTGGAAAGAAATATTTATATTCAAACATCTAAAGACTGCAATAAAGAGTGGTAGAAGTGAAAATCTGGGTGTAGCTGGAAGTAAATATGTCAAACTAACAGAATTTTAATGCAGCTAGTATATGTGGCAAGAAAGAGAAAGAAATTAAAGGTCACAAGTATATATGTTTTGGTGGCACCCTGAAAAAAGGGATGTTTATTCTGTGTACAATAAACATGGATATAGCATACAGATGCTTCAACCAGAGAGTGAGAAGAGCTGAAGAGAAATCATTTATCTGAAGAGACTATAAATATGACTGAATGTCCTTCAACACCTTTACAAAAATCCAATTTTAGTGACTTCCCTTGACAATTCTTGTAATTGGTTCATTTATGCTTACAGAAGAACACAACAAATAGCTAATATTCAGTTTTAGCTAACCATATTACTTCTGAAAGTCACTGGACTCTTCTAAGATATTTCTACTGTGTCAATTTTTCCATTCTCTATTTTGCTTTCTATCTGTACTGTTTCTATTTTATTTCAATCTCCTGGAAAAAACCTGATGCAATGCTGACTTGGCTTCTGAAAAAAGGAGATCCCATACATTTTGTGTCTAGATGACTCTTACTGAAGAATATCAGGCAAAAAAGCTGTTGCAGAAAATGAAATACTGGATATTGATTATGACATTCATGAAAAATGTTGATATATCATATGCAAAAAGGGAGTATAAATTAACACCTGCCTGTCAAGAAGATGACAGATATCTGTTATAAAATACCTGCATGGTCTTTTCTTTCAGGCTCAGCAACCTGCTCAAATGTCATTCAATTAAAAAGAAAAAAGTTAACAGACAAATGACAAGCTTTTTCATATACCCAATCATACATCATAAAACTTATCAGCAAGGAATGTTCAGTCACAAAGATAAAGGGACACAGATGATTAAAGAAGTCATTGGGCTTGCTTGCATGAACTGTTACACTACATACCAGATTTGGGGTCAGGAAGAAATATTCTCCCAAAGACTGGTGGAGACAGTAAAAGTCTTTGCTTTCCTCTGGAGAAAAGAGTTGAGCATGGTCAATCTGAAGATCCCAGCCCAGCTCAGCCTCAACACCATGGACTTTCATGTAGCAGAGTGGTCATGGGTGGTGGGTGCTGTGACAACAGTTGTCTAAGTACTATTGTTGTGACTAAGTCATCACCACTGAGCTATAGATAACTCCTCTATTTAGGCAAAGTAGGTACAGGCAAAGAGCAGAGGGACACAGAGAAGTAACATTTGGTCAAACTTAGAAAAACCAGATCAGCTGTTTCTGCTGTTACCGAGGAAGGGAGGTAGAAAAAATATCATTAATCTCCTCATTCCCTAGCAGTGCCTGATGAAACAAGCTCACCTCCGATCCAGTTCTCAACAATTAGACAAATTTAACGGCACAGGCTGTGGAGAAGCCAACAGGATTGTCGAATTGCATCTCCAGCAATCACAGGAAAGCAGAAAGGTCTGCAGAACATTTTCATCTCAAAGCCCAAGTTCACTAAGGGTCACAAATGCTTGCCACCAGCCTAGGAGAAACTCACAAGCAGGATCCTCAATTCTAATGTGCTGCAAGAAGTGAGTAGAAGATATTAAGACCAGTGCCACTGTCTGAGTCCCAGTAGTAGGGATTTGTTGAGTGAAACTTCCAGACAGTTGTAGGAAGTGGTTCACACCCTGCGCACCAGAGGAAAGCACCCCCAATGCTTTTTAGTTAAAATTGAGGGCTTAATAACATTCTTGCTGTTTTCTCTTGACCAAAATACACTCATAGCTAAATTAATAACATGTGGATTATTTTCTCTGATAAGTATTGAATAGATAATGCCTAGCATAATTTTCCATTTTAATTCTTGTCAGATGTGAAAAGGGATGCTCAGATTCCCAGGTTGCATGGGCTTATGAGAATCCACTGAAAGCTAGTCAGTCAAACTTGGTACTTTGAGCATTTCCAGGCTTCGTCCTCTGACACTGCAATTCGCAAAGTTCCTTCTAGAACACTTCTAAGGAAAAAAAACTCCTATGCAGAGCTCACACTGACAGACGCAGAGGGGCTAGTTGTTTTTTCTGGACATATGTTTGATTATTGCTTTGGCTGTGAACTTATTGTCGTGGTCTAACCCAGCAGGCAGCTAAACACCACACAGCCGTTCGTTCACTTCCCTCCGGGGGGATAGGGGAGAGAATTGGAAAAAAGGTAAAACTTGTGGGTTGAGATAAAGACAATTTAATAGGACAGAAAAGGAAGGGAAAATAATAATAATGATCAAAGAATATACAATACAAGTGATACCCAATGCAATTGCTCACCACCTGCTGACCAATGCCCAGCTAGTTGCCAAGCAGCAGCCAACCCCCCAGCCCACAACCCCAGTTTTTTGTTCAGCATGATGTTCTATGGTATGGAATACCCCTTTGGCCAGTTTGGGTCAGCTGCCCTGGTTGTGTCCCCTCCTGGCTTCTTGTGCACCTCCAATCTCCTCACTGGCAGGGCAGTATGAGAAGCTGAAAAGTCCTTGACTTAATGTAGGCACTGCTCAGCAACAACTAAAACATCAGTGTGTTATCAACATTATTCTCATCCTAAATCCAAAATCCAGCACTATACCAGCTACTAGGAAGAAAATTAACCTCAGTCACCACTGAAGAGAGAGATGTCTTCTAATCCAATTGCCTCTTAAACAGCCTGGGCCCGCTCCGGTCACAGCCACTTTTTTTTCTTTTGTGAGATGACTAAGCTGTTCTTCCAAGTTTTCCAGCTTACGTTTGAACTGAAAACAAGTACTTATACAGCACAAGCAGATCTAGCTGAAAGAAAGCTTTCATACCTCACAATGTCCTAAAATATATTCTCAGAGTTAGTCAGAATACAAATGCTAAAGAAGGACAGTCTGGGGACAACTTTGAATTCTGATTGAATCACTGTGTTTAAACTCTCCCTTAATGAAAAAAAAAGCATGAGAGAGCCCACTTTAGGACTTTTATTGAAAAAGCTTCTCCATTTATATACACAACCACATCCTTTAGGCTGTAAATAAGTATAAAAATACCTCAAGAAACTCACTTTCCATCTCAAAAAACATTACTTCCTTTAACAGAAACTAGTTCATGAAATTAGATGGATACCTTTGTCTCAAAAGATTTTAACCAGTTTTCTTTGTAGAAAAAGGCCTTAGGGAGCTTGATTAGGACACTGTAGAGAGTGGGATACATGCGTAGACATCTACATCTGAGCTAATCACTCTAGGTTCCCTTTACTGCCAATTGAGAAAAATAGGTACTTCTGGGCTGTAGTCCATCTGTCACTGAAGTTGGTGGCTAAAATAGACTGGATGAATGATGCCCTAAAAGTGTCTATAGCTCTTCATTGACTCTAAAGGGAGCCTCCAGTGACTAACTCAGAGGTAAATTTCTACACTGTAGATAACAAGTTCAGATGAGCTGGAGTGCACCCTGCATGTAGAAGGGAAGTTAAACTGAAAACTAACTTTTCAGTTCCTTTCTTTTCAAAGTCAAGCTCTGCAGCCGGACATAGTTTTCGCAATAAAATAAAGATGTCATAGATGGGGCATGAGTGTGGCTGTATCGTTCGTAGCGGAAGGCTACATGACTGTTACATTCCCTTCATAATTTGACTATGTGCCTTGCCTCCTGTTGCTCGCTCCAGCTGCTGTGACACTCATGAATATGGTACCAGTCAGCACAACCGTGTCCCTGTGCTGTGCACATCCTGCTCCTTGCTGCTCTCCTGCTCTGTTGCCAGTGGTAGCAAATTATGTTTGTCTGCTTGGGTCACTATTGCTTTTTTTCCTTATGAGAACAGTATCTGGCACAGATGTTTAGGATCAAAGGTTTGCTAAGAACCTCTGGGTGTTTTTCATCTAAGGCTAGTCATTTCAGTGGGCTGCAAGAAGGTTTGAAGTTTAATTCTCACTTACTGTCATGCTTGCAAATGGAAGATGTGCACATAGCCTTGTTTCCTTTGAAAATCTCAGACTGAGCAGAGGAATGAAGAAAGGTAGACAGTGTACAGTAAAAAACAGGAAATTATTAAGGTTCCCTGTAAATTTGCTTTTATTTCCCTTTAATTAACATTCCCTTGCAGAGGAAACTTACGGTTCAAAATACTTGTTCCTAGCACATTTGCAGGTCTAATACTTCCTGTTAGTTTTTTATTCTAAAGCAATTAGTAAGAGGAAGGAGTATTTTTGCAACTAGTGGTTTCTAGAAGTTTTTATTTGAAATGTTATTACACTCAGCATGGTGTTTTTCTGCAGTTGACTCAATAGTTTAGTTTCAAAGTTTTGTGAGATGTCGTGAAACACCTTGACTAGATTTTTAATAATACCTTCAGTACACAATGTGACAGAAATAATTAGAGCTGATTCATAACAACAAAAAAGTAAGATATTATTTTCATCACACTCAAGAAAATCTCTCCAGCTTTACACGGAAAGGAGATTTTCCTGAAGCAGACAAAGTGCCCCAAAGGCATTTCTTGCTACATTTTTCAGATATATTTCAAAGCAGAAGAGACATTCCAACCTTTAAACTATTCTGTTTACAAATAAGCCAATTCTGCTTTACGCTAAAACTATGTTACATTTCTAGGATCCTCTTTTCAAGCCCATTTACATCATGAGGAAAGTAAGGCCCTAGAGCAAACAATTAGGGACAGGTTTTATGAACATGTCGATCCACAGATTTTGTTGAACATTAATGCTCTATACATTGTCAGCAAATCCTTTTGTTAGCAATTGATACTGATCACTCGCTTTATGTCTCCCCCCTTGTTAAACACAAAGGAGTGAGGAAAAGGACAGGAAGAAACATTTGAACTTTGAATTTCTGGAGTATAGGTAAAGGAATAAAAATATGTCTTATAAGAAAATTATAGTTCTTTCCCTATATGAATTCCTTCGGATAATATTGTTTTAGATACTTATTACATTTTCTTGACTGGACGTGGTACCTAAATTTAGACTTCTCTTGTCACAGTCAGGTAAATTTCATATATACTGTAACACCCCCTCAAAGGAACACAGGCAGTTATTTATCTTGGACTTTCTGTGTTTGGACACATTCAGAACTGCAAGGAGTGTTAACCTCCAATGGTGTGATTTTTTTCCCCACTCATTGCAAATGCAGACTGGAAAAAGCAATCTTCCTTCATTCATATGAAGGTTCCTTCCAACCTCAATTATTCGGTGACTGAATCTGAATTACACAAATGTTCTAATTGGAATTGGTCTTTAGATGTGCCATGTGTCCAGTTTTAGAGTACAAAAAAAGAAAAAAAAAAAAAGAACAACTGCTGAACTCAAAAATAGGGTTAAATCAAGTAATGGCCACATAAACCTTTCTCTACTGTCACTCCCAAAATAAAAATTTCTGTGCTGAAAAAATAAATTCAGTAGTTTGGCTGACAGAGGAAAGAAGCACTGTGGTGCCTAGGAAAATCCCAGTGCCAGCCAGTAGTGTCTCCCTGGAGTTTTAGGGATCCTGAGCTGAAGCCAGTGGAAGAAGATGGTGGCACAGCCACCATGGAGGGAAAGGGGGAATTGGCTAATTGCCCTCTCCCTGCTGTGAGTGTCCCCTCTGCAGGAGCTGGGCAGCCAGAAGGTTGAACTCACTCCAGAGTCTCAGTCGGTGCCACCACAGAAAAATGTAGTAGGGAGGAATCTATCATCTATCACTTGCTTCTGTTATCAGTAAATTTAGCAATACTTTTTAAAAGTTCTTGCTCCCTTGTCATGCTGTTCCTAGGCCATTCCATAATGATTGCATGACAGAATTGCAAGACCATTGAAGTGAGAGTTAAGTACCTCAGGGTAAAAATCTTTTATATGTCTACCCACATGCTCTGCTGCCTAAATACCCTCAGAAACTGGATCCTTCATAGCTACTCAGGAAAAAGTAAAAAAAAAGAAATTCAAATACCATACTCTTCTGTTATTTATGTTATACAGCAAAGCCAGAGCAAAAGCAGCAGCAGTAGCCAAACCCATAGTCTTTCACTTAATGCTGTGTCCATAACGTAATTTATTCCCAATGACAGTTGAAAAGGATTGTATTCAAAAAGTTTCATTTTTCTTCAATTTTTTTCCTTCTTGTCAAAATCTAATGCATTTCAACAAGAATTGGCAACCATTTTTAAACTTAAAAGATGAAAATAAATATAGAAATAGGTTTTATTTTTGCAAAGTTATAATAAGTAATAAACATATTTGCCAATTCCAAATGGTACCTAAACAATGAGAAATAATTACTGCTTAATTGTCAAACTCTGCATAATGGTAGTAATTTTGAAAGGGGCATAGTTTATAATTTATTCATTTTAATTTGCTTCTTGTTTGTGGTTTGGGTTGGTTGGTTTTTTTACCTTTTTTCAGTCAGGTTCACTTGATTCCCTAGGTTAGTAATAATGCAATCAGGAGATCCCATTCTGCTATTTATTTTTCTGGCATTTGGCATCTGGGTTGGCATTCTTCTTTTTCAATTCATTTAGATTGATCTTCTGCAGTAAGCCATGAGACCAGAAATTAAGGTGATATGAGCTGGAATTCATATTAAAGCATCTCTATATTACTCTAAAATGTGACATATCTAGGCACATTCTAGCAAGACCAGCTCAGTAGCATAGCAAGGAACTCTCCACAGTGTAGACGTTCCTTCTGCACCTAAGGACTTTGGCTTGATTTCACACTGCCCCCTACCTTTGTGGTTTGTGAGTTTGAGTTTCTGGAAGGAAAAGGAAAGGAAAAAAACAAAACAAAACACCCAACCCCAACCACATAAAAAGAAACAAAACAACAACAAAAATATACTCCTGAAATGAAAGGTGGGATTGGACATAGCCAATATTTCTCTTTCTAAAGGGAGAACTCCAGCATACTCACAAATGGTGAAGTCATGCAAATTGGCTTATTAGAGGTGGAACAGGCTGACCAAAGGGTGCAGGGAAAAGAAGGGTAGTTGCTCAGAAAGATTACATTAGGCATTCAACAACCACTTAGGGCCAGAAGGACTGTTCAGGCAAAGCTGCTTACACTCCTGATGAAGACCCAAGTGCCTCAAGTTTCAGGACAAAACTTTGCTGGATATGCAAGGCTGTGCCATTAGACACGTACTGTTTGTCAAACTGGGCACCAATTTCCTTCTCAATGGTATTCAGAATGAAGAAAACAGCATCACAATTTAATTTATCCAGTAGCAAACAGACTTGCTCTTTACATGTGCTCAGAAAACACCTAATTTTTTTAAAAGAAAGAACTTGAAAAGTATGGGTTTGAAAGAATGGTGGCACTCTGCCTGCTTTTGAGTAACAACTCATTTACAAAACCAGTTTCTCACCAATCCTCAGTTGCCTGTTGTAAATTAATAACAGGCAAGTAAGCTCTACAAGGATCTGGAGTCAGACAATTCAGTGAGCTAGAAAAAATATGGATATAATTCAAGGGAGTAAGCTCTACAAGGATCTGGAGTCTGGACAATTCAGTGAGCTTGAAAATATAAGGATATAATTCAAGGGAGTAAAGCAGACACTTACTTGAGAAGGCAGATTTCAGAGGATCTCATGGTATTAAGCAACACTGATGAAATTCTGTTCAAATCGGTATAGATAAAATTACATTCAGTGTTGATAAACGCAAAGGAACCCGAATAAGGAATAAAAAGGCCTAACTATCTGAACACAATGGTAGGCTTGACATTATCTGTTATCACTAAGGAAGAGATTTTGGAGCCACTGAAGACAGTTCTCTGAAAATATTATTTTCATATCTGTGGTGTCAAAGAATAAATGGAACTATAGAAATCACTAGGACAGAAAGAAAGGACAAAGAAAATACTAAGTGCCACTGTATATATTCATGGCATATCTGTATCTCGATTCCTATATGGAGTTCTGGTCACCTGTTTCAAAAGGGATACAATACAACTACGAAAGGTACAGAGGAGAGTGAAAAAGTTGATGAAAGGTATGGCATGACAGCTCCATGATGAGAGATTAAATTAACTAGAATTGTTAAGGTGGTAAAAAAAAGGACCACAGGTGAGAATATGGTAGAGGTATATAAAATAATGAATGGATGAAGAAGAAATATTATTCAGATCATCATAATGTCAGAACAAAGGTGCATCAAATTAAATTATCAAACTGCAGGCTTAAAGCCGAGCATACTTAAACTACAGAACCATCTGCCGCAGGAGGCTGTGGAGGCCAAAACTCTAAATGGGATCAAAAAGTAATTAGATCTAGGGAAGAAATGTTAAGGGCTATTAAATGGAAAATATTACCCTCAGTTCGGGAAGTCCCTACACCAGGAGCTGCAGCATGTGAGCAGGGAGAATCAGAGAACCCTTGCTCCGTGCCTAGGCACCTGCTGCTACTTATGGTTAGAAACCTCTCTGAAGCTGTGAGTCCATTATATCTGTTTTACAATTAAGATTAGCTGTGGAGACTTTCTCCCCATAGTTTTTCCACAGAAAGCCTAGAAATCCCAGTTTCCTTCTGTTTCTGTGAATGCATTAAACCCTTGATTGTGAGGGAGAATCTAAGGGCAAGAAGTTGTTTAACTCACCTATTCTTCCAGTTTCATAAAGCTACACAAGAGGCAAAAGCTGCAGACATACTCCTCCCCTTAGTGTTTCAGTGCAGGGTGTCACTGCACTCAGCATGTCATTGTGATGCCTAATATTGGGTTTTTACTCTTCCCATGATAGTGTAGTGCCATCTCTTTGTTCCTAGGTCAACTTCATGAGTTCTGCCTCCAGAACTGGCACCTACTTTTTAGCACTGCTGGACCTTACAACACCCAGAAGTGCTTGGTGAAGCTGGAACANTTTCCAACGTTAGTGATTCTATGATTCTTCCCTGTGACTCCCAAATGCTCAGTTTCACTGGGCTACAAACAGTACAGGCAGGGTGAGGGGACCTGTGACAGAGCAGAAGGCACAGAATTAAACCCCAGGCTGAGCAGCACCTCCTTTTACAATAATACCCTGTGATCCACCTGAGCAGATCGGATCCTATCTTGTCAAAATGTCCAGGACTAGAGAGGGGAAAAAACAGAAGAACTCCTAAGAGCAAAATAGTGGAAGCAGGATGGCACAAAAGGGTCTGAAGAAACATGAAAACAAGTGCAGTCATCAATGAACAAAAAAGGAAGAGCTCTGATTTCAGTGCAGCCTTGCTGTGAAAGGAGCCCTGAAATAGGCCATATTTAGAAAAACAAGAACTGGATTAAGATTTCTGTTCCAAGTCTGAGAAGTTACCCACTGTGAGCAGGAGCTGGCCATCTCTGTCAGTTCCGTAAGAGTTCGAAAGAGAAAAAGGTAAGAAGGTGGAAAAGGAAGTCAAAAGTTGAGACGAGCGGTGGTGCCTGCTGCTGCTGCTGCTATCTTTGCCTCATTCAAAGTTACATACGTACCTGAGTGCATGAATGCTGTTACATAAGCTGAAAGAGCTGAGCTGTGTGGAAGTTCATAGGTCAGACTATTACCAAGAGCATGATACAGGGCCGTAATGCACAGAAAAAAAACTTGCTTGCAGAGAAACAGTTACCTCGTTACTTCTGCAGAGCAGAAACAGGAATTAACCCCACATCCTTTCCTATTTCAAACTCCTGGAGTCCAGAAGTCAGGCTTTTCTAAACTAACGCACATAGGTGCCTATGTGTCCTGAACACCCAACACTATCATTCAGGGAATGGTTAAGCAGATGGAGAGGGCTGCCAAAGTAAGTACTGGGACCGGTATTCACCGCTTGCCATATTAATACATTTATAAAATAATACTGTCCCTATACGCCCTTGGGGACAGGAACAAGGCAAAGATATTTGGAGACAAGACCAACAGTACTATATCAGTTTGTTCCTCATACTCCCCTTGCACTGTGCTCCAAGCAGTGGCAATGGAAGCAGCCAGTCCTAACTCTCCATTTCACAGATATTGGTAACCTTAGAGGAAATCTTAGTCAGATTGCCTTTCCAGGAGCCCCAGAGCAATCAGTTTATCTGTATGCTCAGTATATTAACCCCAATTTTTGTGAATTCTGCCTATATACTAGAAAATACTACTGGCCTGATGTTACAAGTGCAGTTCTGAACCTCTAAAATTGTTGCTTGCTAACAGAGCAGGAAGCGGAGAATGGAAACTCTGCTTGGATTTATAAGAAGGATGTCAATGCAATAAACTTGACTGAAAGAAATCATCAGTTGCCAGAGCTGTATACAAGCATTTGCTACTTCAGTCCACTCAGTTTCTAATTCTGCTATTCAAAAGGCAGAGCTACACATTTGCCTGCACAGCAGGGCACAGAGAGGCTGTGCTGGGAGTGCATGACTACAGGCAGCAATGCAGGCAGCACTGGCAGCGAGGCAGGTACAAACCACCTGGCCTGGCAGCCAGACTACACCAAGTGTCATTGGCATGAAACAGGCACCCACACAGCCAGAAAATAGCACTGCTGAAGGAGTTTTGGCCAATTTATGGATGTCTCAGGACTGTGTGGGAAGAGAGGCAAGAGAGAGAAAAAAACAAAAACCAAACACAAACCAGTACAGAAACAAAGCAAAAGACTTTGTTTGACCTCCACTGGACTACTTTGTGGGATCCACCTTGCATGTTTCCTCTAACCAGGCAGCAGAGAAAAGATGGGGACATACCTCCCAGTTCTCTGCAAATATAAGTCCAGCACAAAAAAGTACAGCACTAAAGGCATCTAGGAAAAGGAAACAGAAGATAACCATACTTTTTTTTCCCCTTCCACAAGACTGTCTAGCAAAGAGTTACATACCATGATTTAAAAAAAAAGACATGTCAAAATAGCCCTGATGCCTTCAGGTGAAAAGTATATAAAATTCAAAAAAAACACATAATAAAACTCTTGGAGATGTATGAGAGCTGAGCTCAAGCTTTGCTCCCTCAAAATCAAAAGCAAAGGCTTAAACCTTGCTTCCCCTCAGCCCAGGTGGATCCTATCTTTGGGGCCATTCTCTAAACTATGTGCAGGAAAGATATCACCCTTCTGACCATGGAGGCCTTTATACACCCATTCCCAATCACACAAGCCACTCTGCGCATGAGGGAAAGCCACACAGCGGTACACCAGGCATGTAGGACATGATCCTGTTACCAAGAAACAGTTAGTCCTACAGAATGGTTTGATTTTCCTGACTGGAAAGTCTTTTGTACACATGGTAAATGCCACCTTGTTAAAAAGAAAAGCTAAAAGTGTTTTTCAAAAGCACGCATGCACCCACCTTGCAAAAGTGGCCTCTAATTTTCTATTTAGTTGTAGAGGTTTCATTTGCTGAAATACTGAAAACACCCATCTCTTGCTGTAAATACAGCATTAGCATAGTATTTATAAAAAACTTTTATAATCACACTTTGGATTTCTAGTTGTGTATGCACACAGAGATTAGGCTAGGTCAGAAGAGAGAAGGAAGAATTAAAAGTTGCCCAGGCATCAAACCGAACCTGAAACAGACACAACAGATAATACGTTAAATGTTGCATACACATTACTCAATCAACAGAAATCAATTCCAGCTAAAGGCACAAACATAACCTTTTTGTTTCCTATTGTAAATGAAGTGATTTCATCTGGAGTATCTCAGTTGGAGAAAATGGTAGCTGAAGCACCTATGACAAAGCAAAATTTACTATGCTATCGGTAGAAGCAATATTCATGAATGAAAAAAAACATCTTTGGTATTCATTGTGGGTCTTGCTGAAGCATCACTCCGCTCATGTAAAGGCTTTCCTGAAGTGCTGAGCAATGTGGGCCTGAAAGGAGCTATTTCCCATGCAAAATCCATCAGTTTTAATGAGCTTAAATGTAAAAGGGGAATAGTAGAATACGCAGAGCCCAGTCCAAGAGTGAGTAACGGAGACAAGGTTATTAAGCAGAGGATGGTCAGATGCTGTATGGATATAACATGAGCATACAAACAGGATGGATCTTGGTTACAGCTATCAGAGTGAGGGTGGAAGGCAATATCTAATCCATTTTGATCTCCATAGCTTGTTTTGATCAATGTACGAAAGAAAAGTTGGAAACCACACAGCTATTTATTGGATCATGGAGTGTGGTTTGGTGTTAATACCCTGTTACGGCATGTTAGCTAACATCTTGCCAGAACGAGCTCCTTGCTGACAACAAACATGTCTGTCTTTGCTTCCTAACTGAGCTTGTGTTCTTTATCTGTGGACCAAAATCCTCCCCGGAGTCTCAATACAGCTGGCGTATCTGCACAAGTAGCACTGACACCACAGGGATGTTATGGCATTCTTCAGCATTGATTATTTGAAGTGCTGCTGTGCTTTTCACCACACTGTGCACTCCTGTAGCTGCAATGTATTTCAGTAGTCACCCCTACCCCTTCCTTCAGGAGGAAGGAGACGGGAAGGTAGTCTTTGGTGTTTGTCCTTCCCAAGGCCAAAGAGCTGTGTCCCAACTCTTAAGAGGGCACAGTGTTTATGGTGAACAGAAAGGTAGGAGGGGAATAGTAAAAAGTTTTCTTTCAGCTTTATTTCCCACCTCCCCAGCGAACTATGAGAGGACAGAGATTTTACTCATAAACCATGCCTTCAGGCAGACAACTTGCTTGGAAAAAAGGAGTCTGCATCTCATTCACAAACGGTGAATGAACAGATCCTGTCATCACTAGACTAGGACAAGGGGATAAGTCTAAACTCGCATGAACATTGGTGGTCACTACTACCACAATACTGTTGCTGTCACGCAGGATGAAGAGCTGTAGGTCTACTGAGGCTGGAAGGTGCAAGAAGAGACAAAGCACTGTGGGAAGAGGTGATGCTGGAGAAGTGGGCCTTGAACACCAGTACATCTTAGTACAGATTTGCCCATCACCTATGCAAAGAAGCACAGCATGACAAGCGTTCTTAACTTGAAGCTGAATGGCATTCAGGGAGAAAGTTATCTGCTCATGTTAGGAGAAAGACTGAACTGGTGGAGGGACAGCAAAACTAACATGCAATAGTGTGCAGTGTGGCAAAATACGCATTGGGAAAGGACATTCTACAAGGAAGGACTGGAAGGCAATGCTTGTCCACTGTTCTTCCTCCATAGGTGCACAGATGCATATGTAATATCCTGGACACCAACTCTTCTACCTGAGGACTAAAGGAACATACGGCTCATTTCTCCCTTCTTCTTAATTTGCTTACTTGACTTCTTCCTTTATCCTTGATTGTCTTTGCCATCTGTGGTTCTGTGACTCTATCGCAACATTTTCTCTTGATCTGCTGTACATTGCTTCCAAACCTAAGTAAATTTTATACAATGCTTGATTTGTTTGTTCCAAAGTATCTTTTCAATGTATTGTGACATCTTTTGGATCCATTAGGGTTTTGAGACAATGTCTTTTTTATTTGCATATTATTTTAATGCTTTTGAACACTAGTAGAATATTAAAGAAGAAAATACATAACTTTTGATGCCAAGAAAGAGGCTTGGAGGTGGAACTTTTGCATACCAGAAAGCAGCTGCTGCAGGTACTAGTGAAGAGTTTCTTGAGCAAAGACTGTTTTATGGTTTTAAGCACAGAATGTTCTGTATCTCTATGTTAAAAGAAGTGTTACAATTAAAAATTAATACTTGCTTTAGCATCACTCTATCACATTTTAAATTACTTATTTTTAACAGAAAGGTAGCAATCACTACTACCAACAAAGGAGAGTCATTAAGTGATTAAGATTCCTGCCCTAATCCCTGCTAACCTCAGAGATCCTTTCAGCACTACACATAAACACATTTCCTTTTCATTGTAAGCGCTGCTGTGGATTACATGAAATTCATTCCATCTAGGGAGAGGAATGCTTGTGATTTAATGTATTTGCTCTTTATATGAAATATTCTGCAGCTCTGGCAGCACACTGATGGCTGCCCTAAGCAAAGGTATGCGACACCTTGACACCCGTTTTATGCTCCTAGATTATTAGGAGACAGAACAGTGCTGTTTCTAGATATACATGCATGCTCCAGTTCAGTGAGTGAAAGTAATTTACCGGCTCTTGAATGTGGTATTAGCCACAGTCATTACAAAAGGCTCTTCTTTGTAATAGCAAGTAAAATGCACAGCATACGGGCTGGCTAGTTTCTCTTATAAATTGCTTCTGTAATGGCTATTTACAACTTATCCTCGCTGCACAAAGATAAGCGGTTTAAACAACATCCATGATAGAAACACACATGATGTGGTACCAGGAAAAAAAAAAAAGTTGGCTGAGGATATTCTATTCCTTGCTTTCTCATTTCTGTAGGTGTCTAAATGATGTGAATCTCAGTTCAGTTACAGAGCTTCAAATGGAGAAAAGTGAAATGTGTTACTGAGCCAGGGCTGTTTTCTTATTTTTAGTAAGTGAAACAAATAATCCTCGACTTGAATTGCCCTGGTTACAGTACTCATCACTGGTCCAAGAATCTGACACAATAAACAACACAGAAAAGCTGTTTGAAATATCACTTCAGTCTTGTTCATATTTGGTACAACTGCAGAGTTAAAAACGTTTAACTAAATCAGGTTTCATCCCATTTTCCTCACTTCCTTATCACAACTAAATTTAAATTTCCACCAAAGTCTCTCTATCTAGCATTTCCGACTACCTGGCTCGACTTGGCTTTCTGCTGCAAGCAGTGACTTACCCAGGGTGTCCAAGTCACACTTCAGACACTGTCAGATGCCCCTCACACTCTGTGTTAGCTGGGCACAGGGACCGAGGGGAAAGGAGGATTTTCTGCTCTTCCAGCCCTGCTTCTCACAACTTGTCTCTGTAGCAGATTCCCCTCAGCTGCAGGTCCGTTGTCTTGAGCAGTCAGTCAAACACAGCTCCAGCCAGCCTCAGGGGCTTAGCACCACCAGCCCAGGTGCAGCCTCTTTAGAGGGGGAATAAGGGATTTTCCCGATTTCTTTGTCTTAAACATAACACTTATTTTTCATTTAGAGTTTAAACAAGGTGCTGAGTTTCTTAGATGAGCCAATCACAATGCGTGGGTCCATGCACCAGAGGCCAGACTGCACAAGCACAGGCTTTTCAGCCACTATGGAGCATCGCTAGCAGGCACGATATACCAAGTATCTCTATGTTCAGAATAATAAAGTTAAACATGATGCATTTTTCCTTAGGCAGAATCCTTACCCTTGCCTAATTTCTGCACCTCTCCTCTGACAACACCTTTTCTGACATTCTTACAAAAGTGTGGCACAAATGATTTCCCTTTCATTAACATGGGATTGCAACAGAAAGTCTTTAGTGAATTGAAGCTGAATTACAACTTCCCAGTCACTGGCTTGTACACAAGATAGGTATATTTTGAAATCCATCTTCTAGTTAGCAGTGGTGCTGCAATTACAAAAACAGGCAGAGTGGCCTTGCCACTTCGAGCACCGTGCTGTCAATGTCATTCTGTTGCTGAAACCACTCCCAAGCTAGAACTGAGCTGCAACACAGAAATCCCCGGTTTTGGCAGATGTTGGTTAAGCAGGTTTGTATTTCACTCCTGATTGCATGTATAATTTCACCTGCCAATTTCATCATTGCCTCCGCCTGGATCCAAACACATGCTCTATTATACTCAGGACTAGCCTTTCAGTAACACACAGGCCAGCTTTTTAAGCTTAGATGTCTGAAGTTTGTCCCAGATCTGTATTTAGGGTCTCATAGAGCTCCTACTAGCTTCAGATGAAGTGAGTTCACTCCTAAACAGCAAAATTAGCTGAAGTCACCTTTTGCTCCTATTTTGTTCCTGTATCAAAAGTATGAAATTTATCTTGATCAAAACTATCAAAACTAATTCACAGTAAAAGTAAAACAGTAATTTACAACGTTTAATTCAATCTCCCTCCTGGTTCAGCTGGCTTGGTTTGCACACTGTGAGCCTTGGACCCTACCTACTTGCTCTTTGCCTACCTGTATTTGTTACTATAGCTGCAGTCCCTTTCTTAGTATAGGTAACCAGTGCAAGAGTGCCTTACTCTGCTACAGATCTTCACTAAATCCTGTGAAGATCTTACAAATTGCTTCTTAAGAGCACTTTGTAACAAAACCCTCACAGAATGTAGTGTTTGTTGCAGCCCAGAAATTGAAAATCATACTGAATATTATGTCTGCTTTTGAAATGTCAGTGTGCTGAAAGGAGTTTGTAATGTCTAACAGTACTCTATGGCTCTATGCATAGTTTTGATGCTAAAAGTTGTTTTCTTAGAAAAGACTCTACCATTATGTATTTAGTCTAGCTTGCATCAAACCATACTCCCTATAGATGATTGAAACTTTGAAGACAACTAAGTCACCTCAAATATGTGCCAAGAGCAATTACATCTCTGATGACTAAGGAATGGTAGAAAAAAAACCCCTATATTTCTGGGGGAAACTACCCTGGCTACCTAAGCCACAATTTTTTATTCTTTGGCTTAAAGGCATCTGTACTTTTCTCTTTTAAAAAAACTGAACAGCTTAGTTCAGAGGAAGAACATATCAGGGACTACCTCAAAAAAGACGTCCTCCACTCTGTAGGAAAATGCTTTCTACCCAGCAGAGATAGGCCAATTCTTTCCACTTACAAATATGTCATCTACTTATTATTTCTCCATAAAATTATGTTTTGGCTTCAGCTCCAAAAGAATGAAAAGGATTTGCGCTACCATTTACAAGTCAAAACCACTGAAGCATCAAATCATATCAGACTCATAAAAGTAAAAGACTTTTGTAAGATCAAAAGCTATGCAAATGTTGCTTTGCAGCTCAGGTATATCACATCAGGAGGACCACAAGAGTACAGTCTTCAAATTATAATAAAAAAAGTTAAGTGTATGTACCATTTCCTGTTCTTATTACAATCATGCATATTCATTAAAAGGTTCTTCTTTTCTTCAGCTGTCTACAGCAGCAATACAAGAAATCAGAACTATTTTGCCTAACAACATTTGTTAAAGATAGTTATGAAGACACTGGACTGATTTAACCTTTTCAATATCCTATAATTTTCACTAGCTGGCATCCTGCCCCTACCTCACAGCCCAGAAGCTGAAGCCACAAGTGTTAAGAAATCAATTGAGCTGTGGAAGAGCTTTGAAAAGGTCACTACAGTACACTACATTCAGGTACTGCCTTTCACAGCTTGCATCGGGGCTCAAAACCACCTTCCTGTGCCAAAGACAGCAAGCACAAATCCAGAATAATGGATTTGCCTACACTGTGGTCTGAAGGCAGACAAAAACTTATTCTGCCCACGCTCCAAGGTGGTTGGATAGGAGCCAGCTATGATCTGGAAGTTGTATAGATATATTTGCACAGCTGTATGGCCCTGTGTTTGAACTAACATGTTCCTCTGCGGCACGTACACAACACACAGAAGTGAAACATTTCACTGTATTCTCCATCTAGCTGAAATATAAGTCTCAGGCAGTCCAACCTTAGGAAATGTCATCCCCACAAAATACCTTGAGAAAGAGAGGGTGGAAGTATAATCAGAATCTTTTCTGTCACCCTCCTCTCCTTCAGAGAAAGGCTTTCAGATACTTCATTAATAATACAGACTCTTCAGCAAGGCACTAGATAACTCCAGCCAGCACTGGACTAGTTCATAGAATATCAAAACTTTTCTTCTGTTTGATTTTGCATCTCGGCACAGGAAAGTATTGCAAAGCAGGGAATATACATTTGAACTCTGACTTCACGTAATAGGAAAATGTGGGGAACAGAGAGAAAGAGACCCTGGGAGGAAAAGCTTTGCAACATTTCCAGAAAATAACGATTTCAGGTAGGATATTTGCAAGGGTAATGTTGCCATTTTCTGAACACTGATATCAGAAAGCATATTCAAGTGCTCTCTGTTTACAGTATGCCAGATTTCAGTGCTTTTTCACAGGCTTAACCAAAGCAAAGAATCATCACTTACTTCCAAGCTTTATATTTACATCAGAGCAGAGATGAACCCTTTAGTCTTGTACACAGGCTGGTTAGAAGATAGAACACATGGGACCGAGAGTCACAAACCCATAGATGGAATCTTAAACAGAAGATTGCAGCTTATTATCTTTTAACTTTAATATCAAACCTTCTCCATCTCAAAGAACCTGGCATTCCTTGAGCCAACTGTAGCATTAAAGCAGCCTTGTGCCAAGCAGCAACTTTTGAGATTGGCCTTTTCATCCTCCTCTGTTAGATTCTGTTTACCTCTGACTCTTCTCATCTTCTTCCTGCAGGGAGAAATGCGGTGCACATGAAGGTAGCTATAGCAGAGGCTGTAAAATCTCTTCATCCAAGCTAGCAGAATCAGTGGTTATTTCAAAGGCTTCATTTTCACCTGTGGGAGCTGTTTCCTTTGAACTTCTCACTTGCTCTGGACAAGTTTAAACAAAAAAGCAAACTCCACTTTAAGTGTGAAGATTTTAAATTTTTATTTGTGCTTTTTATTAACTAACACTGCCATTCTGGCAGAGCAAGTAGAAAAATCCACTGAATACCTTATCCTGAAAGGAAAAAAAATTCCTTCTGAATTCCAAATTCTAGTCATAATGTATGATTAAATAGTGTCATCAGAAATTCTTGGAAATGCAGTCCAAGAAGGAGGCAGGAAGGGTAAACGTATGCAGAGAAGATTTCTTACTGCATAGACTGATTTCAATCAATCCTTCCTCTTTCCTGCCTTATGCCTCATCCAAAGGCAGCAGATAGAGCCGGTGAAATCTCTTGTTTATCACCATCACCAGAAGTAGGATCGATGTTGGTCACTATCAGGAAGTAGAGAGAGGAGGAAATATCCCAAGCAGCACAGCCTGCCTTTCCACTTAGGATCCTGCGGGTCCACTGACCTCAAATAATCTCAGCAAATTTACCCCATTTATTGAGACAAGGGCTATGTTGTCCTATGGTTTGTTACGGTGGTAGCAGCTTGTGGAGGCAAAAGAGTGCCAGCAAATCCCATGCAAGTGTATTCGGCAGTGTTACAAAATCCTGAACAAAACCCTCCAATTTGCATTGAATTACCAAGCTTCTTAAAAGCATAGGAGAGAAATTATATTGTATCGCACATCACTTTGGTGATGGTGATTGACTGAAATCAGTTCTTTAACACATTTAAGCCAAATTAATAACAAGAGACAAGTGGACTGGACTTGGATACATCTCCAGATCTGATACACAGCCAGGTTTTCATATTCCACTGGCCAAACCATAAATGTAGAATTTGAGGAAGACAAAGACATACTTTCAACTCTTCAGCAAAGATAGCACTACAACAGAATAGAAAAAAGCTGAAACAAGGCAGGCAGCAACATAACTGCTACTCAGTCAATATGATTTCTGAAATCTGGGGTAAGTTCAGGTCCAGTACCCCTGACTAAAACTTTCTCTAATGCTGACAGTGATCAAGGCCATCTTGACACAAACTCAATACTGGTTTGCTTTATAGCATAAAGTTAAATAACATTATAAAGCAAAGAGGTGTGTAGTACTGGTGTACTTATCACAAGACTTTACCCTCAACAGAGGTGAGTTGATTTTTTTTCTTTTTTTGAGTAGCTCAAGCACATAATTTCATTTATTTCAAAGATCCTGTGTGCCTTATTTGCTCTTCTGTTTCTGGAGGCTTCCTTCTTAATGGCAACAGATGACCTTCCAGATTCTGTGCACCCTAAGATATAAGTTAATGACAAAGTACCAGGCACCTCTTCTACTGCTCTGCCTTTTTCTTTGCTTTTCATCCTCTGTAGTTTCCAACAATGTGACACAGCTTAAGGTGCTGAGGAACACAGTGCTCCTGATGGCATAAGAAATTTTGCAAAATGTGGGTATGACATGAAACTTCTCCCAGGTTTTGTACTGCACATTATCTTCACATTTGAGCAAGGAAGTCCATCAAGATGCTTATTAGGATAGGAAAAGTTCTGTGTTAAAAGAGACTCTTTCATTTCCATCCTGCTCTCTACTTTCACTGTTTAACTTCATGTAACTTATCTAATCATTACTTCTTGGAATGGGAAATGAAACAACCTCTTTTTACATACATGGGGAGGATAGGTATTTTTTTCCTTTTCTTTTCATAAGACTTTCCACTGAGCCAAGAACTCTTGAACATTCATAATTAAATGTTATTTTACTTTTAAATCAGATATTAATGTTATATATGATTCATGCTCTGCAAATTGCATATTCCAGGGGGGAGGGACTTCTGTTAAAAGGCACAATAGAGTGAATATCTGGATAGAAGAAGATATGTCTAATTGATGGAACAAGAAACAGGTAGACAGCCTGAGGAGCTTTTCAGGTAGAGATGAAAGTCACAAGTGTGTGTGAATTAAAAAGAACAGATCCATTTATCTCTGTCTCTTTACAGCTGGGCTGAATGCTAAGAACCATCTGTCAAAACTACATGTGAGGCAATAAAGAGCGTTTTGTTTATCTGTGAATAAATTAAGAGACTCGGACAGGATTTCAGCAGAAACACAGTAAGTTAAGCTGATTCTCTCACAATCCACTCTGGCAGGTGTCCTGTCTGAGGAACCCCAAGAGGGCTTTTGATGGATTTGCTCAGGGGTGGAAGGGGAAAATATCTAAGACATTTCACAATCAGCTCTTTCCTTTCAGTATTGTCTTTCTGATTGTCACTGTTCTCCCTTCAGAGCAGACAGATGTTATGTTTCTTATGTGAGAACAGGCTAACCGGAGTTGCTAAAAACTTTTCAGGACTGTCCCACTAAGGGATGAGTGATTCTGGGAAGCAAAGAAGCTGCCAGATTTGAAGCATCTGAACATCATTGTGGCCATCATCACTGATGGAAAGAGTGTTTCTACATACAAAGCCAAGGGATCTATTACTTGAAAGATCCAAATGTGCTCACATGTGTGGGAGTCCTTCAACAGACCAGTCAGGCCTCCAAAGAGGATAAATTAAATACCATTACTGGTGGTTAGAAATGCAGGAACTGTAAATTAGTTGTTATCTGTGCTATAAATGATGTATGAATTTGGGCAAGTTATTTAACTTTCATCCTTCTATTGGAGCAAGTAGCAAAAATAATTTCTATATTGTCTAGAATATATTCTACTAGTCTATTATATTTATCTGATGTATTCCCTAGTCTATATGCTAGTGATTTCTTCAGTCAGAGTGACCTAAAATGGCAATGAACTTAAAAATAATCCTGAAATCTATAAATAAGCAATTCCTGTGTATCAAAATAAAACTTTGCAAACCTGCAGAATGGACCCAGGACCAATAAAAGACCAATAAACTTTGTAATAAGAGAGACTTGGGTGGAAAGAGAGGTGGAAATTGCCCGGAGAAAGACCTGGAGAGGAAGAAACGCCTAATAAAATGTTTGATGTTCACCCTCATGGAAGCATGACCTTTTAATTACAGTACTCTGAGAAGGTCTCAAATGAGCCAAGTTCAGTTCCCACCTCTTCCACAGACTTTTGGCACAGCCTTGGCTAATTAACCAAATCCCTTTGTACCACAGAATAGCAGGCATAATAGTAGCCCTTCCCACTGCCTAGTCATGTCTAGTTAGACTGTTAAAATGAATTGTTTCTTATAAGGTACAAGTTGTTCCCTTTCATGCTTCTGTGCAGGGCACTTAGCACAGTTGGAGTAAAGGCTTTAAGTTCTACAAGTAAAAAACAAGGCAGGGAAGGAATTTATTGCTTCTCATTATTACTCAAGTCTCTTGCTGGAATGAGTGTAGGAGCTTTTCTTCTAAGGGTAGATTTTGCAGAATGATACCAAATTCTCAGAACGACTGACCTTGCCATCTCAGCAATGCAAATGAAAAGCAGAGGATTTGCACATGAAGTGGCAGGAGCAGCATACTGCTGGACTGTCCACGGAGAAGTGGCAAGGACTGAGAGTATCCTGGCACCCTTGATCTGTTATCTGCTGTGTGATTTTGAGTATTTTTAGCAATCCCCTTGTGGGGAGGCAGAGGATAAATTGTTGTCTGGCAGGTTACGGTAGGGATTTCAGTATACAGCATTAGCATAGGCTGAGAAGCACGGATATTGAGCACAGAGAGAGAGAGTATAAGGTTCCCTGCCTCATAATGCTCAGTGATGAAATTTCCCCAGTGTGAGCTGTAAGTAGAATAAATCTGACGCTGCTAACACTACCTTAAATATTTTTTCAGACTGACTTAATTAGGCTGACCCTGCCTGCAGTCTTCACACTGTCCCACAAATTAGTAGTAGCCTCTGTTTGTGTGACCCACACACAAATCTAGTAGGGTAGTTTGAGACATCATTCTGCTTTTCCTGTTGACAAAATATGTGCCTTTTGTAGCCTCTAGGAACACATAATGGCTTCTCTTCTGTTCTCTACCCAGCAGAAAAAAAATAATAAGAGCATAAAACTGTGTATATGTACCTATTTATGTGTCTTGACAGTATTAACTCATGCAATGTGGAAGAACACCCCTTACTAGAGGAAGGACTTGCTGGTGCTCTGTTGACTGTGGTCAATCAATACAGATCATGATGTTGGCAGTCTACAACAAACACATTTTCCTTTAGTCCTGTATGTGTTGTAACCACAGATAAATAACCAATTTGTTATTTATTGCTTTACTGATCATGTCATTTGCCTTCTTACCACAAGATTCAACTCCATGGAATCCACTTTAATATTCCAGCAACAGAGCAATTTCATCTGAGGAGCCTTAAAAAGACGGACCTGCAAAAGAAAAAGTTTCAATTTCTGAATTGAAATGCAAATTTAACCCTATTGATTCCCCTCTGCGTTGAGGGCTTGCCATGGATTACATGGAATTATGTAAGCCTGGGGGCTGGGATGGAGAAAATCTGTTCTGGACTAGACACCGATAGTCTCGCCACACATCACATTTCAAAATCCACGGCTGTCTCCGTCTGTCAGGGTAGATGGACAGTTTACAAAGCTGAGCACAGGAGATTCCACACTCCTATCTCTGGAGTGAGTGCTGGGACTTAAAGTGATATATTATACACGAGAAGAATGTGTGATATACTTTTCAAGAAGGTTCAATTTTTCCATTTACTTTTTCTTTACTACTGAATCTCTTTCACATGGCTTCATGGCAGGGGTAAGACCCTTGGTCAGAGAACAGCATACAAACTTAGGAAAGGGTGCTACTTGCTGTAGGTCACATTCACCTGCATGCCTTCTCAGTCCTGGACTGGTCCAGGAGATAAGAGGCCCCTGGTCATGTTTAGAAAACCCCATATAAATTACAACAGCCAGCCTCTGGCTTTAGAGTTACAGAGTTCCCTCACAATAATATGTACTGCATCATAGCTCCTAATATATTCTAGCTTCTTTGTCAACAAAAGCCTCAGCTGCAGTGTTCAAGATTTGTTCAACTTTCAGGTCATTCTGGCCACAGTGGTTGTCACCAGGAGGCTGAAGCAAGGCATTTGTATGTGGGCAAGATGTCACCAAGCTTTCACTAGAGTTAAATCATTATATAATCAATAGAGGTAAATAAGTGCCTTGCTTCAAAGGGATTTTGAAGCAATCAGATTGTTTCAAGGGAGATCCTGGCCCATAATAGATAAGATTAAGTAGGCGTCGGATTGTAGAAGAGAGAATAAATTGTCCAAGCTGTCTCTTTTTAAATTTTCCAAATATTTCTAAAGTGGGTCTTTCAACATGGGGTAAGTACATGAACAGTATATATGGCAGGGTAATGGTCTAGCACTCTCTTTTCTTTGGTGTGACTTCATTCATGGCTGTTCCAACTGCAAGTAATGTGTTGACAAAATATTCATAGCAGATCATGATCTTTTCCCTGTTCTACATGTATTCACTCCTGCCTGGGTAAAGAAGAGCACTGATAACCATAAACATCCCAAGCCTTTCTCATCTGAGGAAAATAATCCCCCCAGGGATCAAAAGCTATAGGAGTTTAAATATTCACACAGATATCATTAGTCCAGAGGGAATGTGAATAAAGAAAGCATTACGTTGAATTTTGGAAGAAACATATTTTTTAAGGAGATATTCAATTTGTTTACTCTGAAGCTACTTTAGAATTTGGTAGATCTCTGTAAGGAAAAATGCTGAACAGACTCATTCTGACATAAACCTGGTGGTCCAAACATCCATTCTATTCCTAAATTGTCCATCAAATTGTTAATTTAAAAATCTCAGATTCCATCAAATCCAATCTTTTCAGGCAATAAGCACTATTTTAAGTATTTCAAGTAATTAAAATTAATAAAAAGGTTTTCTTCAAGTGGTGTTGCAAGCTTAGTCTGTTGGTGAGGTTTTAATGTAGCTAATGCAGGCAGCTAAATCTTGAATCAGCTTTGCCTTCCTCCCTTTACTGTACCCATTATAGGGTCTCAATTCAGCTGTCTTTTGGCTTTTCTCCCTTATTTGAAGATCTTGTGGACTTAATAAAAAATTAGACACCTTACATGTTCTTCTATAAAATGTTTCCAAAATATTTTGAGACATCATTCTGCTTTTCCTGTTTACAAAGGAATTTTGTAAGGCTTTTTATTTTTGAGAAACAGTTTATTTTCTAAATTTCCTTAGAACCCATTGGTTCAATCTCAGTTATGCTCTACAAGACTTAGTCATAAACATGCTCTTTTCAGAATGCTTCCTCATCTATCCCCTTAAGTCAGGCGGATGCAGATTCCAGTTAGACTGATAGATGTATAGGAGACAAAAAATTAGGAGGACTGCAAGAGACTATGGAACTTAATTTTAGATTTCAAAAGCCAACAATTTTTCTAAACAGGTTTGTTGGTTCTTCCAGTCCCAAGAACCTTTACACATAACTATTCCAAAAGAGCAAGAAATAATTTTGCGTGTAGTTAATCTACTAGAATATTAGTTTTGAGACGTTTAAAATTAGGTTAAAATCCCTTTAAACATTATTTTCTACTTGGTTTTTAGTGCAGTTGAAAATGTGTGGGTTTTTTTCTTTTTATCCGAGTTGGACACATGTCATTGTCATCTAGTGTTCCAAGAGATATTGTATAAGACAGTAATGAATGCATATTTCATTTCAGATTTTCATGTTATTTTAGCAGGGCAAGATATCATTCACACCACTGATGCTTCAACATGCACAGCATGAACACAACCATTACAGCTGACAGGCATCTTCTTGTGTCAGCCTTCTTCCCACACTCAGCTTTCCAACCGCACTTGCACAGCTGTTTAATTCTGTGCAAAAGAAAACACTTAGATCCAAAACATCTGTGGGTTTCCAAAAGCTGCGAAAAGTAACAAACTTTCTGATAACTCTAACATATAGTTGGAGTAGTGTGAGGGTGAATAAGGAGGTTAAGCTGGTTCATTTGATAAGCTCAATAGAAAGGCTTGAAAGACCAGCTTAATGTAATTCAACAAGTTACCTTATACCAAAGGAGGAATGTAAACCGGAGGTATACTTTGAACCCGTAATCCATCTGGATATTTTAAGAAGATGAACATGTTCTTGTAAACATCCATTGAATATGAAAAGCTGTTTGGACAAGCAATTTTTTTTGTTTGTATTAATGGGGTTTTGTTTCTATTACTGTTCCCCCAGTCCCTTTTCGTATGCAGAAACAAGTATATTTGTGTATGCAACAGAGGATTCTGCATGTACTTTTTCCCCCCCATTATTGATAAGCCACAGGTTTTAAAAGATACTTCCATGCAGGGAAGAAAAAGGAATAGTGCCAGTGAGGTGACCAGTCATATCACAGAGAATTCAGACAAATAACATAAAATGGGTTTGCTGTTTGGCAAATGCTTACAAGTAATGATTATTTCCATAAAATTCTGGATCTGCTTATGAACAGAAAAAAAAAAAAAGGGCTACATTCAGTCAGATAATTCACAGTAGTACTTTGACAGAGATAATAGAAAATGTCATTACTCTTGAAAGAAACTACAATAGATGTGGTACTTTCTTCATGATATAAACTGTTATTGCATTGTTCACAAACTCCAGGAGCATTACAATTTTAACAGATCAAAAAGCTAAACAAATCTATCATAAATATCATCTGTGCCTAGAGGTAGGTCAGAAGTACATAGAAAAGCAAAGCAAGCCAATCCAATTTTACAAGATTAACAAATCTCCATTAATGATAGATAAATTACAAAAATGCACCAAATCTTAACTGCTAAGACCCTAAGACCCTTCTTTTCTGCAGTAAAAAAAAAAAAAGGCTAAATAAAAAATTTTAGAGTATTGTTTCACCCAGAAAATTTTTCATTTTCACTTTTTTTTTTTGTCTTGGTTAAAAGCAGACAGCTTAGACAACACATCTTAAAAAAAAGCTTTTGATTCTCCTATATTTATTTAAACCCATTACAATGGCCTAATCACTTGTTGTTGTGGCTAATCTCTTGTTATTAATGCCTTATTCTGTCCACACAGTCTTCTTCAAAGATACATGTGCAAATAAAAATGTACTGTGATCACAAACAACTGACACTTTCTGAGTTAAGTATTGCCACCACAAACAGCAAAAAAATGAAGTCTAGGATCTTCTCTATCCAGCAGAATAAACAAATTCAGGCATCAGACTTTAAGGAAAGTGTAAGAGAGAAGTAATTTCCCCCCCATAACAGCATATATTAAAGACTCTGTTGATTTTATATGTAGAGTTCTCACATTGTTCTGAATAAGATATTCTATCACTTATGCATGCTAGTAGCAATTCATGAGATGTATTAGATAAAGAACAAACCAACAATGATAAGGTTTTTTAAATAAGACTTGAAATTAAACAGTGAACGAAGACCATCTAATTATTGACCTTACCTGCAGCAGGTTTTCATGCATGAGAAATGTGCATAGTTTGGATGGACCAGTTGCCCTGTCTTAGCAAAATTTTGCTTTTGAAATGCACTCTCCAGTTAAATGGGGCTAATATTCAACAGGTTTAAAAATAGAACTAAATCTATGCACTTATCAATACCTTAATTTTAAACACAATTTTATTTTTTCAGATTCTTGGCTTTTTCCTTTTTTTTCATTATGTTCTCAGAGCATTACTGCATGACCTTCTGAGAAGCATAAAGCCACTATTACAAGCCTCAGTACAGTGGAGGCATTCCCTATTGAGCCCCAAAGAGTAATAAATTAATTTTCATATACTGTTTGATCATAGCAATAGAAGAAAAGGTGAAACCCCTACCTAACAATGAGCTGAACATAGATAGGGACTTCCTTTTGTACAGAGATTGTTCAAATCCTTAATTGACCTAAAAATACAGATAGTGTGTCAGAGAACTTCAGTGACCTAAGTTCTCAACTTTGCACACTCTCTGAATTAAAAAAACAGAAAAAAAGTAGTTTGTTGTTAAGGAGATTTGAGTGAGATGAACAACCCTGATCCAAAAGCAAAATTAAATTTGGTATTCAAGTGTCAAATGGAACCACTCTAATTTAGTGAATGCTTGTTGAAAAAACCCAGCTTGCCAAAATATTCATGAATATCATGGACTTTTCTTTCACCTTGTTGATGAGTGGCTCAGTATATGTAAATTATTTCATTATATTCTATTGCTTTAGAAAATTTTCAGGAAGTAAGTGTTTTATAAGGACCCGTACATGCTCATAATTTCTTACAAGAGGATGAAAGCTCAGAGAAAATGATGTAGCTCATCTTTCTTTATGCTCACAAATCCAAAAACTCATCTCTGTAGAGTATGAGATGAAAAAAAAGCCCTCTTGCCCTCAGCCACTCTGACTGTGACTGCCTGGAAACTCTAACGCCAAAGAAAGAAAAACCCTGAGAAAAAAAATGCTGCAGGAACAGCAAGGAAAAATGGGACATTAATTTAATTCTGTTTTTGTTTATTTCAGAGTTTATTGTTGGTGTGAGGTGGAACCAGGAGATTGTTTTAAGAGATCTTTCTGTTGTGACTGTCTCAGAAATACTAACTTCATAACACAGATAAAAATAGTTTTTAAATATATTTTTGAAGTGATTGAAATGTTGTTTGTTGTTATCTGTAAAGAGGTGGGGCTTGCATTGTATTCACCATTGGGAAAACTGGAATCATAGTGATACATGACAAACAGTTGTTCATTCCCCCTTGGGTCTGGTCCCCCAGATGAATGGCACTGATGATGCTATGCATCTTTGGAGAGGTCTTGTTCTTCTGTCCCTAGAGTTCAACATCAGAATCAGGGAATTGAATCTAATCTGGGAGTAGAGAGAGCAAAGCATGCTGAAAACAGGAGTAAGGGACATTTGTTATCTTGGCACATTTGTAAGAACCACACCACGCGCTGTAAAGTACAGAGCGCCATGCAGTCTGCCATGCATGGTCCCTCTGGCTACCCTTGACTGCCTAACTGACATCTAGGTAGGCTAACTGACATCTNGAGGTTTAGGTTGGATATTAGGAAAGATTTCTTTACTGAAAGAGTGGTCAGGCCTTGGACCAGGCTGGCCAGGGAAGTGGTGGAGTCACCATCCCTGGAAGTATTTGAAAGACATGTAGATGAGGTGCTTAGGGACATTGTTTAGTGGGCACGGTGGTGTTGAGTTGATGGTGGGACTTGATGTTCTTAGAGGTCTTTTCCAACCTTAATGATTCTATGATTCTATGATCTGTCACTCATGAGAGCAGCAAATCCCCTGACACTACATGAAAAGAGAAGTTTAATTCTGGCAGCAAGAAGTGTCACATCAGAAAGTCCAGCAATGTTTTCAGGGACACACTTGATTTCTGTGATGGTGCTCAGTCCAGACCTGATCCGGCATGACTTTGCAGCACAAGCAGATAGCTGTAATCAGCTGCTCTCTCCAAGAGGGTTTGTCAGTGAGTGCCACCCATTTGTGGAGGCAGAGGCAAAGAGCGTGAGGTGGAGCTGCAGGCAGACTAGAGGCAACACAGGGATGGGGTGTGGGATGGGACTTTCAGGCCCATGACTGTACAGATGAAGGAAGGAAGCTCTCTGCTAAGCCAGACACAGGAGGTACACTGTTCCTGGAAGCAGGGAGTGGAGCCAATTGTACTAAACTGGACTGCACCGCTGTAGCTTGCTCACAGGGTCTCACCACCCTTTTCTAAATGCTTACTCCATGTCCATGTACATAATAGTGTCCTGATGTAAGTCATGCTATACCCCAAAAGAGAAAGACATTACTTCATCCTAAATATTTCAGAATTAAACATAATATTTCAGTATTAATCATCCTTTTGAGTTTGTACAGGAACATCAGAAAGCTGTGAGACTTCTGAGGAAGAGTTAGAAAGTCAAATTTAGAAACGAGTAAAACATCTCTTTATACAGAATCTAGAAAAAATATGTTAAATATGGGGCTCCCGTTGTCTTCACACATCTTTGCATTCAACTAATTTCCCTGTGTCCTTTGAAAAGACCGTCTTCCATTCCCCAAATGGATCAGCCTATCTCCGAGGTATTGCAAGAAAATGAGAGAACATCACTCTAGTGCACAGCACCTTTTGCTGCTCGGCTCTCCAGATTAAGAGCTCCAGATAAGTCCTTATCTGCTTCCTAGCAGCAGTCAGAAAGCTGCTTTTCTTCAAGAATATAGTACAGCAAAGTATGTACCTGAGAAAATAGCCATATTTGCAATTTGCTTCCTAAAAGGCAACTATCAGTAAAAAAGAAGAAGTTGTTTTAAGTGTCAGGTATCATCCACAATCACTTGTGAGTATTTTGAATTATTCTGGTGTTGCAGATACATGTCTTTTAGAAATATTACACACAGGGTCAGCATTGCTGCCCATTGCTGCCCCGTTGCTGCAGATTTCACATAACACTTACCTCCTATACTTCCTAAACATTGTTCTTTCTTTCTCCTTTTTCATCTCTTACTCCTCCCGAGTTCTTTGGCAGGGGGCTTTAGTGGATGCTTTTAATTTCCTATATCTTTCTGGGAATTTTTTTGGACTCCTTGCATTCAGCCAGCCTTACCATATCAGGTCTCATGAGGCCATTCATTCTCACCACCTTCAAAGTCTCCACAAATTAACCAGCAGCTTTCTGTAAACTAACACTTTTAAATTACTTCTATTCACACTTCCAGCATATTCTGCTTTGCTAAAGAAGATTTCAGGACAGTTCTCAATGGTTTGCCTGCCTGAACAGGTTATCTGTTTTTTTCATACAACTCTCATCACAGCAAGATACCACTAATAAAAAACACCATCCCACGGGAAATTTCTCTCAAAAACAAGCCAGTTCACTTTCACCTGGGTTTACCTCAAAACAGATACTGAGGAAGAAACCACAAAAGATGCTTTCTGAAAGATAACTAAAATGAGAAGTTTGGATAACTATTTGTATGCACATCATTAATGTGCATATGCAATATCCCAAAATTATCTGCAATAGTCCCTGATTTTGATGCAATCAGAACATGCTGAAAATAGGTTCTTTGTTTTGTTTTCAGAACAGACCAAAGACAAGCAGAAAAATGTTCACAGTACTCAAATAAACAAACATGTATCAGTGGATTTCTCATGGACAGACAGAAGAAGGTAGAAAAGCAAGAACCTGGGCAAAAAAATACACATAATTGTAGGTGTGTTAACCATCTCTGCAAACAGAACTCTTGATTTCTTCATTTTCCATTGACAGAGGCTTCAAGTGAAATCCATTTAATGACTGGCCCTCCTAAGGCTGAACTAAAAATAAAAAGTAAAAATAAAAATATTTTTTTAATGACCGAAGATGGCAAGAATACCAAATATATAATATAAATGTGCTGTACACTGCACATATACTGTGAGGGGCACTAGAGCTCTCAGATGCATAGCACAGACTACCAGCTCCTCTTTCAACAAGGTTCATCACCACCTCCTGCAGCAGTTTTGTTTGTAGGCTTATATGAAACAAGTGTGTTATGATGTGCGTGGACATAAAAATCAACATGAAAATGGTTAAATTAATTTAGAGTTTTGACCAGAAAACCTGAATGACCTTTAATTTAATCGGGATAACTTTATTTTTCTCTACCTTTGGTCATTGATGGTAGCAGAGTTGTTCATAGAACATAATTTAGATATGGTGAAAGATGTTTCAAAGGATCCAAAACATATCTCATTCTTGAATTCCCCCAGATAATGATTAGAAAAATATAGTACTTGACTTTCCTATTTGTCACCTTAAACCAAATCTTGAGCCACAGTCAAAATCAGAGAACAAGAATGAACATCAGCACTTTGGACTTTGGTCCATGCCACACTCAATGAGAATTCAAATTTGAGGCCAGAACTAGAATACACAATATACTATTTCAGGGACCCCACAAGAATTGAAAGAAATAATACAAAAGAAACTAGTAGCCATGTTTTAGTAAGTGCTGCTTGGCTTTCCAGTGAAAGAGAAGTTAGTTGGCAGGATCGAAAGATCACATCTAGGCAATGGCTGTCTCCAAGCCAGGACAACTATAGAAGGTTAACACTTCAAGAAAGAAAATCAGAATGACAGCCCTTGCACTGAATACATCACCAGTTTAAGAAAATGCTCTCATTGATTCTTGTACATTTAAACTCATGTTCACTGAGCAATAAGTAAACAGAACAGCCTGATCTGAGACCTGTGAAACCACCTGTATTAATGGTGAACGGCGAATGTGACTGAGCATCAAAGAGGTGCTGCCAAATGATCCAGTGTCAGCATGAGTACTGCAGTAATCCAGAAGGGAGTGACCTAAATCTTAAAAAAAAATCCTCTATTAAATATGGAGAAATTAGGAAAAAGCTCATTTATAAGGCTTTGAACAAAATAATAGTTGATGATTTTCGGAAGCTGTCTTTGGAGTCACAGCTAATAATTACTGTTCTCAGGACTGCAAAGTTCCTTGGCTGTAGTAGAAATGAATATTTGCACACTGCGAAACCCATCTAATAATATAGAAGAAAAGGAGGTCTGCTGCAAAGTGATTTTATGCAGGGTAGTTAAAAGGAACGGTACGAAATGTCACCATTGGTAACACCAGCAGCTGCCAGGTTTCATCTTTCAGAGCTCAAGATATCAAGAAATTAGGTCGCTGAATCTAAACTAAAGTTGCGATTTAAGCCCAGCTGGCAACTAAGCCCCACACAGACACTCACTCACTCCCCCCACAGTGGGATGGGGGAGAGAAGCGGAAGGGTAAAAGTGAGAAAACTCGTGGATTGAGATAAAGACAGTTTAATAGGTAACGCAAAAGCCGCACACACAAGCAAAGAAAAACAAGGGATTCATTCACTACTTCCCTGCAGGCAGGTGCTCAGTCATCTCCAGGAAAGCAGGGCTCCATCACTTGTAACAGTTACTTGGGAAGACAAATGCCATCACTCTCAACGTCCCCCCATTCTTCTTCCCCCAGCTTTATATGCTGAGCATGACATCATATGGTATGGAATATCCCTTTGGTCAGTTGGGGTCAGCTGTCCCAGCTGTGTTCCCTCCCAGCTTCTTGTGCACCCCCAGCCTACTCGCTGGTGGGGTGGGGTGCGGAGCAGAAAAGGCCTTGACTCTGTGTAAGCACTGCTCAGCAGTAACCAAAACATCCCTGTGTTATCAACACTGTTTCCACCATGAATCCAAAACACAGCCCCATACTAGCTACTGTGAAGAAAATTAACTCTATCCCCATCAAAACCAGCACAACCAATCACCTTCAGCTCCTGTTGTAATCAATGGGGAAAAAATACAAGCACTGCCCAAGCATAATTCGTCTGAACTGTCTTAGATATGTCTCAGGCATTTACATCCTGCAGCTACATGAAAGAAAATGTTGGACTGTTTCACTATAATTAATGTGTCAGTGCCTAAGTAATAAACTCCATTTTCACCATGATCTGCTGTAATTTCATTTTTTTAAAATAAACATTTACTTGACATTTATGGGTTTAAAAGCTCATGATAGGGAAGAATCAGGGAAAGCTTGTCTCCAAGATCTGTCAGAGTGCCTCCCCCTCTCTTACAATACTTATTATGAAAGTAACACAATACCAGTAACAGTAATTCTAAAAAAAATAAAATGATACCACAGTGGTCACTAGACAACTCATAAAAATCATAAGAGTATTTAAGGAGAGAGAAGTTGGAAATACGCTTGACTAGGCTGTAAAATATTTATTAAAATAAGTTTCCTCAAAATAAGCTAGTTAGCCTTCCTGCCTCAGTTTCCCTAGTCATACACTGTTTTTTATTAAATACTGGTAAGATCAAGAATGTACTTTATATGATCAGTATAAAAGGTATTATAAATTCTATAGCAGAATGTTTTCCCACCAAGAGTGAAATGAAAATACATTTCTGCTGGCGAGTGATCTATGAATAGTTCAGACCTTGGGTTAGGCAAGAATATATCATAAACTCCCACCTTCTTATATTCTAGTAGACACAAATACTATTTACTTTCCCCATAATTTAAAACATTACTAAAAGATTTGAAAGCTTCTACTGCTTTTTCAGTGTATAAACTGTATACTATAATCAGTGTATGATTTCAATAATACCCAAATATAAACCTACTTATACACAGCATCTCACTTCTATGCTTAAGGAAGCTGGAAACTACGAAGTTTACTGGATCCTCTACACTGATGTGCATTAGAGGTGAAATACTAATTATTAAATCTTTTCTATTATGGTCTGATTTTCAGATATTCAAAAGATATTTAATCCCTTTGGTATTTCCCTTATTACTATCCCTGGCTGTATATTAAGCACTGCTAAATTAAAACACTTCATCCCACTCCTACGTAATTTTTTTTCATTTCTGCTACTGTTATTACTGAGGCAGAAAAGTATACATGTGAAAGACTACCTTAGTCTTGTCACCAGCAGTTGTCACACTTCAATCCTCTTCCATACAAATATATATGCACACATACCCTTGAGGGCCTAATCCCTGACATCTAATGCACAGGCACATATCAGCACATATCCTGAAAAATCAGTTTTGCTGAAGTCTATTTGCACAGAGGACAGGACTTGAGGCACTGCACAGAATGACTGCATTTCTTCTACAGAAGAGAACTATTTGCATATTTGGGAGTTGACCTTACTCAATGTGGTTGAGTAAGGTTCAGTCCTTCCCAGTTTCCCTTGTTGGTCAAAATCAGGAGCCAATGCCATGAAAACCAATGTGGTAGACTGAAAATGAATTTTTTAATTCATGTCTCTGCTAATCTTGATGATTCTGGAATGTAAACTAAGCCTTTTCAAAACATTCTCTCATAGCAAGTCACTCATATGACTTAGGCATATATAAAATTAGTGATCATAGTCTACAATTATGGAACACAATTTATCCCCCAAACCCACCTTTTGAAAAACAGATATTAATGAGGGGAGCAGAGAAAAATAAATGTCGAAGGACATGAGGTGGTAGAGCAAGAACTGAATACACTGTAAAAATTTTATACTGCTTTGTTTACACATACCATAATCTTACATTTAAGTCTGTTTAATGCTGTCTTATGATTGATATTTTCCCTTTATAAAACCTCAGCCTATTGGATAAGTATACCACCTCCCTACATTCTTTGCTTATGTTCACAAACCAAAAACTTCTGATTGTTGCATTTTCAGCTCAGTAAAATTTTTCTCAACTGAGCAACAAGAGGTGTTTCCTATGTTAATGGTATGCTCGCAGTTCAGTCTCCTTGTTTACAGAACTTCCTATTGAAACTCTTGGGTTTGTGTGGAAAGTAGTTTTTATCGCTTCATATTGCAATAGACCCTTTTGTGTTTGTGGAGCGCAGGAAACCACCTCTATTTCTGTTTCCCTGTATACTGCACCTGAGAGAAGTGGGACAATAATTAACAACCTGCAGGCTTCTGCAAAGCCTTCTGCTTCACTCCCAGCTTATTTCATCTAAGAGTGCAGTTGGAAGAGGCTGGTCCTAAACCAACCATTTTCCCCTTTCATCTTCTGCTGTGTGTATGTGCCAGCTAACACCACATCTATTTTGTACTTCAAATCCAGTGCGCACACACATACAGCCACTTCTGGTGTTTACCATCTCCCACACGCACCTGGAGAGCGTGCAAGGAAGAATGTGAAATTATCAGATCCTAATGGTGTCTGTTTTACACATTTTGCTTACTGTAAATCCATCCAGGGATTTACAGAAACCTTAGGGCTTTTACAGAAATCAGCCAAGAATTTCTGGGTTTTCCTCACTTCTGTGTGAATCAGCACATGTAGAGAATCATCATCCTATAATAAAAAGGACTTTTTGCATTCTTCCTAAAGGATGTCAATTCCAGGGACTGTGGAAACTGGAAGTGCACTGGGTTCTGGCACAGGGATGGACAGCTAGACTCCCTCACTGGAAATCAAATGATATTGAGTTGTGTTTCAGGGTTATTTGAAAGTTGAATACTTTCCTGAGGAATTGTTTCTGCAGTGATTGCCAATTTTCTGCTTGAGAGGTTTATGATCAAATAGTTTCTGGCAGGAGCTTTTTGTTGGGTTCTTTCAACTGCTGGTTTTCTGAGGACATTTGCTACTGAATGTTCGAATTTCTTCTGCTGTTTCTGTTAACATTTACAGAACAAATTTCAGCACCTGCTAGAAGATGTGAGGCACTGATAATGCATAGATGGAGAGGATATGGGATCAGCTGTGGCAGGAAATAATAAATAGTGTACTTTGACTACACAGCAGATGATAAAGGTACAAATCCAGTGACAGATGCTAAATAATTTAACATTAAAAAGAAAAGGCTTGATATTTATTTTAAACTGGCTTCAAAAGGGACCCAACTGGCTAGTAGAACACATCTGTCCCAAATA
This sequence comes from Pelecanoides urinatrix, assembly GCA_013400755.1. NCBI lineage: Eukaryota > Metazoa > Chordata > Aves > Procellariiformes > Procellariidae > Pelecanoides > Pelecanoides urinatrix. The sequence continues at coordinate 142,190 of VZTQ01014539.1, read as the reverse complement.
TCCTCCCAGGATGAGTTAATTTCCAATGCAGTTTTCAAGAAGTGCATGCTGAGGTCACTTTTAGACATCTGAGCATAGCTGTTATAAAAACAAATCTAAATTACAATATTTATGCTGAGATGCACTTATGAAATCAGGGGCAACTAAAAATCAGCACACAGCAGGTATAAAAAATCTTACATATACTGGGGGAATCAACACGAAGTGAGACACTGAATAACCTGGCACTTGAACGGGGCAATATTATAATAGAATCATAGAAAAATTTGACTTGGAAAGGACCTTTAAAGGTCATCTAGTCCAATCCCCCCTGCCGTGGGCAGGGATATCTTCAACAATAATATAATAATATTATAATAATAATAACTGTTTGATTCCTCTGCTATATGCAGCAGAAGGCTGAGAAAATGAGTCACACTTAAGTTAATATTGGACATAAAAATAAGCCATTAAGAGGCCATTCCTATATCATTTGCATTTACAAGGAAAGCTGTTTTAAAACATACATACTTAGAAAATTGAGACTCACCGTGGAGACTTGAGATAAGCTGAATAAAACAGTAGTTACCATTATTCTCTTGAGATAATCCCAGCAGCTGAGAAGGTGGGATAGCCATTACAGTGGTGAGCAAGCAACTTTTTTCATTGTGAATTCTTCCTTTTGTCATTTGTTTTAAATTGGTTTTGGTTTTCTTCCTAATTAAATGTAATGCTTGTGAGAGTTGGGCTGACAAGGTTGGAAAATTAAGTCCAATATGCTCGTTCCTAAAATCAGTAGAGCAAAAGCAGAAACTGTGCAGCCTTGCCCAGCTAAATATTCCCTCTGTGTTGTGAGCTGGGGAAGAAACCATTAGTGTAAGTCCTAAAATGCTCGTGTTTTCTCTGATGCAAATATCCTGTTCCAGCAACTGCATTAAAACCATGTATTTACTGGGTAAATGTAGCTCTCATTCACTTTCAGAATCAATTATATCTAACCTAGAGATCTATCTGTAAATCATTGACTATTATTATAATTGTCAGCCTTATCTCTATTATCATTATTATCACTCCCTTCAGAGCCAACAGACTACTTTGTGATAAGCTACATACTGTGTGTATATATTTAGAGAGAGAGCATGTGGACTGTAGTAAAAGACAGGCCCCACTCTGGGGTGGACTAAGGGAATCCTCTATGGAGAAAACCCATTACACACTGGTGAAAGTCCTTTCTCAAACCATCATGATTTCCATTCACAAACAAGATAGGTGACAGATGAAGCAGGACCATTTTACAGAAAACTCGAAGCACAGACAAATTAAGTGACTTACCAGCACCCATCTTAAGGTAGGAATTAAGTGCAGCCTTTTTGGAGCATCACAAAACATCTTTGTTATATTTATTTTGTGGGGCTCTTTCCCTCTTTCTCTTTTCCTTTCTGTCCATGTGCAACTCTACTTTGTATCATGTACTCTGCTCCTTCTAACATGGTAATACCTGGTTCATGGGGAGTGTTGGATAGACTCAAATGACACAGCCTACCTCCCTTTGCTCTCTTCTGTCCAGCTGAGTATGTCCCTACCAGCAAAGTTTCCTCAGCCTCTGAGTGCATTGCCCTTGGACAGAAAAAACTCAGTATCTGAATTGTTTTCTCACCTTTCTCCTACCTATTCTCTTTCTTCATTCCTTTTTCAGTGCACACTTTCATCCTCCCCATGCTAACATTGCTATAGGAAGCGGAAAAACTTTCTCTGTTCACTGCCATTTATTGTTTCTTGTTCCTGCTCTGTAGTTGTTTAAACAGTTTCTCTACCCACACTACTGAGAGATATATTTTAATTTTCCTGTAGCCCTCGCTTACTCAAAATATTTAGTTTCTGCCTTGTGGCTTCTTATAGGAATCTGTGGCTAGTACTGGTAATACAGTTTCCACATCTTTGAGCAAGTTTCTCTTGATTTGTTCAGAAATAATACTGGTAATTACTGAGAGATCATCCACCTTACTGTACCTTACCTCCTTCTAATATTTGGTATGCACCATTTCTAATTCTCCATTCCCAAATTTTGTCTTAGCCAAGCCAAAGACAGAGATAAAGACAATTAATGGATTGACATAATATACCACTTGCATTGTATCTTTTTCAAGCCCTGTTTTTTTCAAATCTAAACCAGAGGGAGGACTACTTATAGATGTTAAGAGATAATTAGTCACAGGGCAAAGATGACAAGAGGACACTGAGCTTTTCCAGCAGGGGAGCAAACATTGCCTTCCAAGTAAAGACTGAGGCAGTATTTCAGTTAATTCTTCTCAACAGTGAAAAATCTGTTCAAAATAAGCCAAACAAGAAAGCACAAGGTCCCAGATGAATATACTTATTACTTTCTGTAACCTTCTCAACAAAGCTATCAAGGCTAACAGTAACATTAAAAGGAGAATGCAAATCAAAAGCAATCCCTGGAGCAATTTATATCCAGTCAGCAAGAGGGAATGCAAGATGGTCTCTGAAAATTAACACCTTGTCAGACTGGAATAATGATGAGAGAAACTCAGGATTACAGTTTGGTAGTTAAAACAGATATACCAAGACACCCTATGTTTTCTTCACTGGTTTTCTGTTACAGTCCTACGGCTTTAATAAATGAGCAAGTCAAAGATCAGCCCCTGCTAATTGGGACGTAGACACTTCAGGTCTGCCTGCTGTAGAGAGCCACTAATTCTAAATTACTGCTTTTGAACTTGATGTTGGGAGTCATGGTTACAGCAGCATGTATGAATCATAAAGCTTCAGAGGAGAGCACCTATGAAGTCTGCTGTAATTCACATACCAAGGGGGAAAAAAGAGGAAACACTGTACTGCATATTTTCTCATAATTAAATTTGTATTATGCCACCAGTCATGGGAAGAACAAAAAGAAGCTTCTTAATGGCAATGGTCCTCTAATAAAACAAAACAGATATGTATTCAGTCCTTCCAGGAACATGGAGATGGGTGTTTTTGGCTGTCTCCAACTAATGGTAGTTTCTTGCTGAATCAGAGGAACTTATTTAAAGCATTAAGTGAAATGCTAGCATTCTGCTGTGGTGTGAAAAAGTGTTTTAGTTTTTTGAATAATAAAATTATTCACAGCTTATGGACTGGGACAAGGTCTAAAGCAAATTGCAGAACTGAGGCCATAATCTCAAAAATAACAATAAATATCTCTGTATCAGGACATTTTGGAACTTAGATTTTAGAAGATTGCCAATTTTATTTTTTATTTCTATATTTCTCCTTGTATTCCGTAAGTTAAAGACTTCCTTGTTTTTATGTTACTGAACAAACAGCTTTTTCAATACGAGCTTGATTCTCAGTACCACCTCTCCCAGTGAAAATGCATACTTTCAAGATGGCCATGTAGTTAACCTTAACCATACTGAAGAAGAGATACCAAAAAAAGTATTTCATATCCTCTATATCTATTATATACAGAAATTTTGCCTATGTCTGTCTATCCTACCACACGGGGCAAAGAATACAGTTTTACCTCCTGCAAAGATTGAACAACACCTTTGTTACCTTCCATGAAGAGACAAGGAATTAATTTATTTACATATGACTTTTACTGTACCTTTTTCTTGGTCTTTTTAAAGGGACACAAAGGATCTTACAGAACTGCAATATGTGCTGCATGGTTATTGTCAGTGATACACTGATACAAGAGTTTATTTTTCTTCAAATATTTACCCAGTACCTCCCATCTACCCTACATCTCCCATCTTCTTATCTACACCTCAAAATTTAAATTCAAGAATATGTTTATAGAGTCTTTACTCAGATGCTTATAAAACAGCTATATCACCTTTGTGTACTTTTTTCCCCCAGGAAAAAGCAGACTTGCAATCTGTGACGTCTTCTGGCTATAACCATTGGCAAATGCAGACCTTGTAAATGCAAGTCCAGGCAACACCACAGCTCCAGGAACGTTAGCCCTTCTATCAAGGCGCTTTGTGCAAAGGCCCGTTTTTGTGAATTAGAGATTTTCAGTTCTTGAAAAAAATTTGCCTTGTGATACAATGCTGATGTTATCTGACAACCAGTGTTAATTCTCTTCTTAACTACTTCAGTCACCCTTGTAAGCCAGCAAGATAGTTATAGCTGAGGCAGTTGTGTACAGTCTGTGCTAGCTGATATGAAGACACTGCCATCAGCCTCTGGCTCTTTCGACACAAGAACAGCTGGCAGCAGCTGTATAAGCCCCCCTAGCCCCTTGCTCCTGCTGTAACCTCGCAGCAGCTTTCTGCCACCTGTGCTGAACACAGGACGGGATGGGTTGCCACCTCTACCAAGCCAAGCCTGATTAAAGTGAGGTGGACCTGGCAAACTGCATATTCTTCAGGGAGCAAGGCCTTTTTCAAATTCCCAGACATCCAAGGAGTGCTAGACTCTGTCACAGGAAACAGAGTTAAAGCCCTGCCCTGAGTGGGGACACTTCTGCAGGAGGTGGTGTCACCAATCTCCCAGTTACCTCTGGGGATTCTTCCCAGTGGTCCTCAGCACCTCATTTGTACCTGAGGAGGTAACTGCTGAAGGAGTTAACATCCCTTGCCCAAGGCCATTCTGGCACTAGGCGAAGGAGGCCTGGGACAGCTGCTGGAAGCTCATTAACTAACACCACAAATCCTTAATTATCAGGATTTACCCAGGTTTTTAAGGTTGTCTCTCAAGTTTATTCTATATGGATACCAAAAACTATATGTGCTTTTCCACAAGTTTAACTAGCAATCACATGCACTTTAACCCTTAATTGAGTGTTGTTCACATATAGTCTCTTTAATAACAATTTGTCCTAAAATCACCTACTGCCCCCCAACGCATGCAAGTAAAGACTAAAATGTTGCTATAATTACTAGATTATTACTATTACTGGAATATTAATAGAATATTTATTGTCAACTCTACCTCTTTAATACCAGACCTGGGAGCAATCTTGCAGACATGAAAACAGTCCCATTGACTTGACATTTAGTACTACACAGAGGTAATAATAAGACCCAAAGAGCATTCAATTTTTAAAGAAGAAAAATCATATGTAGCCATTATTTATTTATCTATACAAAATAATACAGACACTTTTTAGTATGTTTTACAAATGCAGCAGTAGGATTACGAGTGCACAGAATTGGTAGTGATCCAGAGAGATTCAGAGAGAAAAGTTCTGGAGATTCAGGGAGAAAAGAAGCAGACATAATTGTTAACAGGTTATTTTTCTTATGCAATTTGAGTCCTCCAGAAGTTTTGTCTGTAGAACTTTTGAAATTTCTGTGAACCAGCTATTGCCTCAGTGGAGCAATAGGACCCATTGTAAGAGTAATTGAGAAACTTGTAGTAGACAATATGAAAACTGCAACCCTTCAATAGCAGTGAGTTTAACAGGAAAGTTTTCAGTCCAGAACTTATGAGCTCCCCTGAGTATAGCTGTGAAGCATATATGTTTCTTAAACTACTGCTATTTGGTCCAAGGACCTTACAAGTCTAGTTTCTTGCCAAGCCCTTCAAGCTAAGACTTGCAGGTCTTAAATACTACATCAAAGACTCCACTCTATGCTCATAAAATTTGTATTTTCTTTTTCAGGGGGAAAAAAAAAAAGACTATTGTTTCATACCGCAGATTCCAGAAAGGACCTGACTCATTTGGAAATGTTACTGATCTCTGTCGCATGTATGCAGAACTGGGATGAGACAGGCATTTTACTTCAAGTAATCAGAAACTTTTTATGGTAAACAATAAGATATTCCTGTATTTTTATTTAGTGGCAAGAGAGAATAAGAACCTTGATTTGAAGATATTTTCTACAACTTCATAATCAGCTTAAAATACCTCGTCCTCTCTCACATTATTATTTTCAGTGCATACAGTCAGGGCATATTTAAAGTAGATCTTGAAAAAACATCCATACACTATCATGCCATCCCCAAGAAAAATACTTTTCTCTGTCCTCTGTGGGTCCTGACATTTTTAATTGGATTTTTTGAGTCCAATGTCCACATCTGAAGTAGGAAAAGCTTGTAGAAATAACAGAAAGATTCATGAATACAGGAAAGAATCATAACAACAATTCATCCACTGAAGCTAAGGGGAATCAGGGAGCCCTGAGATTAGGAAAACAGTTTTTCAGACTATCACAAGGAAAGATCTTCAAGGAGAGGAGTATATATTATTATAATTATCATCTCCATTAGTAAGGATGATAATGATTTAATAATAATTCTTATTTAAGAGTATGGAGAGGCCTCTAGCAATCAGATACTATTGTGTTAGGCATGATGTACACTTATGTAAATGTTAATGTCAGACATGAGGAATATGTCTACACTGCTAAACAAAAGGGACCATGGAACAAGGCTGAACACCATATCCCTCATCGTATGCAGATAGATATACCTAAATTTTTTGAAGCACATAAGTTACAAGCATACTTCTACAGAATGAGGGAGAGGCATTGATATTCAGATAGTGTTATAGACCCCAAAACCATCTGGCCAAATAAGCTAGCAGTGGATAAAACTTATAAAAAGCTGACATTGTAACAAAGAGTGTTTTACTCACATTGAATCCCATTTAGTGACAAGACAAGCTAGATGGAGGCAATTTTGAAGAGCACAGCATGTAGGAGGGCAAGGGAAGGGCTGGCTGACTGTCGTGGACATATGAAGCTCCTCACTGGACAGAGAACGCTAATTCCAGGAAGCACTGAGGAGCTTATATACACAACTGGTGGGGCAGGAGAGTCAAAAGAAGAAAACAACAGAAAATAAGTCCCTCTTCTAAGGAAGGACAAGCACGAGGACACAAGAAACAATACCAGAACCCAGACTGGACACAGACCTGGAGGGGTCCAGGTCCAAGTGTTACACTTTGGACACATGGCAACTCTGCTCTGGGAGCCGTTATCCTTAATCAGTGTGGAGATATGCCACTTAACCTCATGGACAGAGATCATTCATTCTCTGGCACTCTTGTCTTAGCAGTATAGAAAAAAAGATAGATGAGGAGAAGGGGAATAAAAAAAAAAATCAAGCAACCTAGGATACATTTGCGCAGATACAAAATACGTAGCAAGTCCTCGTTTCCTCAGTGATTCTAATGACTGGCTCAAACGTTCATGAAGGTGTTAAGTCTTCACATACTTTCCAGTTTCCAGAGGAGCAGACCGTGATAATAGACTGATTCTCTGTCCTTTATATGTCTGTTAAAAATAGTTTTCTCCAACCTCTGAAACTCTAATCATGGACAATCAAACTGAAAGTTACTTGGTTTCTTTGGGATGGGATCCCCTCTAGGACAGCCTCCCTGATGTTGCAATTCAGTATAGACCAGTTTCAAAAAACTCCAAAACGTGAGGAAAGACAACGGAGAGAAAATGCAAAAATAATGAAATGTCTATAGTGTCATGTTGAAACATGAACATAGACATGCACGCTATACACCCATAGAACAGCTCCATCTTACAACACTGCTTGGTCAACAGACCTACTCACCAGAGTGTGTTGTAAAAAAAGGTATAAAACCTTTCTGTGACTGTGTATGAATACTATATTCAGTGAATGAATTAATGAATTAAGAGTCTCCAGTCAGACAGAGGAAACAGTAGAATACAAGTACAAGTTTAGCAAGAAAAATATCTAAAGAATAAACATACAGTGTTGTCAAATAAGAACACTGAATGCCTTAAGGTTAATTTTGTATATAACTTAATTTTTCATCAATCATCTGATGCACTAGAAAGTCTAGTGTTTGCATTTAATTTGCTATTTTTTTTTACTTTGTTGCACTTAAATCAGCTCTAATTTGTGCAAACGTTTGCTTAATACCTACCGTAAATTGTGAAACAAGGAGTGCTTGCAAGGCAGCAGTTAAAACAGAGCTCCTTCTCTCTTGGGATGCCATTACTTCTGCAAACATGGATTCAGCCTCTGACAGTATGTGGAAACTATGCCAAAGAAGTATAGTTAAATGTTAGATTTACCCTCTGGTGACTTTCTCCTGCATATCATAGGAACAGTAGCAGCCACCAAGGAAAACAGGAGAGGTGCAAAAATATTTAAGTCACTTACAGAGCAGGAATGAAACCTTGCAGCAGTATCATTGCATTATTCTGTGAAACAAGAGACAACTAGAATTGTTCCATGTTTTTTCACTGCTCATGCTATATTAGACATTTGGTGGGTAGCAACTGTGCAATACCACTGTAGTCTCATATTTGTCTGCATTCCAGTACCACCTTTATTTTCTCATATCACAACCTCCTTAAACTTTTCAGCATTTGATGTAAATTTTCCAGGCTTCTCTTTCTCTACATTTAAGAACAGGCAAAGGCAAATCAGTTATTTGGAAAGGAGAAAAGAATGACATGTAGCAAATATTGTGAAAACCTATGGGAAAAACACCAAATAGTTATAAAAAATTTATCATAGATTTTAAAACAACACTGAAAATCTAAAAGTTAGAGCTGCCACCACACTCGCAATGTTTCAATACTTCATTCATTTCTATATTGCATATGTCCTCATCCCTTTTGTCTAATTGTAGGATTGGGACTGTCTTTTCTTCTGTATATGCATTTTTTCTGTAGTGTCTAACTATTGTATAATGGGATTGAAATTTTTTGTGGTCCTCTAGAACTGAAATAACAAACAAACAAAAAAATAAATAATTGAAGCACATTCAAGCTGGGAAATATCAACAGCTAGTATAGAACCAATTACTTTAGTTATGGACATTTGTTGTCTAATTACAGTATAGCTTATTATGTCTTAAATACAGTGCCTCTGCCAGCCCCCACCAAAGCAGCTGGGTGGGTTCAGATGGCTGCAGAAAGTCTTGCTGAAATCACTAAGGAAAGGCTAATAACAGAAAAATCGCACATCTTTGTGATCGAGGACATGGTTTGCCATCGCAATCAGTAGTTATACAGCACAAAAGTAATCTTTGTGACTCAGGCTCAGTGTCACAGATAAAACGTTTGGGGTTTGGATGTTATTGTGGAGAATACTGAAAAGTGGTAGTTGATCTGTTGTGCTTTTTCTCATCAAAGTTTCACTGTGAAGGTTTTTGGTTTTGAAAGATATCAATACCTGAAGAAATTTTAATTTGTCAATAAAAGCTGTAAAGATGAAAAAAACCAGCAAGGTTCTGTAACATTTTTTTTTTTTTTTCATATTTATATCTGTGATCAATGAATGGGGAAAGAAGATTTTTCTTGTGGAAAACCTGAAATAAAACGTCTCTGTGAATACCTTCATTTATTCAAACGGAAATATTTTGTCAGATTCATTCTTACCAGCTCTACTAAACACCTGTGTAGACCCAAGCTGAACTTGAAGTTAGTGCAGAGATTCCTAGATAACATTCCTTGGTCCATGCTCTGTTTTGTGTAAGCCAGATATATAAAAGTTGTTAAACGTGAAAACTACATAGTTGGCTGCCCTATGCTGTGCCAAAATCTGTGGGCTATCTCTATCAATTGTGCAAAAATGCGGGCATTAAGTTAGCCAGCCCTGGCGTACATCAACCAGTTAAATTAGTCCCAAAATGAAACTTATCTCCCTGTGTTATACTTGAGAAAGTTGCTACCAGGAGTTGGAAATGAAAAAGTAAAGTAATAATAAACACCATAAAATAATTTTACACAGTTGATGCTTAAATAAAAATAAATAAAGTAAGAAATTGGTTATCTTGAAACTGGTTTAAATAAACTACTTTCCATAAATGGAAAGAGGTTAATGACCTACCATTATTCAATTATCCCGAGGACTATAAAAAATAAATAGAAATGAAGAGTCCTGCGAGTGAGAAGGGGAAAATTAAATCAGAATATCCAAATAGGGCAAGAAGCTAAAGGCTCTGAAGGAAGGGAAGAAATTACTTTGACTTAGTACTACATCAATTCAGGCTATACTGAAAAAAAAGAACCAACCAAACAAAAAAAGAATAATTAAAATCAAAATGAAAGAAAAAGACAACAACCCCTAAGATTTAATGTAAATAATATAAATAGAAAAAAATAAGTCTATAGTTTTTATTAGGGGATACAACCTCAGTTCCTAATCAGTGTAAGTGACCTGATCTCTTTACATTGTATGTAACACATATGCTTGTGTTATAAATCTTTGATTATTTTTTAATTAGAAAGTTTATTTAGATAATAAAAAATCCCTATTATTTTTGCATACAAATTAAACTTAAGAGAGAAAAGAGATTGATAAAGTTACTGTTATTATGAGACATTTTTAGCCTCAGTTTAACAATTTTTCTATTAGCATTCCTCTCACTAACAAATATATCTTCAAAAGATAGCAGATCTTCAGCTCATACAAACTGGAATTGCTGTATAGTCTTCAGTACAGTCACACTGATTTACACCATCTTAGCATCTGGCTTATTGTTTCAATTACCATTTTTCTATTACTTGATGCTGCTTCAATTTTCTCCAAAGCCAGAGAGATCTAAGTTATAATCGGCAGTTACTTATACTATTGGTAGATAAGAAAATAAAAAGAAATGGTTCTAATGGCTTCCTTGGCACTTTATGGGTATGCAGCAAAACAAAGACAAGGGTGTTACTCTAATGAGATTTCAATCTATGTTATATGCAGGCTAATACCATCCCTGATTCAATTTCCCAGTGCTTCATATTCTTAGGTCCTTTGCGATTTCTGCAAACTGTTTTGGCTGAAATGTTAGGAGGGAATGGTGACCCACAGCTGAGACGGATCAAGGGCAAACAGAAATTTGCTGAGCAAGCAAAAAAGTTGAAAGAGAGTGGGACCGGGAGCTAGTAAAAGACACAGAGAGTTATTTGGCTATCTTGGACAAATACTTGAAAAATATGGAGAAGAGCTTAAGCAATTTGGAACAGATGAATAGGAAAAGAAGAAATAACAGGGAGAAGAACTGTGTGAGACATGCTGGGATGCAAAAGGATGGGAAATGGTCAGAGAGGAAGTGAGACTGCTAAAAGAGCCAAGGAGGGAGCATGGAGGTGATCTGGAACTGATGAAAAGCTTGGAGAGAGACTAGGACTGGGACCCAAGGGGAAGGGAGGTGGGCATCGGAAGAGTTGAGAAAGGAGCACTGGACATGGATGGGCCAGTGGGACTGGTATGACATATCTGAACAATGCAGGCAAAGAAAATGAGAGTAGGAAAAAGAAGTCAGAAGAGAGAAAATAGAGTAATTGAGCAGGTCCAGATGACAGAGATTTAAGCCTGGGGAAAGAGGCAGAGGGTTGAAGAAAACCCTGCAGAGCCCCAGGGGGAAGCCACAGCTTCCAGCTCTGTGGTCCACTGGCATTTATGAACCCACTCTGCCCATTGGCACAGGAAGCACCGACAAGCAAAAATTCTCCCCCAAAATTTCCCCCCCCAAATTAGTCACTGTATATACCACCTCAAATACTGTGTTCAGTTTTGGGCCTCTCACTACAAGAAAGACATTAAGGTGTTGGAGCGTGTCCAGAGAAGAGAACGAAGCTGATGAAGGGCCTGGAGCACAAGTCTTATGAGGAGCAGCTGAGGGAACTGGGGTTGTTTAGCCTGGAGAAGAGGAGGCTGAGGGGAGACCTCATCGTGCTCTACAACTACCTGTAGGGAGGTTGTAGCAAGGTGGGGGTCGGTCTCTTCTGCCAAGTAACCAGCGATAGGACGAGAGGAAATGGCCTCAAGTTGTGCCAAGGGAGGTTTAGGTTGGATATTAGGAGAAATTTCATTACTGAAAGAGTGGTCAGGCCTTGGAACAGGCTGCCCAGGGAAGTGGTGGAGTCACCATCCCTGGAGGTATTTAAAAGATGTGTAGATGAGGTGCTTAGGGACATGGTTTAGTGGGCATGGGGGTGTTGGGTTGACGGTTGGACTCGATGATCTTAGAGGTCTTTTCCAACCTTAATGATTCTATGATTTTATGATTCTATACCTCATACATCCAGAAACTTAAGCTTTGTGAACACAATGGAGAATTATATATTTTATTCACTTCTGAATACGGTTCTGGGGAGGGGAAAGTTCCAGACATCTTTCCTTCTTTCTGCCTTCTCTGAGGCTGATTATTGTTTCATTACGGTTAACATGAAATTTGCCACAGCCTAAAACCATATGCTACATAGCAAAACAATATGCAAGATAAGAAAGACAATCCTGTTTTAGTAAAGAAACTCTGTATAACACAGCTGGCCAAACTCTGCTAATGCTGTTTTGAAGAGATGTTGCTGAGAAAGGCAAAAGTAAGACATTAATTTTTTCAAGACTACATTCTTCCTGTTCAGCTGCTTGTTTTTGACTCAGTCCTTCCCTCATCCAAAACTCCTGCTCCAACCACTAGATCCCTGTCACACCCCACTCTAAATCACACCATGGAGGGAGTTTTTATGTTACTCTAAGATTCATGACTTGCCCCCACAGCACACGCTCTCTTCAGAAGCCAAGCACCTAGATTATGGATCAGAGTTTTCCTCCATGGCCCGGCTAGCACAACCACTGTCTTTCACCAGCTCTTCATCCCTGCAGGAAGAGCTGGGACAAGGAGGAGCCCTGGTGTGCCCTAGCCCCAGCTGGATGCCCAAGAGACTGGGATGCTCTGCAGGATGCACCAGCTCAGTCCAGATGCAGCCTGTGGGAAACTCTTTTACCAGCTTCTCATCTGTAAATACGCAATATATTAGCCAGAAGGGTAAATTATTTCACACTCTTCCTTCTTGGTGTTAGCATTACTGTTATTGTCTAACACAACTAACTATCTGTTGGTAAAATAGAAATTCTTTCATATAAGTTTGCTCCATTTTAAACCCAGGAACATTTGCAGTTGTGGTCAAAATATCACGAGAAGTCTAGAAAACCCACATTGTTTTGTTGAAAATGGATCTTGCTTATTACAGCCTTGTAGCTATCAGTGTTTAGTGAACAGTTTGGGAATTACTGATCTAGATGAAACAGAAACAATTTTTAGTAACCATCATAACAGAATAAACAGCAAGCAAGAGGGAGAGAGCCAGTGAAATGATTGAAAATTAATGGGGGAAAAGTGTCTTGACAGCTTACCAGAAAAGTCCATTAAAAAAACACAGTCCTTCAGCTACTTCTACATCCCAGAGCTCTTCAACCCATACAGTTATTTCTTTAATTGTCTTTAAAAACTTTCCAACCATCAGCTTGAACTGATGCTTTTGTCTTGTTGCTATGATTTCTTAAATTTTTAGAAAAGATTACTTTTTAAAGACCTTTTTTTCTTCTTGCCAGGGTTTTTGGTGTGTTTGTTGGATGATAAAAGAAGAGAAACTGGACAAGTCTATGTTTTGCATACAATAGCCCTGAACTTTTCTCCCCCCAAAAGGTTTGATATGATTAAAATGTTGAAGATATTGCTGTTTGTACTGAAGGAGAAGTGGAGGCTGGTTTGTTATAGCAGCACTCCGACAGACTCACTTGAAAGAGAAGTGATGTGCTGCTTTTGCAGCACCACTGCTTGAGTGACTGACAAACCTGTCACAGCACTTCCACAAACAGCAGAGAAAGGCACACATTTCCAAGTGGATAGTTTTCACAGAAATCTTATACTGCAGCCCAATTATTCCCTTTCTTAAAGAATAAACCTTGTTCTCCAGATATGACTAATACTCCTCTGAATATTTTTTTTTCATCTAAAGTTTAATGGCTTCCTTGTTTATATTTGTAAAATTCCATCACATTAATGACAAATTGCATATCTTTGAGCCACTTGACATTTGTTTATTATATCCATTTTTATCTTTTTTACTTTGGAGTGGTTAATTCTTTGGCACAACGTGTTTCTCATAAATCCCTGTGTAATTTTTCATTGATTGTATATAATATATAGATGGGTTTGTCGGGTTTTTTAATGAGTTTGCATAAAAAGCTTTTATTTGTGAAAGAACTGACTGAAAAGGAGCAGCAGATTAGGAAAAGCTGCCATCTCCTTAAAGTGAAGGTTTGGATGTATGGATGACAGAAGAGACAAAACAGACCTTATTTCCCTCTGCATTTAGGCTTGTTCCCTTTTCTCCCCTCTTTCAACTGTCACAGCCTTCAAGCCCTCCACTTTTCTGACAACTTACCAATCCTTTGCCAAGAAACGAAGGTGGTTTTAAGCTGCTGTACTTTGGGGTTCTGTTGAATCTATTTGGTGTCTTGACTGTTGTGATGCTGAAATTGCACTTTTAAGCAGCTTTTGTTTCATAATTCAAAGGCAGTGGAAACTGAAACAATAAATTAAAAAGGTCTGAGACAAACAACAGATCAGAGAGATTACCCATGTGGATAAAGAGTAAAAGAAAATGTACTAAAATACTCTGAATGAAAGGATGGAGCTGCTAAAAGCTCCATCTGAGTAGCTGAATCTCTTCAGAAGTGTCAAAAAAACCTGGAAGAAAACTCAAATGACATTTTCCTCTGCAGGTAATGAGGAGCAGTAAATGGAAGACATCAGGTATTTTTCATGGTTGGCTGGTTCCACAGCATCTCATTTGCCTAATAGCTTGTACAGAAACTTAGGTAGTACTGCTCCCCATTCTATAAATATATTTCACATGCATCTGATTTTTATCAGAGGAGACTAAGGGAAGGTGAAAAACAGAGGACTTTAAGACTGATCTGAGGCTGAAAAGTCCACCTTATAACTTCTAAAAACCCAGTTCCCAATTGGATTTAGAATAAAATAACTCAGAATAAGACTATGTGGAAATCAAGATTTCATCCTCTGCCTTTTGCTGTACAATGTGTTACACATTTCTGGGCAGACTCTGACCTTCCAATCATAAGTGGATCTCTAAAAGTACATTAAAAAGCCCAAGAACCTATGGCAGAAGGGCCACAAAACTCAATGTTCAAGGTGAACAAAATAATATGCGGTGTGGTATTTTCTCTGACAGAGCACCGGCTTACGCAATGCCTAGAAAATAGCAAATATGCAATAGAATAGAAGGAGCAACATTATTTCTCACAGTTTCTGAGTGCTGCTAGTACTCAGGCAAGGAGAATTATGACAACCCTGTTAGCACGTAAGAGCTCTTCACAGAGCTATAGACAGTGCTCCCACAAAAGTTGAGTTGACAGCCCACATGCAAGTAAGTGAAACAGCACTTCTCCCAAGCTGGGTGTTGGTATATAAGTCACTGTGTTGCTATAGGATTTTTAGCAATTCTGAAATTATGCTCTAAACAGTATAAGATAATATCAAATACTTTCTCTTATATTTGATAAAATTTGTAACTATATAATTATAAAAGGTATTTTTCCTGCTTTGAAATTATGCCAGTGCCTTGAACATTCTGTGCAGCACAAATGGTGATTTAAGGTAGCTATGGAGAAGGCAAGAGTTTGGGAAACTAAATAAGGTGACTTTAAAGAGGTCCCGGTCCTGAGGAACTGGGACAGAAAAGTGAAAATCCTGTAGACAACAAATGTCCTCCATGCAGAGTGTTGCACAATCCTCTTTCAGCATTAAGATAAAAAAAAGCAAGACCACTGGCTTGCAACAAAAGGAACCAAATGAACCTAACAGTGGATTAATATAAAAGCTGCCATGTCTGTTCCTTTGAGTGACTGTGGCTATCTGAAACACAATGAAAACAGCTTTCCAGCTCTGATGAAGGAAACTGGCAAATTGTCCTAAGAGCACAATCTTATGCTTTCAGTTAAAAATATATGGCTTATAAGTTGAAAAGAAGCTTAGGAGAACATTAATAGCTGCAAGCGCATTCTCTAGAGCATAAGATAAAAATGCAATTAAGTTTGATAAAAAAAAGAAACTGTTCGATAAACTGTAGATGAAGCAGCATTTTAGGACAGAGGAAACAATTAGTCTGTTAGCACAGGGTGGCTGGAAGCTCATGCTCATAGCCACTACTATCAAGCTAAGAGGAATCTCTCAAATCCAAAAGGAATTCTGTTTAAAGACAACAGAGAACAGTATGCTTAACAGATTATATAAAGGTTGTTTAAGAATGTTAAAAAAACCAAAATCCCAATCCAAAAACCACAGAATGATATTTTACTCTGGCCTTTACTGAATAGCAGTACTGGGAAGCTATCAAGACACGTTATATATGCTAAAACAGAGACCAGGACGAGCAGGAGAGTGTGTGTTGGTGGTGCGGGAAAAGCCAACCCAAAGTAAGTATACACATACACATATAGAATATGTGGAAAACTGTTTTCTTGCATGACTATTATTCAGTTTTCTATTAAATATTTTCTTCTGAAAGACAGAGTGACTGTGCATGTCAAAGGTGGTTTACTGTTAGGTGCAGTATACCCAATATAACAGTAACAATCTACAGATTTAATGAACATTAATTTAAACAGTCTTCGGTAACATTTATTTAGTTATTTCACGGAAAGTAAATTTCCTAATTTTCATTAGTATCAGAAACCCTGATCTGATGGATGGGTAAATTAAGGAGTAAAAAAAGTAATATAATTGGGTAATATCCCAATTATACATATCATTTTTCAGGGTCAGGGTGCATGGCAGGTACGGTGAAATACCAGTTGCCACCTTCTGATACTCATCTAACACAACACAGGGAACAAGGAGGTCTCTGACATCAGGAATTCTGGAAAGAAGAATTCAGTGTATGCAGAAATGTAAGGAGAAGTCAAACATAGCAACAAGGCTTAGTATAATATGGTGTTCTGGAAGCAGCGGTGGCTTTGGGTAAGTGATGAAATATGAATTTCTATCATGTACTGTGGCTGCAGGCAGTAACAGTTGCCCAACGGCTTGCTTGCAGCCTTGTAAGGTTGTTATCCCCCCGGACACATCCCAAGGAGGAACGGACAACCGCACTTTCACCACCAAGCCAAAGATAAAAGAAAAGTGTGCTCAAATTTGTCTGTTAAGGTTGCACACAGATAAAAGTCGCAGATAGACAGGTATGTCCCAAGACATTATAATGTCAGAACAAATGAACTTAGTACCAGAGTCTCGAAGGTTAAGTGCTGCAATTCCAAGCATTGCAATGCCTAGGATCTAATTTTATAACAGGACCTGTGTTTTGAGGCAGAAAAAAGAATAGCAAGAATAACACAAACACAGATATCACAGGAAAGCTAAGGATGGGAGAGGAGGAATTAAATCATACAAGTAGGAGCTACAAAACCCTATCCAAAATAGGATTAATCATATCACCTTCATGTGCTAACTGTTACCTCAGGGATGAGTGAGGCATAAAAACCTGACATGGAGACAGAGAGCAATTCAAGTTGCAGGAGGGAAATATACACTTAATTCTCAACCAGCTAATGAAAAAAAAAAAAAAAAATCAGATAAATACTAATAAATGTTACTGCTTTGCTGTGTGCCCTTAAAGGAAACCCTGTTGTTCAGACATATGTAACACAAAGGTTAATACATATAAATGAGCAAAGGGCTCCTTTTAAAGTCCTTTCTAATATTTTCCCTACAGTGCTAGCAGAAAGTGTATGGAAATATTGCTCTCTCACCTAATTCAGGCGGTGTTCGGAGGATTAATTAGTTAATGTTTATACAGTGCTTTGAAGATCAAAAGCATGGTATAAGCACCAAGTACTTTTGTAAGAGGCCACAAGAAGCAGGAAATTAGAAACCTCCATCTCATAAAAGGAAAGAGTTTGGTGCTTGTTGGTTATCAAGTGTTCCCCTCATTTGTTAGGTCTTTCATTCGGGGAGACCATCTTTATGTGTTCTATGTTGCTAAGGGTTACATTTCAATGGCTGTGAACTAGAACTAATAACAATAGCTCTTTCAAAACATTAGACAGCTGGGAAGAATATCGAATATTACTGCTACTCAGCCGCACCTTTTGCTTCTTTGCTGTGGAGGAGAAAGTAGGGGAGAAGATTCAGTAACAACATGTTTTGGGTGTTATAAACCTACCATTGATGTAACCATCCAAAAGTCTAAAATAGTGACAGAGAGTAAATACCACAGACCAGAAGATGTTTTCAGTAGCACATTCACCATCAGATGGAGTCTTTAAGTCACAACTGCTTATCCTCTGAAAGATCAAGCACAATTTGGTAGCTTCTGAACAAGCTACTCTTCACCTTTATGGGCACACTAGGGTCAAACCCCAGAGCTGCAGGTATGCAGAAACTACAGCAAAGGTTTCTGATCTGTTAGGAAAACGAGTTCGTCAGGAAGCCCGTTCAAAACCAGATAACATTTCCAGGTGGAAAACGAGAGTTTGTCCAAGAAATCTCAGAAAGGGAAGTTCATTCCAACTTGCTTTATGCAAAAGGTCAGATTAGATAATTACTGTGGTCCAAGCTGGCCAGAGCTAGGGTCCATGCCAGCCCTCATGGTGCTACAGGAACAGGAACTCCTTCACTGGAAATCTCTCTTAGCAGAAACTGAGGTAAAGGATCCAAAGCTCTTTTTAGCTTCCTGGGTTTTTTAAATAAAATATTTCAAGAGATGACCCTGCTTTCTAATCCGCTCACAGTGAGGCTTTACTTTTCATTTTGAGTGTTTCACTCTTCTGACTCAACTAAAGATATTATTTTAATTTCATATGGTGGGAAAAAAAGGAAAAACTTCATTAACAGCTACCAGTATTTTAGTATTCTGCCTCACACTACATACATTCCCAGTTGCATTTACTGCTGGTGAAATTGCAGTCTAGAGTTCTTACATCTTTTATGCTCAACTGTGCAGCACCCTAAGGAAAAGAAAGCACAGGAGTTTAAAGTGCCTTCAGGGTAGTGCTCATTACTTCTGTTGAGATATCCCATTGCTCCGCTTGCCTCATCAGAGCACATCAAGTCGAACTGCTTCCTCTTTAAGGAACATAAAAATCATCAGCTTTATCTGAAGAAAGTGAAGATCTTCAGGAAAGGAAGAAGAACATGTGGATATGAGTGACCTTCCAGGGGTCCTGGGTTGGGCTGACTTTTGGCCTGCCTTGGATATCCTGTGTATTTCTTTTAACGCATGAAGTGCAGAGCCCCAACCTCCCCAAAAAATTGAGAAGAGAGATTTCCGTCCAGCAACAGAACAGGATTCTGTCAGAAATTTATTATCTTGAAGCTTCATCATAAATTCTTCTTTCACTCTTTACTTCTAGTTGAACTGGATCACTTCCAAAAAAAGGCAGAATTCAGCAGCAGTTATTTTGATGTTAAATGACTGGATCTTAAATTAATCTATTGGGTTACAGGAAACCCTAAACTAACTTGACTGTCAGATGAATCATAACTTATTTAATTAACACAAGGGCATGGCAGCAAAACACTTGAAGCGTTTTGCTTCAGATCCTACTGCTTGAGTTCAAGACTCATTGGGAACTGTCAGAAAGACCTGTTCCCATTTAAGCTGACTCCAAAGAGGTATCTTATAAACAGGCAGGAGACTTAAATGCTGGCCTCATTACTCCTTTGAGCATAGCTGGAAACAGGCACAACTCTACTTAACCCAAATTAATCTGTTAGGATTGCTTGGCTTCAAGCAGCCTGCAGGTACCAGGAAGCCTGGGAACCGTAAATGGGGAATTTGCTTAAAAGTCTCTTTAGCTGTAGACTACTCAGTAACTACTGATCTTATGGTACCTGTAAGTTACTGCAAAAGCTGGAGTGTTTCCCACACTCAGTTTATATAGGTTCAAAATCTTGTTCAATGCAGAGGCATACTCTGGAAATAATGAATCTTTTCTAGCGCTAGAGGTACCAGACTTAAGGTCCTCTTCTTTTCCTTTCAATA
This sequence comes from Pelecanoides urinatrix, assembly GCA_013400755.1. NCBI lineage: Eukaryota > Metazoa > Chordata > Aves > Procellariiformes > Procellariidae > Pelecanoides > Pelecanoides urinatrix. The sequence goes on along the minus strand of VZTQ01014539.1, from coordinate 122,481 downwards.
AAACTGGGGCAGATCCACCAGATCCTAAAAGTTAAAGGTTTGCACAGAACAAAAAAGTAACCCTGTCCATCTCCCTCCACCCTGGGAAGAGAAAGGATTAATGGTTCCAAATGGCTGTGGGGAAAGCTGTAATCTGCATTTAAATAGAAAGATTCCCAAGTGCCCAGGTATTCATTTTTATTGTTATAGCAGGAGGCAGAGCATTTTTTATGTGTACATTTTAATGTTAAAAAGACACTGTGGTGCAGGTCTGTGGTTTATCTCACTAGTGCATAGCCAGCTGGGTATACCTTTATCTGCCAGAGTAATGCTGAACATTTGTCCTGAGCAACATTCTAAGAAACAAATACGGCTAGAAGGCAGAATTGTGTGAGGCTGTTATTTTGCAGCTAATGTAAAAAACACACACAATGCAGCCGAAGGACCAGGTTCATGGAAGCTCATGTGCAGGGGCAGCACCAAGCAAAGTGTGAATTGGAATGAAGACCAGGGCAGAGATATCTGACTCATCAAATCCTGTCCCTTGTTATTGCACATGATTCATGCCTTCCTCATATATGGAATGGCAACCAAAAAAAAAAAAACAACAAACAAACCAAAAAGTAATCCACCCATAAAAAAAGAAAATCCATTGAGATCTTGTACATAACTAATGTACACCTGAAAAGTAAAGCAGAACAAAGTCTACGCAATCCTCAGTCAAAAGCCTGGGGAGGCCACATAAAACTGATAGGCACAAAACTCAAGGGATTCGAAGGAACCTGAGCAGATTTCCCTCAGTATGTAAAATCCCTCACTGCACTACTGATGAGTTAATATTCGGATAACTATGTCAGGTGAAATTGCTTAATTATAGCTCTAATTAGTTTCCAGCCATTCAGAAAAAAACATTAAGAAGAATCTTATATTTTAATTAAGAATTAATTTTTGATAAGCAGGTGATTCTATCAGTCACTGATAGCTACATGGAGGATGGCATATTTATGTGTTTATATTTTTGCATTGCTATATACTCACACCCACAATCAGGTTGGGTGTGTGACATATTCAAGGCTCAGTTCTGACAGATGCTTAATCCCATAAGTAATCCCATGGATTTATGTGAGTAAATGTTTGTGGTGTAGAGACCCATTTAGACTCCATTGCTATTATGTGAATTTCCACTGTGACTGTGACCCCCCCAAAACGGCTCAGGCCCCATGTGTTATATGATTCATGTTTGGGTGAATCACCAGAGTCCCAAATGGACTATGAGGTCACAGCTCCTCTCTCTGATGCAATGAATCTCAGACAGCTTACAGGAAATGAAACAGCTTTTCCAGGTACTCTCTGTGTGCAGAATACCTGCTTTCTTCTGAAAGGTGAGAGATGTGGAGAGAAACAGGATGTAAGCAGGCCTGATTATCTCCCTTCTCATCCAACTTTTAGGAAAATAACTGTTACCGTTGCATTTGGTACGGATCCTGATGTGATACTTGCTCTCAGTGCTTACCTTTCAGTTTGGATCACTTTGGATGGAAAGGCAGAAGAATGCTTTGCTTGGTGTCTTAATTGTGAGCTAGAGGCACAACTGTGATGGAATACAAAAAGCTGAATTTTTTCTTATATACATAGTGGTAACCTCCCATTAAAACAAACAAAAAAAAACCAAAGAAACAAAAAAACACCTGAGACATCTTCAGTATTTAAATATCTATTGGGCATGCAAGGTGCTTCTGGCTCACAGGTATTTAAATGGTCCTTCAGGCAACTGCACCTCTTTTGGATCCAGCCTTGTTCCTCTGTTTCTGCAGGGCAGTGCCCAGAAGGCTTTTAGAGAATGCATTGCAGCAATGCTGCAAATTCTGACTCTCCCCTAGGGCTTTCCTTCTACAAAAAGTCAGATGGTTTCACTTGCTGCAGAAGTATTCACAAAAAGTTCGTCCAAAACAGCTTGGTAGGAATTAGCCAAAGTACTATACTGTGAAACATAACCCACTTCTATGTCTTAATTCATATGGAAGTCTAGCTTTGTATTATTTAAGTTTTCCCTTTTGTTCTTTTAAAGTACAGCATTAGTGAAATGACGAATAAAGAGTTATTCCACTCTTTCTTTTTTCTCATTGCTGCATTGAACCTGCTTTTCTTATTTGCTGAAATATTTAAAAATCATTAAAGTAGTTAGCTCCTTATTAACAAACATCTGTTATTTCTGAACTTCTAAGAGCCTGAAAAACTGGCATGTAGTGAGATGACTTTTAGGTACTTGTTGATCCCAGATCCCAGACCACCACACAGCCCCTTGTGTGGCTTCTTCCTAAAACATTGCCAGACTTCCCTTCCCTCTAAAGGTGTTTTTCTTTCATCTGGGCAAAGTGGCTGCATCCACACTGCTGAAGTGTCACCTAATCTCTGGCAGGGCAGCACTGAGCACAGCTGGGTCAGGATCCCTCTGTAACTGAGCTTTGTCCTTGTAGGTGTGATAAAGCAATGGCAGAGATTAGACCCAAGTATTTTTGTGGACCCACATAGACTACAGTGCTGTCTGCACATATTTCAGGGTCAGAATTGAAGGTTCTAGACATGCTTTCAGGCCTAAGAGGAGTTTATGCTCCAAATACATGATAGCTGTTAATAAATAATTATTAAAATATTAAAAATTCTAAAAACTCTGATGTTAATATTCATAATAATGAAGGGTGGTGTTTTATATACAGAGAGCAATGTGCAGTAAATGTGCAATTTTAATGGCAATTAGGTGAGACATGAAATTGAAACCAGTCTGAAGTATTAAATTAACATTCCCTTCCTGGCCCACCTCCAGGCTTTAAAGTACAGAGGCTCCATCTGGGTACTCAAGATACACTAACGCCAAATTTAGACCACACGTTACTACTGAAAGCCCATGGCTTCTGCCTGAGCCACAGGAGGACGAGCATTCTTCCCTTCATTCCTCTGCTGCTTACAAATCTCTCTTTGTTTTCTTCCCATGAAGAAAAATGCTTAAAAGGGAAACAATGATACAAGAATAGAAAAACAGTAGCTGGGGATTGTAAGGATGACATCAGCCCAAGGTCTGGGACAGGTTTTATTTTGCTGTAGGTGAATAGCCAACAGTGTTTACTTTAAAATCAGTTTGACTTCAGAAAACTCCAGATATATGCAATCACATATAAAATTCCAATACAGACACCTCTGCCTTGGGTGAGCTGATCAGTAATGTTTATTTATCTGTCTCACTGTCCTTGCTAGAACCTCCTCATGTTTACCATAATATAATTTCATTTGGTTGTCAGATCACTGGTTTTCTCTTATCATGATCAGATTATACTTGGAAAGTTTCCTTTTTGAAGGATACTTGGTATTTCCTATAACTTTAAAACATACCCTAAGCAAAATTTATTGAAGAATTGACTCAATTCAGAGCCTATCAAGGCAATATAGCAGTGAGGAAGGCACCAGCTTTGAGTCATGCTGTGTATTGGATGACCTCTGAGACTTGCAGACACCAGTTCTGTGAATTTTAAAGCAAGGCACATGAAGAATGAGTTTTCAGCTTCTTCATATACAGTGTTTGTTGCCTATATGTAGGTTGTTTTGTGAGAAAGCTGGCATCCTGCGTTGCTCCTGAATACGTCTTGCCAGTTTGCAAATAAAAGCCCAAAGAAACAAAGTCTTTAGAAACAGCTGCTTATTTTAGATTTTAGATTAGATTTGTATTTTGATAGCTCTACTAAAACCATTACTCCTTTAAAATAGAATTGAACATCTCAATTTCCCCACCATTCCTAAGGACCGAAAATGTGAATCTGGCTTTGAATTCTCAATTTTAGGTTAGATCTCTCTATTCTTAGGCCCCAAATACTGGATATCCAGCAACATTGTTCAAGTTTGGGGGTTTCTGGTAATAGGGTTCAGGCCACAGTGGGTTTTAGGCCAGCATTAAAGGTCACTTGGCAACAGAGTTCTAGATAGATCTTCTATCCTGGTTTTGGCTGGGATAGAGTGAAATTTCTTCCTAATGCTGTGTTTTGGATTTAGTATGAGAATAATGTTGATAACACACTGATGTTTTCAGTTGTTGCTAAGTACCCTCCTAGTCAAGGACTTTTCAGCTTCCCATGCTCTGCCAGGTGCACAAGAAGCCAGGAGGGAGCATAGCCAGGACAGCAAACCCGACTGGCCAACGGGGTATTCCATACCCTATTGATGTCATGCTCAATATATAAAGAAGAAGCATGATCCAGGAAGTAGCGATCACTGTTTGGGTATTTCTTGGCAAGTGGTGAGCAATTGCATTGTGCATCACTTATTTTGTGTATTCTATCATTATTATCATCATCATCATCATCATCATCATCATTTTCCCTTCCTTTTCTGTTCTATTAAACTTTCTTTATCTCAATCCACGAATTGTACTCTTTTTTTTTCTTTTGTTTCTTTTTTCCTTTTTTTTCCAATTCTTTTCCCCATCCCACGGGGTGGGGGGAGGGTGGGGGGAGTTAGCAAGTGGCTGTGTGTTGTTTGGCTGCCTGCCAGGTTAAACCATAACAACTTCTTTCCTTCTATCCAAAATGTAAAATGTATTATTAGGTTTTGTTATTTGTAAGATTAAGCAGAACAGAATAAACATGCAATTACTTATCTTTCAATATTTCATAAAGTAATCTGATCACTGTTTTAAATATATTAATAGCTGTGCTAGATGTCTTTATTTTTCTTCTCGTGGCCGTGTTCTCAGTTAGCAAAAGTATAAATGGATTCAGTTCACACAGAGAAGAAAAATACACTTAATATATTTTTTCAAGTACATCATGAGTATGCCACATATATAAAATCTTGGTGTTGAGTGTAATATATGAAACAGGTTGATTTCCATCTCACTCACATAGTCCATTTATTATCTATATACGTAAAGTGTTCCAATTCCATAATGGATTTCTTTGCATTTATAAAAGCTGTATCGTACCTATTGTACAGACAGTAATGAGAAACCTTATACAAAGTACATACAATCAGCAAGCAATAAGGTAAAATATTTCCTGACTTGCTCACTCACTCACTCTGTCAGATTAAATGTCTATCCCTTTGTTTTTTACTGAGGACAGTTCGCTGTGCCTCAAAGCCCTGGGACAAGCTTGCGATGGGTCAGCGTGCCCTGGGGGCTCCCTTGGCTGGGTGGGGAAATGAGCTCCAGGAATCAATGAAGGACGCAGCTGGTTTAGACGGGGCCATCTCACAGGGAATAAACCTAAGGCAGCTGCAGCAGAGGTGTGTGGACAGCAGGAAACTCTTTCTTCAGTTGCAGCACCCAGAACATTAAAAGATTTATAAATGACACCCAAAATCTTAGCAAATTAAACATGCTTTTCACCTGTGAAGGGACATACCCCTCCACTCATTTTAATATTCCACTGTGACACAACAATAGCTGAATTCTTCCGAAAAGTGGATGACAGCTTGTTCCTTGAGCACTGAGAATATAACATGCTGAATTGCCTGTGTTGTACACTCCTGAGTTTAGCAAACCCCAGTTAAGATTAGCAGTCTGCTAGAAGCACTTTTTACCACAGCTTGTGTTCAGATTTTCTTTAAAACATTTGGTTGTTTGGTATCAGACTGCTAATCTCCAAGTAGATATAAGGCATTGTCTCATATTTTAAACTTTGGTATCTGTGTCCACAACTCAGTATGATCTCTTGGAAAAGGAAGTTTTATGTAAGTTAAAAACATATGCATGTTTTATAACAGCGATAACTTCTTATGAAAAAATGATATATTTTTATTATATAAGGGACATTGCTAGTTCATAAGGGACTCACAATGCTCCATGATTCAATGCCTGCTATGTACTTAAAATGTTTTGTAGAGTACTTCAGTGTGTTTGCCTAAGAAGTAAAAATTGCTGTAAAAATGTAGGTTGCGGTAATGGTGTTATTGCAAGACATTTTTGCCAGCCACAATGAAAGATTTCTAAATGCCACAGTGTGATTAAGCTGTAAGGCACAACAGGTTATATTACAGTGTGAAGCCCTAGGTGTGCTGAAATTACCTTTCAACAGCTCACCTGGGAGCACCTCTGGGAGATTATAACATGACAACTTTACTGTTTTTTAAAAAATGAATAAATGAAGTCATTAAAAAGCATTTTTTCCCAGATAAGTGAAGTGCCTTCCATCACCTAGTGTGCAGTCATTAGGTCTAATGTGCTTTTCTGCAGAAATATTTCAAAATGATCCAGGGTTCCCTTCCTTGCTATTGTGGCAATAGGAATATTTGTTACAGGAATCTTGGTTCTCTCTGAACGAAGGATGTACGCACAACTACCCAACATACTCAATTTTCAGATTCTACAAAACTGCACTACCAACAGATCCACTAGGTTTTCTAAAACATTTTTTGCTCCAAAGCTCTTGTTATTTCACTCCATAAGTTTTTCTTCCCCTTTTCTTTCTTCCAAGAACAAATAATACCAGAGACCTCACTAACTGATGGTCCCATACCACATCTGATACCTCAGGAGTTGTTTTCAGTGGAGAGCCTTTTGAAAACCTATACCATAAGGCCCACTAAGTGTTGATAATCTTTTTTTTTTTAATTAAACCATGTGACACACCAGTCTTCCCTTTATTTTGGGGACTACTCACTCTAGGAAAACAAGCAGAAGGCATAAACTATATTTCTATTCACTTGTGTGTTGGTTGCACACAAAGACGCCATGCTGCAGTCATTCCAGCCCAGCAAACTGTAAGGCCTTTGCAGGACGTAGGTGACAGCTCAAGGGTACCACTAGAAAATGTGACTAAAAGCAGGTGAAGTCTGTCCACCAAGAGCTGCTGTGGCTCTTTTCTGATCAAGACATGCTGCTATAAGCCCAACTCTCCAGCATAGGACAATGTTAACCTTTGGTTCAGATCTCATCAATGAACCTTGGGAGCAACAGAGCTTTTCCCCTCTTCCCTCTGCTTCAGCACTGGAGCACTGCTGGCTCTGAGGTGAGTTGAGACCTGAGCTCTTTTGGACTAGCAAGCAGCCCAGGTAGTGGTCAAGCCTCTGGTATGACTTTTGCAGCCTCCATGGGGTATGCGTGGCCCTCAGCAGCCCTGCAAGAAACATCTGTCCTCTCTGCCACTCTGCCGTGAAACATCTGCCTTCTCTGTTGCATCCTGTGCCCTGGAAAGCCACCAGGAGATTTGTCTCATGGGAAAAACATAAAAATAAGATATTTAAGGCAAAAGGAATGACAGTTAAAGATAAAGACAAGCTTAGGGGCAGCATATAAGGAACAGGAAGAGCTAAAGTACAGAGGCAGCAAGTTTGGAGTCTTTCATTAAACTTACTTAAAAAGTTAAAGTACATCAGACCTATCCAGTTCTGCACACATGAGATAAGCCACAGTGCTGTTGTAGTGTCCCCATCGCTGCTTTTTGATCATGTCTCACTTTTCGATGTACCTGCACACCAATTTTTAAGTAGGCTGTAAGCTCTTCTTAAAGAACAGGTTGGAGCATTGTGCGTGTCTGTAGTTCATCTAACATCAAGAAGGTCTTTGGTGGCTGCTATCCGGTATAACGAATACTCATTGCAGAGGCAGGAGTGCAGCATCCCCTGCGGGCTCTTGGAAAAAAGTCCTAACTGGATTCAGTGAACAGGGATTTCTTCAACCTGTGTGCAGGGTTGGAGAAACTTGGGGTTTGTCCTCCACAGTAGTTACACCTTTTTAACTCGGGCATATACAACTAAGGTAGAAAAAACGAAAGAAATAACAGAATCAATGCTTGCAATGGTTTCTTTAAACAAAGCTGAGGAGCATTGTTATTTACCTTTCATAGTTTGTGCTACAGGTAAACCCATAGTATTAAAACCTACCACCATCTTTTCACAGTACAGGTGGCAAGAGTTTATCCTTATGTTGGTGTCAGAATGGACCATACTCGTAGTGGAGGGTTTTGATAATGCTTCATTGGTGGCAACACAAACTCTGTATCCAACTGACTCCAAACAACAACTTCTATTTCTACTCACCTCGGAGAGCAGTTGTTGCAAGCATTTGAAAATTTCTTTCTATAATAATTAAAGCTGTTTAGCTATTTACAAAATCCCTAAACCATCTCCTATAATACTTTCTATTTCATTTGGTAAAAAAACCAATTGAAATAAAATTAAAATACTGCTCTGATATAAAGGAATAGCATATTCCAGAACTTAACACAGTGTGTGAAAATTAATTTGAGGGCTTTTTTGGTCTCATTGTGGCTTACATGCTGTTGCTAGAAAATAAAGTTAAGATTAATCTCCACTATATAGTGTATTCCAAACTTGATTTTGGAAACATACAGTTTACAGACATTGAAGTATATCACCTTGTACAGTTGGCTTTGAACGTTTTGAAGAACGGTACCTTTTCACATTTTATTTTGGCACCTGGATCTGATTGAATTATTTGTTTTGATGGAAAAGGCTGTAAGAAGAAGTTCCTCTATGGGGAAGAAAAGAGTTGCCATAAATTTCGTGGCATATATGCAGTTCATAAGTGGAAGCATTTAATACAGAATATCTCTCCCTCTCTCAAGTGTTACAGGATCAGCCAGTTTGGTTAGATGTACTGGATAAATGAAAGACAAGTGTGTTGTAACTGTCCCAGACTCACGGAACAGAGAGCTGGAAATAACATGTTCCTTTTTTTCAGCTGTCCTCCACCAACAGAGACTTCTTCGATTTACTACATTCTCAAGTGTTTTAGCAGACTAATTTTTAAATGATTCACTGCTGGAGTTTCTACTGCTTCCCTCTAGAGGCTGTATCACTCTGATAGATGTCACCATTAGGAAGTGCAGCAGCAGTTAAGCTCAAATAGCTTTTGTCCAGTTTTATCTCAATATTACTTCGTGGGCTACATTACAGAAATCCTGCCCCTCCTTGGCCACCACATTGCTCTTACTTGCATTATTACAGTCTCTTGAAACTCATGTCAGGAGTGAGGTCTCCTTGAACCATGTTTTTAGTATAAATGCTTTATAAATGATTGTTTCTACTTTGCCAGTTTGCAGTCTCTTCGGACAAGTGACTTGGCAAATATGAATAAAAACAAGCCTATGCAAATGTTTTGGCACTTATAAACAGACAAGTGTACTGACATGTAACCTACCTTTCCCTCCTTTTTATGTTATTTTTTCATCAGCCATCAAGGGCTTGTTAGTTGTAAATTAGCCAAAAAAAGTTTTCAAGCATGATTGGGGCCTTACACAATGGCCTTTCTACTCTCTCAGCTGTTTTTTTTTTTGTAAACATTTTTTCTTGTACAGAACTACACAAACATATTCATGCTACATCACACAATACTATTCAGAAACAATAGAGGAACCTAAATTACCTGCTTGATTCCAATGAAGAAGAACCCTTACATCTCAGCAAAAATCTTGGCTCAATATACAGCACTTGTCACAAAAACTAAGATGGTAGGATGTACAGAAAAGGCTAAAAAACAAGATTAAAATTATAGGATGCTGTTCAAAACCAGTGGTGCCTCCTTATTTAGAATCCAGGATCCAGTTCACAGGATCTCGCTGAAAGAAGCTGAAGAATTAAGGAGAGAGGAGAAACTATATGCTCAAGACAGTAAAAGACTGGAAAAAAACAATCAAGAATAGGATAGTTAATCTTGCAAGAAGATGGATAAAGCAAGACACAAGAAAGGAATGAAAAATTGTATATGGTATAATGGTTTTCAGCCAGATGATATCAAGGATAAGGGGTCATAAAAGGTAATCAAATGGTCCTACAGCACTCAAAAATACATTACAATTTAAAATTAATAAACTCTTGTTCACCTTTAACCACACATTCTTGCCCTTCAAGATCAAGTATTTTCTGTCAAGATCTAAAAATTAGCACCAAAATATAAGACATATGGCTTTGTCAATGTTATCACAGATGTATCTTTTACTCTTTTGGTAAAAAATTATGGATCAAGTGAAAAATATTCTGAATACAGGTTTATCAACCCACAAGGGTGGCTTAGAATCATCTGTCCATCTTCTTTCCTCCTTCACTACATTTTTTTTGTTTATGAAAGAGTTTAATAAATAATAGAAAAACCAGCTGAAATGGTTGATTCTAATTCACCAGATGTGCAATGCTTTTGGCTGATTCTCCCAGGGTAAGAAGAGAAGAAATTTGTCAGCCTGTTTTACCTAATTAACCAGCAGATCATGCACAGCGGCCAGGACAAGGGTCAGTATAGTTGCCACCTGCCTGGGAAAAGCTGTCACAGCAACTTGGCTGCTAGCACTCCAGGGCAGAGTGATGATAGTTTCTCAAACTCTCTTACCATGGCTCTTCAACCTCACATAAAATTATTAAAGATTCATTGCACACAGATATTCCACCTCCCTAGCAAGTACGCTACCTGCCAGGATGAAGCACCATTCCCAGGAACTCTCTGACCTGATTAATATTTTAAATATTTTATTCAAAATCAAATCGCTCCAATAAGTAAGATCAAGGAAGACCTGCCCATATGACCCCAGGAATACATTACTGTGGACCTCTCCCATGGGCTTGGAATCTTTTTACACTCCCTGTTCATAATCAGCCATGAGCAAATCTGAGCTGGTGTCTCTTTCACAGATGTCCTAGCTACCAGTTTATGGAGTCGTTGATTTTAATGTCAGCTGGTTTTGCATGAGAGTGTCAGTACTTTATACACAGTGGAATAAGATCAAGGGGAGACTGCAGGCACTTGAGTGAGACCATCCCTCCCATGAGGCACAGAAAGCAAATTAAAGGGTATATAAAAGAGTCTGGGCTGGTACAACCAGCAGCACTGTGGGTTTGCTCTCAAGATAAAACTGACAGATACTGTCTTTCCCAAACTACCAGACAATTTCTGCCTTAGCTTTCACCTGTACACCCATCTCTAGGGGTAAGGGTTCAGACTTCAGCATCAGTTCTTGGTGACACTGCTGTTCCCCAAGTGCCCAGCTCTGCCGCCTGTCTCAGCTCCTGCGTCTGTGCCCTCGGCTGACTTCAACTGAACTGAGACCCAAGCAACATTTAGTACAAGCCACAAACCAGTCCCAGCCAGCTGCTATCACCCTAAAGAAAAGAGTGTTTGATCGAAAGTCTATTGAATTCAATGCAAAGGCAGTTCTGTCATTTGAATCCAAATAAGAAAATATTTAGGGAAAAAAAATATTTTATTTTGAGATTTCCTTTTCAAAACTAAATAACTAAAATGCAAATCTTAAATACTTCAGAGCAAAAAATATTGTTTTGACACATTATGCTGAACCAATTCAAGCAGAAACCATTTCCAACTGACAAGTTTCTCTCTAACTCCTTTGCTCAGAGTTCTTTGCGTGTTAAAGTTGCAGGAACAATTCATCATTCTTATAACAAACTGTATGTGTGAACTCTTAGATACTTCTCTAAAATGCACTAATTTTAATGGTGTTTGTGTTACAGCTGTTTTAACTCCAAGTTGTGACAGGAAAAATACATAAACATGTTTAAAAATTAAGTCCTTTGCAAAACAGTGAAGTTAAGTTAGAGCTACTTGGTGCTATGCTCCACTGAAGCATTTTTACACAAGCATATCAGAGTTTATAGGAAGGACAGTCTGCCTATTTTTTAAAACAGGCTTTGGGCCTGAAAGATGAAACTCACTTTCATTTGAATCTGGCATGAGGAAGCCACAGAAAAGTGAAAATAAAAACATCCCCTGCAGTTTTACATTCAGACCAGAACCATGGATATTTTGCTCTAGAGGTGTCGTCAGTGACCAAATATTGCTTTTTGTCATGATGGATAAAATCCTGCAGCAATTACACTGACAGCTTCCAGGTAAAAGTATATTGTCTTCTCAAACCTTTGCCTATTCACACACAACTTTCATCATTAAATTACCTTCTCCTCCCAAAAGTCTAGAAGCATAACACCGTGCTGCAAATTAACAGTTAGTTTATTACGCTATCTTAATTTCCATTCTATTCTGAATTTATTTCAGCCTTAATAATTTCAGTTAGCATATTATATCACGATTGATATACAGCAGATTTTTATCTATGGTATACAGAAGATACAAGACTGAAAAATATTGTCACCAACCACTGCTTAGGTTGTGCCTTGGCAAAAATTACTGTTCCTCTCCACTTCATACTCTCTAAGACTCTAAGGAATAGTTGCTGACTTTGGTTCAGCCCCAGCCTGGGTTGTGAGGATGAATCCCACTACTACTTAATGTTTTCTGAGCATCATCTCTATAAAAACTTTCTGTTTGATTGGTATAATATTTTGGAGATGTAGAGCAAAAACATGTAGGCTGAGGTTGCTGAATTAATTTCATAGCACAAAGATGAGCATTGTACAGTTTGGTATATACAAGCCAGTGGTTTCTTTTGACTCACACAGACTGAAATGCAAGTGTAGCCTGGATAATATTAAAATAAACTGTTATCTTATATCACAGATTCAGGCAAAATATGTTTCAACAAAGATCACTAATTAAAATGTGCATCTCTGGGTTACTTAAACTTTAGTGATCCTGTCATATACGTCACTCCGACACTAGATTTACTTAATGATCACAGTCATAAAGAGTGATGTCATATTCAAAACTGCTCTAAGTGAAAAATTGTTCTCCTTCAGTTTCTAGACAAGTTTTTTGCAGGCATGCCTCACAGTAAAATCATGAGCTGGATTTTACTGCCAGAGCTTTTGCTCCCAAACTCATATTTATTAGCCCACATATTAAAGCGTGCATGAAAAGGAGCTGACAGAGCACAGTGAGGCATGAATTTCAAGTGTATTCCAGCATCAAAGGTCAGAAGCAGATTTCTTATTTGAGTAGCAATTATAAATAGCCATCAGAGGTGAAATAGGATTGAAATACTGGGTTATGTTGTGTTTCCTGTTGATTTTGAAAGGTTAACATTCTGAAGAAAAGAAGAAAATCTGCTATTCCATCTCTTTAAAAAACTAAATGCTTTCCAAAAAGGTAGAAATGGGGTACCAGAGCACTTTTTTTTTCCCAAAAGACATATTCACAGACTCAAAGGTTTTAAGGCCAGAAGGACAGTCCAAGGACACCTTCCTATTCATGCACTATCTGTTTCCTTCTTCCACGTCAGATCCCTCAATACACGCTTCACACCCCAAAGAGAGACACTGTCTAGACTGAGCAGCAGATGGCTGCCGACGTGCACCCTGTGGCCCTGCTCTCCTCGCCATTCACAGCATATTGAGGCCATGCAAAATTTCTGTGTCCTGAAAGCCTCCTCTCAAAGTAGCCAAATCCAAGGGGTTGAGGGGAAGGACCTCCAGGACCACAGATTTCCAACCATATGTATTGCTCTTCCAGAACATGACTTTAAGTAATTCCCAAAACGCAATTGCTTATTCACCCTGTTTTTTGTCTCCATTCATAGGTCCCACTTGATTTGCTAACTCTCGTGTTACGTTTCCTTGGATACCACTCTTACTTCTCTTTCTGTTCTTTGGTTTCAATATATCATTCACAATTTCCTTGTTGTCACCTCTGTCCTTCTTTCCCATGTTCCTCCCCTCACCCAAAATGTACCCAATTCCACCACCGTAACACCTGAACTCAATAATTATTGCTGGAGGGAAGATAACAATACAAACTATTTTGCTACTCCCAGTACATTTTTGGTAGTGTTTTACCTCTTTTCAGTGAGAATGCTTAGGAATATGTACAACACTGAAAGGATTAAAAAAGTCAACACTGGGGCTCCTATCTAGTGTGAAAATCCTTGCAATTGTGAAATGTTTCATTAAACGTCTGCAGTGACTATTCCACTAAATGACTTTAGCATTCAGGAGAAATAACATGAATAGAAGCGTTTTGCTTAAGCTGACTTTGCACAGACCAACTATAAAACACATCATTATAAATTAAATGACTTTGACAAGTAACGGCCCTCACAGCTACTTTGGCCTAATGCTCTCAGCAAAGGTCTCTGGTTAGGGGGTTTATCTAGGTGACATAATTGAGAAGCCAAAGAAGGAAATTAAACATATCCTAGGTGATTTCCTCTGAACAGGCTTTATGTGAAAGATGATGAATAGAGCTCTGTATTTTGAACAGGAGTTTGCAGCAGGGGTGGTGCTGACAGGCTCTAGGCTTCATGCCAAGATATTTATTTACTTGTTGTGTCATGACAAATATTAAGCCACAATCTGAAGTCTCAGCTAAACCTCAGAGGGCCTGGCACAGAGGATCTTGCTGTGTCTCTGTGCCCCCTCTCTGTAGGGAATGAGGAGTCCATGTGTTTCATCAGTGTCCTGACCACTGAGGTTTATATTTCACCATGGGGATGAAATTATTGCATTCTTGCCAATGAATAACCCAAGTGCTTTTCCTGGGACTGTCAAATTTGCACAATGCTCCACATTTCTGAACAAGTCCAAAAAAACCCAGTTTTGATTTAACAACAGAAAAATATGTTTTAAATATTGAATGGCTGTGTTTGGGAGGAGTACTGGCTTAGATCTCCACGTACCAGGAAATGGTTTCTATCAGACATTTGCTAAACAGAAAACAAAACAAAATTTCACAGACTGTTGGTAAAAATACATGAATTACCACTTATTTAAATGGTTAAAGACTGGTGACTGCAGACATGTTACCTTTTACTGAGAAGAGTTTTGCAGGTTACAAGAGAAATAGTAAAGAATGAGAAATATGAAATACATACTTAATGAAAAAAATTGTTATATCCATTTAGGATAATTTACCACTTTGGCTTGTGTAGTCACTGAAAATGGTTTCACTTGGATGCTATAAAAGCATACTTTGTTATGTTAGTTATCAGCCGGTGCATTGTTCCCATTGCATTCAAGATTTGAACAGTACTTACAGCAATATCAGGAAGACACCAGCATTAGACAGGTGAGTTTCTGTACAAATCACTGCAGAAATGTGCGCTGAATGAGGCTGTGAGATGAGGATGCATACTTCAGCCACCACTGAAGGAATACAAAAGTGGCTAGATCCAAATCATTTGTGCACATTTTATGTACTCAGACACTGGGTCAAGAAGCAATAATTGAAAAATTATATGTGGCTTTTTTGCTCACATTTGATGAAATTGCCTCTGTTAGTCACTTCAGTAATAGCTTGGTCATACAATGTGCTGCCCTACTTACAAAAGAGCCAGGTCACTCTTTTCTCTCCCTGATCCTTTGCTTCTCAAGTCTGGGAGAACAAAAAGCATCAGGAGATGACATTTCCTGAGCTTGATTCCCCACTGCTTCCCCAGTGCCATCACAGCAATATCCTGTGTTGTTAAGCAGGAGGAAGAAGGAATCAGACCTATTGTCTTCAAAGGAAAAATTTTATTCTCAGTCCCTCCTAGTAAAAGGCATTTTACAGCTTTTGAAGGAACTGCCTCTGTGTCCTAAATGATCACAAATCATGACATATAAACTAATGCTTGGAAGAAAATAAGATTTAGATAATGAAATCTGTTTTGCAGTGCATGAAATTGAAGAGGGCCCGGGACAAGAAATCAAAAAACAGCACTGTTAAGTCTACAGTATCTGTGATGCAATTTTGCCAGTCTAAACACAGAGGCTTTGCACCATGTAACACAGTATGAAAAGGCACCCATAAATCTACCTGAAGAACAGTATTCGGTCTTGGAGCTAGCCTGGATGTTAATTGGCAAGCACCATGAACTCACATCTGGAGTGAGTACAGAAAAGCATCAAGGTGAAGGAGGCTGGCACGTTCAGCAAGGGGCTGTGGGGTAGCCATGCTGCGCTCCTCACTAAATTGCTGCCTCTGCCTGGTAACGCTGGAAAGGAAATGAAGGCTATGAAATAGCAGGGAAGCGGGAAAAACAACAACCAGCTACAGAGCCTTTGTTGTCAAATGTCTGCTGACATTGTTTTTATATTCATAGGAAAGCCGACGGCAGAAGAAAATTTTAACTTTCCACTAGCAGCAAAACATCATTGAAGATTATCGTATCTCCAGCTGCCTTCAGTGTGCACCACTGTTTTGCTGCCTGAATTTCAGCATGCACTATTGTACTGGTCTTCTCCAGCCCTCTCCAGGTTTGATTCCAGAAACACTTGTTCAGTCAGTAACCTTCAATTACCTGTGATAAAAATGTTGTGTTATAGATAGTCTTTCCCTCATCAAATTAATGCTAATTGCATTGTTTTGTCTCTTCATCTGACAATTTCTTCCCACTTTACACATAGAAGAAACATTTAAAAATAAACAATCAGAAAGAGGTGCTGCTAGAGATAGGCTGTCTGAAGTACTGAGGTTAGAAAGATACCTCTGTTAATGGCTACCAGGAACCAGCTGATCTCTCAAGATTTGGGATTGGATGTTTCATAGTAGTGACTTCAGTATTTAAAACAATTTGTGAGGATTTAGAAGGAAGATTCCCCCAACCGTGTGTAGTGGAAATGTGAAAGTATAGAAATAGAAAAATGTAATTCAGAGGAGATAAGAGAGGAGCAAAAAGAGATCGGTGAAATTAGACAGCATTACTGGACGACAGAGGAACTGGACACACAGTGCAAAGCTCTCTGGCACATATTTTGTGTGTGTGACTTTGTCTTTACATCATAAAATTGAGTTCTTAACCCTTCTGCTCTTTTACCACTTCGTTGTAACAAGCAAAGCAAGGTGGGACTTATAGGAGAAATGTGACAAGCCAGTGCCATTGCAGAGCAGTTCATGATATGGCTCCGATTGTCCTGCCAAACTGGGCTGCAGTTTCCGTCTCACGCCTGTCCGTGTAGAGAGAATAACATGTGCCAGGCACCACAGATGGGTCAACAGCTGGCACACATGAGTTTTGTGTATCACTGAGTATTTCTGAGCCAACCAGATAGTTTTGGAAAACGTTCAGGGAAGGCATTAGAAAGCTGTCCAGTGCCATTGATAACAAGAAGAATAATGCTCCACAGAAGACTTGCTGCCAGAGCAAAATGTTGGCATGTGATAAATATCACAAAAGTTGCAACTTTTTCACAGCTAGCTCACCAGCCAAATGTCACCCACTTCCAAGGAGGCTCTCACAGCTGTTTTATAAAAATAGAAAAAGATATTCACTGACACTAATAAACTCCCTCTACAATAGGCTCAGTACTTGAACCAAAGCCAACGCTAACACTCAGCCCCCAAACCTGACCCTGTGTCTTAAGTCACTGTCAGATTTGATAACATTCTCCAGCCGAGAGCAGGAGGACATTTGCTGTGAAATTTAAACAGACACCAGTAGTAATGTTCTCCATGGGTTTATTGTTTCTTTTGAAACCATAATAGTTCTTGACTTTTTCTGTCACCAACTCAGTAGACAGAGGCAGAGGACGGGGGCAGTGCAGTTCTAGGACTATTCAACACTATCAATAGCTTTTCTTCAGATGTGTTAGGTAATATTCAAAAGGAAAATCTGAAAACTCAATGTCCTCAGTCTCCAGGACATATGTAAATCCCATGTTGACTACGAGGGACTATCATCTTCACGCAATTTTTTTCCTTATAACCTCTTAGTCCCTGCTGAACACATAATGACAATCCTACCAAAATACTTGGAAAGTGAAGCTAATGAGGGATGCTAGCATACGCATATGACACAACATATGCTCAATGTAATTTCGCAGAGAGTCTGTCTATGGTCCAATGGCTTCTTCTGAATTGATCCTGGGAAGTCTTCTCTGGCATAGTGCTTCACAAAACCCAACTACAGTTCAGCAGATGAGTCACTGCAGTCACTTTTTTTCATATTGACCACCAACATCTTGCTTGTTCTTGTACTGCAGTTTGCAGCATTACCCATTTGCTGTTTACACCTTGCATTTACCATACATTCCTCAAAGCAAGAGCCAGCCACTTCTGCATATTTGTACAGTGCCTTGCGCAAAAGAGCTCTGGCCTCTAGGTGTTACCATAATATAAAGAATAAACAAAATCTCTGTTTTGAGATATCCAGCCATTTTCCAAGCACAAAGTAAGGTTTTGTGTTAATAATATGTAACTAATAAACATCATTTTTCATAACAAACTATAGCAGCGTGCTAAACCAATATTAACCATAGAAAAAAGACTATATTTTGCTTGTACCCAAAAGCACTTAATCCAGGCTTGCTGGAAGGCTCCCTTTATCACAAATGCTTTTTTTTTTTTTTCTTTCAGGTGAATAGCATGGCAATGGAGATTGTCTGAGGTATTAACAGAGCCCTGATATAATTGAGAGGGGCTGAGACAGAATGTTCTGACAAAAGGTCCTGAACTCCAGAACTTGCTTTTCCCATCCTTCCACAAAGCTTGAATTAGTTGACCTCTAGGTCATGCTACAAAGGATACTTTTTCTACCAGGCTTTTTCTGGGAAAGCAGGATGAGTGAGCAAGATCTCATTTTCAGTACTTTCGAAGGCTTTTATATTATGGTGCTGGTTTTGACTTGTGTTTTATTTCATGCGTTTTCTTGGACTTTTGGGTAGGTTTGTTTTTCACTAAATCAAAACAATAAATAATGATGCAGTAGATTGCTGTTGAAACTGCAACACTTACTCTTACAACAGTTCTAGTAATTTCTGAACAGTTTGTTCCCAACAGAAGTAGGCGGGAAGAGGAGGAGGAAGGGACGGTCTGTCACTGACTGCTGTTGTGGAACACAATTTTCCTTCGATTGCCTGCACAAGCTGACACTGCGGCTACCTTGTGTTGTTGTAACAGACATTACCCCAGTAGTGCTCTCCAGAGCTGCAGCAGGAGCGGCATCAGTGTCTCTTAATTCAGGCTCACTTTACACACCAAGGAAATGCAGGAGAGAAATCCACAGGAAGCTAACTCCAGAAATAGCTTTAAACTGTGCCTTTTTTTATGGTTCAGTATAAAAAGGGGTCTGATTCCAGGAAAGCCATAGCTTGTCCTCAGCTCCTTATAGTATGAGTGGGGACTGTTTGTTCATGTTTCACCTGGGTTCTGGGGTTGGTTCTAGTTTGTCTAAACTGGCTGAAAAAAATGCTAATGGTACCAGGTGTACTGGATGAAGACAAAAAAAAATTCAGGTGCAATAGATATCCTACCAAATTTGTTTGCAAACAGAGTTGAGCTTAGGACAGATTATTTTGTTATGAAACCCCCAGTCAATATGTTTAAACACTACGGATCCTGGTGTACGTTGTGATGTGTAGGCGTCCACCTTAATAAACAGCTGATCAGAGAGGGAGCCAGCAAGAAGCGTCCAGCACCTTTATTCTGTGGAATACTAACAATCTAACTAATACTAACAATACTGACAATCTAAATAATCTAACTCCCAAACAGCATCTGAAAAGCTGAAAGAGCTCTGAAATGATTTTATCTTTCTTTTTTTTGTTGTTGTTTTGGAGCTTGCCAAGATGAGTGGCTAGTGCAGTACTTTCCAAAGACAGAAAAGGTTTTCTTTGTGAATAAATTAAAAACTAATAATAATAAATTAAACCATCTAAACTGGTTTGCAATCCCTTTATAGAAGAGACCTTCTGAACTCACTCTTTGTCTAGGCTTTTCTCTGGTCTAGGACAAAGCTGCCTTTTGCTCTGTAAGTGTATTACTTCGGTGGAGCTGACACTCATTTTAGTGGGAATGACTTAATTACAAAATATAGTGTGTCCCTGCTTTCATTAGTTTTTCAGAATAATAGACAGAGTCACAGAGTGCCTGATGTGAGATGGGAATTACTCTGTCCCCAACCACAAGAGAAAGAAACTGCTGTGCAAGTACCTCCTCCCTCTGAAACAGTCTTTACAGCATCTGGATATAGACAGGGAAGCTTTCTAAGTTTTTATTTGACCTGGAGTATTTCTTTAGTTATTTCAAAAGTTTAATTTTCTTCACCCAGTGTTTGAGAAGAACAGTCAAGCATCACCTACTCCACTGCTTCTCTTTTTGTCATGTGTGGGCCCCCTACTTTACTAAGAACACCATGCAGAACCCTCCAAATCCCAAAACAACAGATTTTTAAGTAGAGCTGTTAAAATAAGAATACATATATATCATCATGCTACTAGAAACGTTAGGCAGAAGATTTGAATTTTTAATCTGAGTAATTGATTTTACAGATTTTCATGGTATTCAACACAGTGAATTGTAACAGGACTAAGGAAGATCTTTCTGCAGAGCCAGGTAAAAGCCTGGACCAGTTATGCTGATGCAATTCTTGAAACCACAACCATTTCTTTCCACCTGGCAGCACCTGCCCCTGTGGTGTGCCCTGCCTCCACCGCGGTGGGACACTGGCAATCGTGCTGCTGCAGGAGTTCTCCTGCTCCTCTTGGTGAAGCGTGAACTTTGCCCCTCACCTCTGAACCAACTAGTATTGAAATTCCAGAGCCCTGCTGACTTGTTCTATTTGTGTGGTGTTCAACAGCAATTCCTCAACTTGTTCTGAGTAAGAAAATACTGAACAAAGGACGGTATTTTTTAGACTCTTATGAGAAGGAGACCAGTAGCATTTTGCCCCCTGGCATTTTATACAAACAAAATATATTTATACTTGGTGGAAGATTCTCAAAGTGACTAATCTGAGCACAATTGGCACCTACCTGAATAAATAGCTGAAAGACAGGCTTCTTTGTGCTATATATCCAACTCCTTGGGAAATTGAACTATTCTAGCTAAGGCATGGGTTACATAAATGCAAGGCATGATTCAAAAGGTGTGTTTTTAAACCAAATCATCTTCAAATAAACCAAAAACCTCCCATCACACTGAAATAAGAGCACACCCCAGCAGACTTCATTGTCTTAAGTTCTGTCATTTAGAATCATAGAATCATAGAAACATTAAGGTTGGAAAAGACCTCTAAGATCATCGAGTCCAACTGTCAACTCAACACTACCATGCCCACTAAACCATGTCCCTAAGCGCCTCATCTACACGTCTTTTAAATACTTCTAGGGATCGTGACTCCACCACTTCCCTGGGCAGCCTGGTCCAAGGCCTGACCACTCTTGCAGTAAAGAATTTTTCCTAACGTCCAATCTAAACCTCCCTTGGCACAACTTGAGGCCGTTTCCTCTCGTTCTATCGCTAGTTACTTGGCAGAAGAGACTGACCCCCACCTTGCTACAACCTCCCTACAGGTAGTTGTAGAGCACGATGAGGTCTCCCCTCAGCCTCCTCTTCTCCAGGCTAAACAACCCCAGTNAAGAGTGCCCCTGTCTAGGCTGTGAGCCGCCAGCTTCTCTAGGAGAATGCCGTGGGAGACAGTTTCAAAGGCTTTACTGAAGGAGGAAACCTAACTAAAATGGCACAATTTCCTTATATAGAATAAGGTCTTTCTTATGGCAAATGTGATATCATCAAGTTATAAGAAGATCATGACTTTTACTCTTCCATCTTCTCAGTGTCACTAAAGGGCGAAGCAGCTCCGGGAAGCAAGAACAGAGAAACCCTATCGAGACTTCTAAATGCCCAACCAGACACAACCTTCCTTTGCAAAGAGAAGCTGTCTTTTGTGCCACTTCACAGTGAAACTGAACTTTTTCTATGACTTCTAAGACCAAAAAATAACTCCCCTCCAGGACATTTTCTTAGACAAAGATTCCAGCATAAGTCAAGCCTCAGGGCATGGTGTGAGTTGGTTTCTCGAGAGGATTCATGAAAAGAGGAAACAACAGAGAGAAAAATAAGGGCATAGCACTCCTCCCACATCACCAAGCACCAACCTTTGCTTCAGACGGGGACCAACAAATCACTGTGTGAGCAATGAGAGTTATGATAAATTTACCACAGTGCAATAAAATCAATTGTAATGGTAAGTACTCCTACTGCTCAGAAAATGTTAGGCTGGATTTCTTTAGATGTGGATCCAACCAAGACATTAGTCTCTAATGTTTTTAGCTACTGAAGGCTGGAAGACATTATGAATTTATCTGAAATAAAAACAAAAATTAAATCCTCTCTTTGACTTATGAACTGTGGCAGTGGAGCACAACTTCTTCCCACTTTTCTCTTTGTCACCTTGTGTCCATTTCTCCTGCACAGTAAAAAGTATTTTGGGAATTTGGAAGCCCAGTGAGTCCTATTTTCTTCTATATGAAAATATAATTCCAGGGATTTACAATACTACCTTTGGGACTTGTCAATTTTGAATGCATCCAGGAGTAGAAGTAAATTTTCAAATAACTACAACTTCACAGGAAAAAAACCAAAACATTTCAATGGGAACAATACTGCTTCCAAAAATAAGAATTTCAAGCATTTGTGTTGCCTGAAGAAAAATATAAGATTTTTAAAATTATTTCAAAATTAAAAGAACAAGTATTTCAAGCCCTTTCATTTAAGATTTTTTCTAAGAAAATAAAACAATTCTTTGTGACATTTCCTTTTAAACATAGTAGTTTCATTTCAAAATTAGCCTTTAAGAAAAACATAGTTAAATAACCTATGATATTAATAACAAATTTTTGCCTCAGGTTGACCTAAAATGTAAATTTGAAGGGGTTTTTTCTATGTTATCAAAGCATTTAGACACTTTTTTTTTTTTCCTTTCAGTGCAAATAGATTTTTCTCGCTTACATTTTCTGGTTTATCCATCAATCACTTACATGTAACCTGAAGAATTTAGGAAATCTCTCACGCTTTTGCTAATTGTCCATTCTCTCTCATTAAAAACATATATACAACGTAGATCCCTCTGGTAGCTGGCTTAGACACTCAGTCTACCCAGTAGCTAGCCCTGATCCCAGTGTCCCCAGTTGCTGGCATGTGAGTCTCCAAGGCCTCAGCCTCACCCCAGCTGCTGATACTCAGACCTGTGCACACTGTAGATCCCTGCGGTGATTGCCCATAAACATGCAGTCCATCCAGTCGCTGCCCTGGATCCCCACTCTCCCTGCGTGCCTCTTGCACAGACACACATACTCACATGGATCTCAGCTGACCTCCAGACTCCACAGCCTCTCCAGCAGTTGACCTGCACTTTCTGGTCCCCCCAGTACCAAGATCCTCCAGTCATCTCACTCCCAGACACACATATACACCTGGCTTCCAAGCCACCTGACCAGCTCAACATTCACTTAGTGATCACACACTAACACATGCACCCTCACCGCTGCAGGCATGCTGGCTCCTCTGACCCGTGACCCCCTCTCCAGTGCCTGCACTCAGACCCCCATACACACACATGCACTCAGAGAGGCCCTCACCCAGGAAAAAGGTTAGGAAAATAATTTAATAAGTCAAGACAGCCTGGGGGATCAGACAAGGGCCAACCACATGTTTACACAACTGGTTCCTTTTATCCCCTTTATTCCTCTGTTTTCCCACGTTTGTTCTTGCCCAAACCACCCTGACCATTCCTTTCCCCAATCTTTGATTCTTCCCATAAACATCCTATAATAAGTCTTGTGCAAATGCTCTTCCCTGGTATCCCATAATAAGCCCATACTCCTTGGCAGTGACCCCTCAGTCTGTAGGTGATCTCAGGACAGCCTCTCCAGGGACTCACAGCGATAGGTGTCACTCCCAGCCCATGGGGCTGACACCCCTCCATGGGATGGCCTGGGGGGCCACGTCAGGAACTCATGTCTCTGGCTGGGTTATTGGGATTCCCTTACCTGCCATTGTTCCTCTGTGCTCCTTTGTGTGTGTGGAGACCAGCTTCTCATCACGCATCCTAACAATACTTAGTATAAAAGGCTAGTCAGGTGGGGTAGGAGTCCAAGAACTACTCTGAGTGGAGCTCCTCTTCAGTCATGTTCATGCCCCCCTTCTGGTTGCATTTCTAAGCATTTGAGCAGATGCTTTCCTTTGTAGGGTTGCCTGGAGAATGACTGTTGCTAACACTGACTTACGATTATGAAAAAAACAAAAAAAAAAAAAAAGAAGAAAAGAAAAGGGTATTTTCTAGGTTTTTTTCTTCCTATTCGAAAATGTTCATCAATCAATTCAGGAAAGAGGAAGTAGGTGAAAAAAACATGCCTATTCTCTCTCAGAGATTTTGTCAGCAGCTGAAGTATCAGAAACAGATGGCAGCTGACATGACAAAGTTACAAACACCCTTGGTTGGTGTGCTATGGGCATACCAAGGGGAGTTCTGTCACAGAAGATACACTATGCCATACCAGCCTGCACTACATCAGTGTTGAACAGCTGATTCTTTGTGAACTGTGTCTGCAGTACATTCTGGGGTGACAGCTACCAGTCAAGTTTTCATATTTCAAGTGGAATCTTCTCTTCCTGCAAATTTCCTTTTTTGCAGCTTTTAATTTCGGCTAGTCCCTCTTGTAACATCCATGCTCTGTTCCTCCATGTTTACCAGTCTCTCTGCTGGAAATGACTACAAGCACAGATGCTGAAGAGTTGATGTTATACTTCTATC
Organism: Pelecanoides urinatrix; assembly: GCA_013400755.1. Taxonomy (NCBI): domain Eukaryota; kingdom Metazoa; phylum Chordata; class Aves; order Procellariiformes; family Procellariidae; genus Pelecanoides; species Pelecanoides urinatrix. Next base: position 98,146 of record VZTQ01014539.1, on the reverse strand, counting down.
AAGTTCTAAAAAGAGACCAAAGTTTTGCTGCTTCTGCTTTGGCAGAACTTCAGCAATTATTGCAGTGGCTGGCCACTGAGCCAGGAAAATGAGGCAACTGGGGGAAGTGGGTTGCTGCAATACAAAATGAGAATTGCTAGGTGATGAAGGCATTCATTGGCCAGCTACAGAGACTGGAGTGGTGCCCCTGGGCCTCTGAAAGAGCTGAGAGTTCATAGTAGTTCAAACAGAGTAATCAGCAAAACCATCAAAATTTTCCAGTACAGAAGATAAAATCTCTGGTGGTCCTATATGATTCAGCATCCAGTTCTGCTCAGGAACAGCAGTACCAGAAGACAACCCCAAATTTTTCAACAGCCCTCTGCATTGTGGTCAGACTGCAATTCTTTTCTTTTGTCTAAAAGTCTTGCTCATTCATCTTTTTCTTGGCTTCTTCAGCATTTGAATAAGGAACATTAATTCATAGAATCATTTAGGTTGGAAAAGACTTTTAAGATCATCAAGTCTAACCATAAACCTATCACTGCCAAATCCACCAATACAATTCTTGTACTTATTTGGGAGCTATGGTTGCACCGTGGGCTAAGGTAGGGTAAGACATTTTTAGACTGGTACACAGTCTGAGATTTTTTTTCTTTTTTAAAAGGTATTTAAAAAATAATAGTGGATTTTCTGTCATTTGTTGCTCTTTTCTGAATCTTGATTGACAACTGATAAGCCAAGGAACCAAAGCAATGAATCAAAAACCACTAATGCTTGCTTACGTCTTACTTCAATGACTGCGTCCTCCTTTGGAAGGAAATAGTCCATCTTACACAGATAGACATATTTTGGTATTTTTACTCCATAACTGTTGGTATCAACAATGCTGCTCCCACACAAGACATTGTGCTGTGTCACAAAGGACTTATGCCGTTATGGGAAGTCATCTGTATTTGAACGGCACAAGTTAGAAGTTACTTACTGAACTCAAAATTGAGAACTGATGCACACAGGGTGACTTGTCATAAGGTAAGGTTTATCATTCCAACATACTTCACAACACAGCCAAGCCCTGCACAAAGGAGCACAAAATATAAATGTCACATTTAAGAGTTTGTCAGCACTCTACATTTTCCTAATGCCTCAAAAAACTTTTGTTGAAAAGGCATAGCAAAATGTATAAAGAGAGTAAAATAGGCCAAATTCCTGTGATTCTTTACTTTTCACTGAACAAACATCAGTCATCTTAGTTTTCCACACACTTTCTCTTGACACCCTCAAGTGTCAGGCAATGATAGTAACAATTTTTCTGATCAAGTATGACAATATCAGCATTTATAAATTAAAATACATATGAGTTAGTATCTCTTTTCTGATTTAGAAGTAGAATCCCCTTTACCTTCCTTTAAATGATAGCCAAGCTTTGGTTTGTGTTCACTCATAGTCTGGGTTTCTTTCCATCAAGACCTAAGGCAATTCTTATTTTGGCTATTTACTTTATTTTAATCACTCAAATATAAACTTTTCCACCATATTTCATCACTGAATTTGTATTTAAAAATCTCAGTTGCTTCTTTTTCCAACACCCATTTGCTCTTGGGTTGCAATACTTTCGTATGAACTTCAAAAAAAGGCTTTGCTCATTAGTGAAGGCTGAAGGATCTGCTTGTTCAGACACAACCAGCTGAGATTTCAAGGATTCTCATAGGAAAATGCAAATTAAATTGCCCTACAGGATCACCTGGGTCAGTGCCCTGTCTCACAATCTTTGTGAAAGATGATGTTCAGAGACTGTTTTTAATGTGCAAAGAAGTGTCATCTCTTTCGTCTTTTATTGAGTCATTAGGTTTTTTTGTTACATTGAGTATGCACATTGCAAGGTTTGAGCTATGAACTTCCTTCATACAAATTAATATCAATCAGTGTTTATTGATGATAAAGGCACTACTTTATTTTATGGAAGATATAGTGTTGTGTGTCTAGCATATCATACTCTACTAGATGTTTTTATATACAACTATGAATGATAATTCTAAATAACTTTCTGATACTGCTTGGGGAATTACTGACTTATAGTTTATGCAGTCTTTCTTCATAGTTCTTTTAATAACAGATTTTGTACCTTTTCCATAGTGCAGGAGGGTAGCTGATTACAATGAGGCTGCAAAGTCTGATGAAAACCTACCCCATTACAGAGAAGAGCTGATGGATGTAGTAAGACACCAACTCCAGCAGGAGCTCTTTAATGATCAGGAGATGGGGGTGTGGGAGAAGGAGTTGTACGCAATGGAAACAAGGACATTGCTAAAAACCAACTTAGAAGAATAGCACATGATGGAGGGATAGTCACAGAAGCCTATCGCACAAAATTATATACATCTGGAAGAAAACATAAAAGGCAATCAGGAAATGCTCTGAAATGCACTAGATGTGATGGGAGAAAGAAGGGCTTGTTATTTAAAGGGAGAAGGCAAGCTATTGCAGGTGACAGAGAAAGCCGAAGTGTTCTTGCATCAGTTTGGTTGCTTTATTCTGTATAAAGAGGTTAATTGAGATTAGCCACTTAACATGATTAATATTAATAACAAGGAATGAAGAAAACAGGCCATATTAGGGAAAAAACAGGCTAATGATATTGAGATAAATTAGATCTTTAAAGTTGTCATTCCCTGATGAGAATCCCTTAAGGCAACTAGTTTAGGCAGTTTTCTTGGATGACTTGTGAGGACTCAGTGGACTGAAAAAAGGGAAACAACTGGTATCCCTTAAGGGGGAAGGGAAGGGGTAGGGAGAAGAAAGATTAAAGGAAGTATAGGCCCAATAGAACATGTAACATTGATGCCTGGAAAAATATTAGGTGCTACATTATTAATCAATTTGTAACAACCTCAAGAATAATCAAGTAATAATGAACAGCCAACATCTGTTAGTCAAAACCAGGTTTTAATCAAAACAAGATTGTTTCTTCTTAATAGGACAAATTTCCTAGAAGACACGGGGAAAAAGTAGGTGTAATCTATTTTTACTTTAGTAATCCTTTTGATGTAGTTTGATGTAGCAATCCTATAAGCAGACTGGAAAAAATACTGGAAATGTGTAATTAGACAAAAAAAAAAAAAAAACCACAAACAAACAAACCAACCTTAAGAACAGTTATTGAGTTTAGTCTGAAAGTAGAGGGAGCATTTTAGCTAACACAGCGGTCTCACCTATCCCGTATTTATTATCCAATTATTATATATGACAGTGATATAAACAACGGAACAGGAAAACACATATCTTAAAATTGGGCATGACACTAAACTAGAAAGCAAAAGTTTTGGAAGTGGGATAAGAATTCAAATTATTTTGATAAATTGTAGAAATTATAAATACAATAAAATTCCATAATTACAAGAGCAAAGAACTATATTTAAGAAGGAAAAATCTTATTTAAAAATTTATGTTAGGCAATAACTATCTTGAAAGCTGCACTGCAGAAAAAATTTTGACACTTGCAGTGGAATGCATACATCAAAAATATGTGTTGCTGAAAATAAGACAAATGTCATTTTAAGAAGCATTACTTAGAGTTTTGTGTACGCAACAAAAGGAAAGGAATTGCACCTTTACACTCAACACTGCTAAAGCTTCTAATGAAGGATCATATCCAGAAAAATTGGAGAAAAGAGCAAATTGCAAGAGTAAGTGTCTTGGAAAATGTGATCTATGTGGGAAAGTTAAAAAAAAAAAAAACTCTAAAAAAAAGACAAAAAAAGGAGAAGACTCAAAAGAGAGAATATGCAAAAGGTTATCCTAAGTAGGACAGAGATACACCATTGCCTACATGCATGGAGTTAGGAAACAAGTTGTGGGTCTAATCTAAAACTCAGGATAGACATAAGGAGAAACTGTCCAAGTATAAAAATGTTTTAACATCAGAATAGTTTTTTCAGAAAGGCTTCACACCAGAGATTTACAAACAATTTTGTCAACATCTGCCAAAAGCCATGTAAGTATGTTCAATTCTTCCTCAAAGTATGCACATGGACTAAATGATCTCTTCAAAGACTGTTATCACTTTGTATTTCTTTGAATCCAAAATCAAGTATTTCCCAATTCAAAAATCTATAGTGGGCAACCTCTGGTCCTAAAATGATTCTGACTGAAGTTGGAACAAGGCTGAGACCACAGTATAATTCAGTACATCTTATTTGATATTTATTTCTCAATACTGCTTCAATCTTATTGCATGATGGGTATCAGCAGTTTTACTAGAAAAGTAAAAAAGAGTTACCCTTCCACCTAACTGAGACTTGATCTCAAATTAAAATTGTTCTTTGCATATCATAACACATTTTTCCCTCCTAGGAATTTTGCAAGAGATCAAATTCTACACATACTTCCAGTCTGTGCTTTAAGAGTCTCTAAAAAGAAAACAAAAAAGCAAAACAAACAAACAATCATCAACAAAACCCCACACACATTGCACACAAAAGAAAATTAAGTGCTAGATCTGGGCAGAAGAAACAGGGCTTTTAGCTGACTTTGTCCTTCTGCATCTTGTGTCCTAAAATGTCAAGGTAAGTTATTAAAATATGTGCACTTCACCACAAAATTACTAATGTCAAAAGCTGTGTTACCCAAGAGTAAGCATCAGCTGGGATCCTCAAAGTAGCACAAGCTGTTTCTTCATGGCCTGTGAAAAGGCCGTCCTTGCCCAACTCCAGCTCAGCAAAACAGGTTTTAAGAAACAGAACAGCACATTTGAATCCCCTGGAGATTGGTCACTTCGTGATTCCTTTATTTTCTGATGGTCTCTGAAATAAGAATAGCTTATCAGAGAAGCTACGCAAAATAAACCATGTTGAATAAAGTCATCAGAGATATTTGTTTAGACGCCTCAATTTTTTAAAAGAAAACAGGAAAGGCTACAATCCCTCTCTTCTCTATCAACAATATAGGAAAGGTGCATTCAAAGGAAAAATGTTAAGAACATTTCTATGCTGATTCACCAAAACACATTTCCCTCGTCCCATCCCTTAGCAATACAAAAGACAGTACTTCTCTGTTCCATGGGGCCTCCATTTTCTGAGGGAAATAAAAAAAAAAAAGAAATGGTGATGCTGGATTGAAAGAATGTTTTGTGAAGGCAGATAAGATCATTCCATTAATTCATCCACATACTTCACACAGTCACTTTAGAAAACTCACTTGTCAACAGTCAGAACTGTGGGGTAATATTTTTTAATCTATAATTAATCTCAGATAAGCCACTGTTTCAGAGAAAGAGGACCCAAAGTGCTGATCAGACAATTATTCTGTTCATATTTGAGTAGCTGGGCAAAAAATAGCATTTTTGCAAAGCAGAATGCACATTTTTATGGTGTCATTGCACATCATCAATGAATATTTATCTTTAAAACAATAACTGTGGAGAGAATAGGACTAAAGCGTCAAAAATAAAGTGGAAAAAAATCTTGCTTAATAAATATATATACACACAACTAATTTACAGCTCTAGAGAAAATTAAAACTACTTCTATTTCCTTAACCTCCCCCTCTCCAAGGAACGTCTTGATGTTCCAGTTTTATGTATGATTTCTTTATTCATAGTTTTCTTTTTTTTTTTTTTTTTTTTTTTTTTTTTTTTTTAAACAGTGTTTTATAATTCCTCCCTTTGTGCTTTGACAAACAGCTATCAGCATAATAGTGTTTGGAACCGAGTGAATACCAGGGAGCAGATGCATGAAAAGAAGTTTAGGCAACTAGAAACAGAGAACAGTATGTTGGCCACAGTATTAGCCATTTAACTCTTTCTTGCCATCAGAACCATGATTTCATTTTCTTTTTCATGCAGAACTGTTAGCTCTAGGGACTGGTACCATGGCGTGAAATGCTGTGACCCCAACACTGGGAGATCAGGATACAACTCAAGCTGTAAGCCAGTGGACTGAATCACATCAATCTAAGGTAAGTGCTGCAAGAGATTTTTGTTACCTGCTCACTTTAGTTGATTTAGACTCCTGTGCTGAATGCCTATGCCCCAGTGATACTTCATCAAAGTTTTTCACTGGAGACTCCACAAGAATGAACTTAAAACCATTATATTTTACTTTAGTCTGCCATTGGCCCTCATTTACTTTCACACACGCTAGAATCCACCATGCTTTTCCTTGTCTTCCCCCCTTTTTACTTCTTAACAAAACAGATAAAGGAATAACAGTGTCTGATTACTATAAAATCCATCTGAATCTGGAAACATTACTCCTTTAATCTGTCAGCTGCTTTTAGGCAGAAAAAGAGAGATTTTGCAACGTCTTGAATAACTTTTGTTCACTCAGATACTATGAAGGCAACTCATCCCACTAGGGATCTTATTATATAGCCCCTCTTTCCTGTGAATTTTTTTGGAGAGGGCACAGAAGAATAAAAAATAGTTTTACACTGCCATGGTCCATTAAGGACAGATCAGCAATGAAAACAAGCCATTATTTACAAATGTCCAAGAGGACATTGACAAAATTTAGCCACTTCAGCATTTGTGCCCTATCTGATGCTGCAAAGAGCTGATATAATTATTTCTAGTCTGGGGGTAGGCTAGCATCACTGCTTGCTTCCATCTCACATTGATGCAGCTCAATAGAAGCCCAGTCAAGCCTTTTTTGCATCACTGCTTTTGCGGTCTTAGGGAGATATAACGGTTGTAAAGCAAGCAGATAAATAGCGATAGAAGGCATCTTTGGAAGCAATTCATTTACTGACCTTTTTTTTAAAGGTGTTAACTAGGCAACTTTAAAAACTGAAGACTGCTTCAATTTTATCTTTCTGAGGGATCTGAAAAGAGCAGTAGAGTTACATGACTATCATGTAGAAAAAGGTAGACAGTCCATTTCCAGAAAATTATTAGGAAGGTTGGTGGTTTGTTGGTTTTTTTTTTTGTTTGTTTGTTTGTTTTTTTTTCCCTCCACATGAGTCCAAAACCCCGTTCCTTTCTGCTACTATACTAAGTGGATCCTCTGGTTCACCTGTAGGGCTCTCCCAACTCAAAAATTGTCCTTGTGAGCAACAGATATACTCATTAGCTTGTAATAAATTTTTCACAGGTCTCAATGTATCATCACTAGCCGTTCATAGATTCCCACCCTCACAGGACTAGGCACATGGCAGCCTACTGTGTCTTGCCCAGGACAGAAGCAAGTCTAGGATAAGTATCCACAGAATTAGACACCAGTATTATACATACTATGCATCGTAACTTTCTAATGCTTTTTGTCCATCCATTTACCTCTATAAGACAAGTGTTTATAAAGGCTTTGCCTTCTTCTTCCCTTCTTTTCAGGCCTTCTTTTCTGTTCATCTTTCCTAGAAGTCAGTAATTCATGGTAGAGTCCGTCATCTGGAGGGAACTGGGGAGGCAAAATCCTTACCTGAAGAGGAGTAGATACTGTATGAATACAGAACATGCATTATAAATCATGAGGCACCTTATGACAAATTTCCAGTTAAGACAGGTGCAAACTTTGTACCTGTTTGCAGACTTTAGCAAAAAAGGTGTCTTACAAAATATGTCCCGCAAAGACACATCCTTTTGCCCAATTGCTAGAAGAGGAATTCAAGTCTACAAAAGTCCAAAGAGAATGTTGAAAGGAGGATCACCCTGTAAGAAAAGCCTCAGAAATTAAAACAAATAAATAAATAAACAAATAAATAAGTAGTTTTCCATCTGTGATTAAGGGAACACAAAGAGATGGTCATTCTTCAAATTCCCTGATAAAACAGCTGTCGCCAGAACCAGCATCCACCTTCTGAGTGCTGTAACTATGCCTGCAAAAGTAGGGTGCAGGCACTGGCTCCTCCTTACTTGGTGGACCAGTAGGACCAAAGAGGCTGAACACTTGTGCAGAGGAGCAGGATCCTCCTAGCATAAGCTGTTCTACCAGTTATTTGAACATTAGCATATTGCAATATTTGGAAGGTGATCGTTTTTGCTTATTTTTCACGTCATAGGAGATACCTGAAACTAAACAGTGACACAGACTGTATGAAGATAATAGATTCTTTCAAAGTGAAAGAGACAATCCCATAGACTAGTAGATGTTTGAAAATTAAGAGTACAGTGATTCCTTACTATCCATACACAATTAATTCTGGAAAAAATAATGAGTTTAGCTGCCAGGAGAAATACATTCCAGATAATAGGGATAGTTAAATCTTCCAGTATATTTATCATCAGTTTCACATAGATCAATTCATCAGTTCAGACTTTTTGATGGATGAATGAAGGAATCCTGCTTCAAAATTAAGGCTTAAATTTCTTAGATGTGTCTACATTAAGAAAATAGTTGATACTGGTCACTGGGAATTTATATTTTAAGAACTAAACAAATACCGCTGATAACAGTGCCACACTGGCAAGTTTGGATACTATTGGCAACAACCCATTAACTTAGTATATTTTATTATGGATACATTGTTTCAATAGGACTATTTAGCTCTTAGATCAGTAACAAAGTGAGCAAGTAATTTTAGGAAGGAAGTAAGCACATGTAGCAGCTGTTTGTAGGTGGTGCTTCTCATTTTGCAATTTGGAGTAAGCTGCAGCTACAAGAAGCAGCTCTACCAACAATAGCAGCAGTAACGAGAGGCTGCTAAATTGGCTAAAATTTGTTCAAAGTGTCCAAGTGAAAATATGGATTTCTTTGAATTTTATTGAAACCATTTAGCAAAAGTGACCTAAATTATCCTAATTCAGTTTATATCCGTCCATTTTGCAGTTCATGAATGCATTCTTGGCCATAGGGAAAAAAAAAAAAAACAAACAACAAACAAACAATAAATCAATTTACAAGGAAAAAAATAAATAAAACCAACAAATGAATGAAAATATGTTTTACATGAACCACAATTCTAGTAAACAATGATGTGAACAAAAGGAAAAGAGGTTTTTCTGTCTTCTACATATGTTCTTCTGTATCTAAGAATCTAGACAGACTTCTAGCAACTGCATGACACAGAAAGGAAATTAAATTGGGTGCGGCAAAAATTGAAATAAGAGGACATCATCACCACTTGTCTTAATTTACAGCACGCCGAAACCAGTCTGCTTTAAGTTCAGTAAAACTCAATTGAATCATCAGCCAGGTCCCAAACATGGGCACACCCAGGCCTGACTATCCCTGCCTGGTTCCCTTGTGCTTTCCCCACCCTGCCCAAGGCCCAGGACCCCATTTTAGCCCGCTGGGGCCATCAGTCCCTGTCCCGGCGATGACACAACCGTGCCTGTCTCCAGCCATATCTCCTGGATGCACATGGACTTCCACTGTGGGCAGCCTGTCTCCTGGACAGGCACCTCGGTTGTACATTGCAGCCTTGTCTCTGGTCTCTTTGGTCCCATCTTGCATTAGCTCCTGACAGGAGCCCCTGGATGGTCCCCGGTCCTGGTTCATCACTTTCTGTGTCAGGGATTGTTGATGGACGCTGTTACAGCCCCCAGCTCTGCCCACCCTGGTCAGGCCCTGCGGCAGCCATTAGTGAGGGTCTGCCTCCCATCCCAGCCTGCCTGCCTTCAGGAGCACTCGGTGCTCACTACGCCCTGACCGTTAGTCTGGAGGGTGGGAAGAAGGAGGGGAGAGACCAGCCATCTTCACTCAGAGTCCTACACAAAATTTGCTTCTCCAGAGTGTAAAGGGAGGACCCGTCCTCCCCTCATCCTGAGCCACCCCCATGGGGCACCCTCCCCTGGGCCCAGATCCCCAGAGTGCAGGACCTACCCTGACTCCCCTCCTATCCCCACCTCTGCTCCCACAGGTTGTCTTGCTATTCAGAGGACAACGTGGTCCTTGTAAGGGCTGATCCAAACTTCCAATTAAATGGGGATGTCTCTGGTGTTTCAGTCACTTACGGTTTGCAAAATGGACTGACTACTTCTCTGTAAGTAGGATATGGAAAGAAGCCTTGGTCAATAGGTATTTTTTAATAGCTCAATTTCATACACTACAAGAAGTGGCGTGTAAAATGGGAACAGGGGTGAAGAGGAAAAAGAGTTTTGATGCCACTACAGCTTTTGCTAATAGAATCCACATTGACAATCCATGAGAGACACTAAATAAAGAAATATATGGAAACTACAGTCTACATCCTACACCTAAAGGGAGCTTCCCCACGTCAAGGCTGAGCCAACTGGGCCAGGAGGCTTTTTTGAATAACAGGTGTTCATGTCATTACTGTAAATTAAAGAAAAAAAACAAAGAAAGAAGAAAAGAAAAAAAAATTAGAAGTCTTATTAACTGGGTTGCTTTTTTTGTGAGCACTAAAATCATGCCAAGAAGAATTGCAATATTAGTTTATCACTTTGGGATACTTCTGAACTAAAAAATAAAATAAAATAAAGTGTCATATCTTTAAAAGAAAAATGAAGTGTTTTTTAATATATGACTAAAGGTACTGAAAGATATAATTATTTGCCTCCCTTGGTAATTTTGTTCTACAAAAGGAACAGTTTTGCAGTTTCTACTTTAGCTCTCCCTTCTTTTAGTATGTTCTTCTCTTCCTATTTCATCTCTCCCCCATAATACTCCACAGTACTATTTGTCACTCCCTCGGGTCTAGGAAAGAGACAAATTTTGATGCAACGATTAATTTCCTTTCCTCCTTGTACTTTTTTTCCTTTTGCTGTCTTATTTTCCCTTCATTTCCTTAACTATCTCCCTCTAGCCTTGTGCATCTTTTCTAGTTCCATTCTCTGATTCTCTATTTCTCCCTTCTCTCTCTATTGTTTCTTTTTGTCTTCCTAGAATGCAACTTCTGATCATTTTTCTGCATATTCTGTCACTTCCCTCTTCATTTCTTCTTTTCCTCCTCATGGCCTTCGTCTTCTCCATCTGTACAATCACTAGGTAAGATGAAGAAAGGGTAAGATAGATAAAAGAAGAAGAGAGAAAAGTCATACTTATATAACACCTGGCTGCCTCTCCATTCCTCTGGTTCCAGATAGCAATAGTAATCAAGTGATTGTTTTTTTCAAAGGGTAGGAGTCTTCATCATCCATCTCCTACCCATGGGGAAGAAGGAAGCTACTGATACCGCCCCTTCCTTTTGCTACAGAGACAAATCTGCTTTTGCTGCCCCAAAGAGACAAAGCAAGAATATTTACTTAAAAAACAGAGCTCACCATCTCAAATGCTGTTGATACTCCTACTGTCTGCAATAACGTCAGGACTCCCAGAAATTCCTTCGGGGGTAAAGGTGACAGCTTCAAATTCTCCTACTGCAGAATCCTTATTTCTACTGCTCCTGAGAAACATGAGTTACATTACGTATAAGCAAGACTTTTTTAGCTCAGTGAAATTGCTCAACTCCTTCAGGGGAGGAAAAAAAAAGAGGGAGCCAAACCCTCATGCCTTACTGAAACACTTTCGTTTTGGACATAACTACAAAATTAAAGAAGATTAAAGTTTCCTGGTGGAGCAACTCTGCTACTTAATATCAGTAATCGATCACTCACAAGACCACAGTGTGGGCACTCTCAGCCCCAACTTCCAGCTAAGGATATCCGAATCCATCTCCCCATGGAGTGCCTACTCTCAGCACAGGAGGTTGTTCCAAGCTGCACAGCATTGAACAGCTTCATTTTTATGGACTTCCTAAATGCCCATTCAGCCAGTGAGACCCCCTTCTTTAGAGCATGGGAGGGGAGACACGTGTGTTTTAATTGCTGATCTGATTTGGCAGATTAATTGAAACCATCCTCCCTCCTGAGAGCACCGCACCATGAGAATACAGAAATATTCTCATTTACTTCCCACTTCATCACTGAAATCAATGCAAGACTTTCTACTGACTTGGGGCTTGAATAAGCTGCTGTGTAATTACATTACTGTACTTTATACTGTTATATTTTTATATTATATACTGTAATTATACAGCATAGAATTAATTGCATGCAAATCTGTTAGTACGTCATTAATAAGATTTATCAAGCATTCTTCCAAGTAAATTACAAGAAATGATCATAACAGGGTAAGAATGCAGTGTGACATAGTTTTTTGAAAAGCCTGAATGGGAGTGTTAGGGCTTTTGGATTGTCACAATCATCATTATGCTACCTAAAACAATACCCCAAGAGTCCATTCAGAAGAGCACATGCACAACCATAATTGCTTAGCCAAGACCCACAGATATTTCTGAAATAAGCATGTTCTCAAGTGCTGCCTTAAAGCAGAATTTTCTCTGCACCAGGCCTTAAGCTCTCCATGTCTGTGCATCTCTCTCTACAAGCCGGTATAATACATTGTACATCCTAGGCTTAATCTTGAGCAGTCTACAGTCTTAGAAATATCAGAAAAAACCTCACATTGTTCTCTAATATTAAGAAATTAAATTTAAAGTATTTCACCTTTCTATAGTGCTTTAATTTGTACCTCAAAGAGTCTTTCTACTATGCCTCACTGTTCTTCCTCTAATTGCTGCTATCAGACACCAAGTTTTTCAAGGCAGAGATTAATTTTCCATGTGCATTCTGTAAACCATCAGGCATGATTCTGGTACTTAATATAGAGTAACACGAAGGAAAAAGGATTGTAAACAAGACAGGGAACATGCCAGAATGGGATGCCTGACACATTGCTGTATGGGGGTCTTCTGCACACTCCAGCCAACATATTTTTGCACCTTGCAACTCCAATGAATCATCCATACTGTAACGAATCAATGTTTTGGTCTAGTAAATTAATTTATCAAACAACAACATAAAGCAATATTTCTTGAATTTATGGCTAGCAAGGTTCTTAAGAAAATCCTTAATGTCAGTTAAGAGGAGCTTAACACTTGTGACAACTCATTAGAAATATTAACTACGAAATCTATGCCAGCAAAACCCATTAATATGTGTGTGTATTAAGGTAAAGACAGAACACACAAGTTTAATCCTGAAGACTTACGTGTTTAAATCGGTTCCACTTATAATTAAATTTCACACTGTTTCTGACAGGAAGAAAATAAAAAATAACCTCTATTGTTGTTAATATATTTGCCACACAATTTTGACAGCTTTGATCAGCTTTGTCATTTCAGGCATCCAGTAGTTTTCATATTGATTCAGGCATTAATCAGAACATATTTTTTATTTCAGAATTAGCATACCAAAACAGTTTTGTGAGTTATCATGCTAATATGTTCTATCAAAGACTAAATTAACATTTTACTGCAGTTAACCAGAGGCAGTGCTTCATATACAGTTCAGATGATGTTGCCAAACTTTTCATATTACCAGCTGCTTAAATTTGAGGGTGCTGTGGACCTAAAGAAATATCTTCTGAAAATAAACTAACAACAAAGCCCCCCACAGTTCAGTACCAATATTCCCAGAGCTAATGAAGCCCCATACTGTTCCTGAGCTCTATTGTACTTCCAGTAATGAGGTAAAGCACAATGTTCCAAACACCACTATGCAGCATCCCTTTCAATCTTCACCTTCCTTTCATTTTTTTCAAACTTCTTTTAGTCTCAAAGGTATTATGAAAAAGGATAGGAGAGCAGAAGGGAGGAGGGAACTGGTAACGTGCCGTACCTGAACTGCTTTCCTTTCCTGGGAGCAAAACAGAAAGACAAAGTAGTAAGACTGTATTTTGCTGTTTCTCACTGTCTTCACATGCAAACTGCTACCTTTCTTCTAAAGCAACCATTCAATGCCAACAGTTACCATCATGCATTTTGCTGGCAGAATTCCTGGCTCTCAACCCAGAGGTTTCCCATGACCAGCATCCCAGTTTCATTCTATTTGTAAATGCACAGATCATGCAGGCAGCTACTACAAGCCAGGGAGTTGCTCATTGATCGCCACCCAGCCAAACTTTCTTGACTTCTGTGAGACATGCATAACAACATTCAGCAGGATATCTGAGAAATTGTGCCAGCAGAAGTTTGTATCTTCTAAATATATGAAGAATCTTTTGCTAGGAATCTGGTAGCAACAGTTGAGGTAGATAGAAGTTTTCACTTTATATCTGAGAATGGCTCCTATCCACAATTGGGAGCACAGCTTAAGTACTTCATTTAGACTTAGAATAACCATTATCTAGGTTTAAATTCAGATTTAAAGTTTCTTTTAAAATAAAATTTACATGTATTTAGAAAAACAAATACACTCATTTATAGACTTTGTCACCCTAACTTAATTAATTATAAATTAAAAATAATAAAATCTAGATAGTACCAAACTCAATTAACCAGGAAGTTGACTTGCTCCCAAAATTCCCTGTCTCCTTTATCACCTTTTGATACTCATGAGTATCAAAAAGACTTTTTCACCAAGGTGAACTCATCACCAAATTTTGGCAATGATGTCGGACCAGAGGCACCAAATTCCTGAGTCCTGATACTGTCTCAGTCAATGATGCAAAGAAATACCAACTGCAGCAATAATGGCAAAGAACAAGAGTTGGACTGTTCCTCAACTATTATGTGTATTCACTCTCAGATCCACAGGAAGCCTGTACAGACCTGAGAGGAACCATGTTCCCGACAAGTTGCTCTCCCCATAAGCAAACTGCCAGAATCCCCGTTAGCCTCCCTCTATAAAGGTCAAACATTTAGCAATAATTTAATGTTTAAGGGAATAGGACTTGTATGCCACTGCCAATGTCTGTATCCACAAAGAAAGGTCACACCTCCTTAGCCAAACACCAATAATTCAAGGCTAGCTGGGTTGCTGCTGTGACATAATTGTCAAATAGCAGCTGGGAGTTTATAATCATATCTTAGCTGTGGGTACTGTTAACTAATGGCAGATATATTTCTTCCTACAGAGGAGATAAAATTACTTCCTCTGTCTCCTCTGGCTACTTTCCCAACCTGTCATCACAATCTTAGTTAATCTCAGTTGAGCTTCAGCCAACTAATTCATATCTCTGCTGTGCTCTTCTTTGCAAACTGAGGTGTTGTGTCATCCATCCTGGGTGGAAGATATAGATTCATACATGTGCTCTTTATCAATAGGCTAAAAATAACCAAATCCCATCCTTCCTAAGACTGGGACTCATTTGTTTTAACTTTTAGCCACCTGAAGTCCAATCTGGTCTCCCTTACCTCCACACAAAGTCAAAAAAGTAATAAGCAGATCCAGAAGGTGAGTTGTTTGACCTAGTTTAAACTTATTCTGCTTTCAATGCCTGTTTCTCTCTGTTGATCATGAGGAGAGCCAAAGTGTCTAGCTCAGACTTGTCCAAGTTTTTTTGGCCCCAGAGTTAGATCCCACACTAACTCCCTTATGGCCCCTTTTCTGGTTGAACAGAAGTGAACACCAAACTAGTGTGCAGCAGTATCCATACTAGAAAGAAGCTTGAGAAGAAAAAAATTATCCACACTTATCTGCTGAAATCTGTCTAAGAGGAAGAAAGAAGGCACTGAAAAAAAGAGTTTCATCTTACTCTGAGCAGAGTTACCACTAAGTTACTTACAGTCCTTCACAAGCAACAGTGTTGAAAGCAGCTGTAAGGTTTAAAGCAACTAACAAAACACCGACACCAGGTCATCAACTACTCCTTACACAAATGCTATCAACCACCTCAATCTCTCTGGCACAGCGATCCTCATTTCTTATATCCCACTGCTCCGAGCCCTCAGATTTAGAAGCTACATAACTATTCACAACATACTGAGGCAGGCTGCAGTCCTCTGAAGATGATGCAGTTCTTCATCAGCTTCAAGATAGATTTTTTCCAAAGACTTTCTTATATCATGGCTTTACAGGAAAAAAAAACCTACCACTTGCCTAATTCTTCAAAGAGATATAAAAACAAGAATACTTTTCTTACAGTGAGTAAACGATATATTCGAAAATATGCTTTTTAGTTACAAATATTTGATATTCAGAGTTTGTTACTGTTAGTAAGCATTCTCTTTTGGAACACAGTCAGTCCTTAAACCTCAATAACAACTTTCTCACCTGTGTTAGTTTAACAGTTCAAGAAAAGACCTTGCTATTTAAACAATATACTTAGCTTTTTAGAATCAGAATTCTGCAATGAAGAATGCAGATTTAGGCACTACTTATGTAGAAAAGTTCTTCTCTTTCCAGATTTCAGATGCCCTGGTTAAATAAATGTGTTTTCCTTCTCTGTGAAAACTCCTTCCACTTCACCAACAGCAAGCAATCTTATACAAACAGCAAGAAGAAAAGAACCAAGAGAAAACTCTATCCTTAATATTTTGGCTGTGACACTACTTCTGAGCATTACAGTGGGATTTCCTGAAGAGTTAATGCCTAGCAATGCAAAAAGCTATTTCCTAACTGTTTCTCTTGTAATTTTAAGAGATGCATCTAACCTGCAGAGACAATTTTGAAGATCTTACTGCCCACTCTCTGCACCTTTGGGAGCCCAACTACCAATGGCATCTCTGAGTTTACATATTTTCCAACACAGATAACAGTATCACTATTGATCTAGTACACTGTAATTGCCACTCATTTACTATTACAGCCCTTCACATGTAAGAGACAACACAGCACACAGGGGATCAGTAACAGAGCATGGAGTATTTGACTAACGAGCCACCAGCCAAGGCTGCTTACTCCATCATTAGTGTGAAACCAAGCCTTGTAGTACTTCAATAATCTCTGCATCAGCTCATCACCCACAGCTTGCTGAAGAAGCAGAGCCCAGAGACTTGCTTCTTTTCAGCCTACTGAGCTGTTTGTATCAGTGTTGTGCTTTCAAAGCTGCTTCTGCCTGGGAAAGAATCAAACCCCTGTTTTCAGAAGAAATCTGATCTTTCATCAAGATACTTAAAAAAATGAAACAAAGCATTAATCAGGGAGTCACAATAGTTAACCCATTGGTGCTGTGAAGTGGGGATATTTTAAAAGGCTTTCTTTAACCCAGGAAAGCAAATCTCCTAGAGCTGTCCATGTAGAAGGAAAACATGCTCTCGGAGGGGCAATTGAGAGCAGGATCTGAAATGCAGGTGATCTGACTTGCCCACTAAAGGAGTCTGTTGATTGTAAGTCAGCTTTTCTCAAGCTCCCTGCAAGCCCAATGCTTTCTGGGTTTCATCGCCTTGGTACTACTCCTGTCCCCAAAGAGAGGAAAAGCTACTACCTTTGATTGATGGCAGCAACTCCTCTCCTAGAGAGCAAGGAAAGGAGAAGCAGATGTAATTATTGGGAACACCTTCATTCATTTTTCCCCCATCACACGGGAGCTAAGCCAATGCCTGCAATTAGAGGTTGTTAGCTGTCTCCTGGCTAGTATAAACAGTAGTAACCAGTAGTTGCAGCTGCTTTGTACACCATTACACAGGAGAAACTGAGCTGCTACTAGTAATAAATCAGCAGAATTTAGTTTTGATTTAACATTTATCCTTTTTTCTTTAGTAGCTAATAGTATTTTGATCCCTTTTAAACATTTGTATCTCTCTTTTGCCACAATACTCATTTTGATAAACTGCTGCAGACTTACTAAAATTTACTTTTGAAAATACCATTTTTTCCACAAACCTTTCCTCTGTAGAGCATCACTGTATCTTGTCCAAGCAGCTAATATTTAGGTGATAATCCCATTCAATCGCCAATATGTTGCCTGCAATTTTTTTTTCACCTGTCTTTCTGCAGCAGCTCAATTTGTAGTGGGGGATGGGGTAGTGTTTACAGCAAGAACAAGCCATAATTACTAGTTGCAGATATAAATATGCATCTCCTGGAAGAAAGTGAGCTGCTTCAGCCATTAAAGTTATCTAATAGTGTAAACATTTGAAGACTGTAATGACAGCTTATTCTCATTTCCCTGCTTGCAGAAATCGGACTGCTTCTGGCTGCTATCAGTTAGCACATCCCAACACTTTGTAGGAATGTGGCTGCCAGTGACCCCGTGTTCATGTGTCAAGATAGAAGCTGTGTACGTCTGAATATCTATCCTTGGCTCTCTTAAGCATGATGACATCTTGGGTTGCTAAAACTCTCAGTCTGGCACTTCACTGAGCAACAGCTTGTAAAAATAATAATAACAATAATGCATCTTTATAATATGGTAATGTGCTTATAATAAACGGAATCTATTTCCAGCTGGAGAATATAAGGCTACACTGCAACAAGATAGTTTTCAGTTTGATCTCTTTATACAGTATCCAACACCTAAACTAAGGAGTCAAAAGTAAGTCAAAATTTCATATTTCATTTATAAAAAGCACTTTTTTTTTTTAAGAATTGTTGGAAATGGAAGAAGAGATATATCAATGAATGGTTTAACAGTCTAAATAACTAAAAGATAAATGATGAAATGTGAGACTAGATGGTTTCTGTCTCTTCTTTAAGTAACTGCTTAGGTGCTTAGAACCTAGAAATGAACAATCAGACTTTACATCTCTCACATAAAGTATTTTCTCTTGTTTGTCTTTACTCTGAACACTTTCAGTAATTAAGCTTATACTTCCTAACTTATTGTTTCCTTCAAAAATTCAACTCTTTTGGTGGAGGTAGGCTGCCTCCTCCAAACATTTCTGTCATCCTCTATATTTTGGATGAGATAGTCAGGTCTGGAAAAGTTATAATTAGCCTAAGTAACTGCCACTACAGCTGGCCTCCCTCAGTAGCTCAGATAATCTAGTGCATTTCTGTGTCATGAGATGTGGCATCACACTAAATGATGAAAATTTACAATGAACTACCAACAAACATATAACCGAATTTTCCCTTTTTAGGGATTACCCCTGGCTGCTCTAATTCATCCCCATTTCAACTCACACATGAATTTAGTTACAAAACAGACATGAGAAGCAGGAAAATCACTTCCACAGTTGTTAACTCCTACAATCAGGATCTTGGTATTCACTTCCCAGAGCCTCTGGTCTAACACAATGTGATGTTATCTTCCATAAAGGCATTTGAGAAGGTTTTGAGCTATTTAAGTCCAGAAAAATCAACTGCATTTAAATAAGCTGTTTATTAATTGCAGTCAGATTTTGTTTTTTCCCTTCTGTTCCATAGATGTCCTTGACTTCTGAATTAGGGGAAAGTAACAACCTATTTACAACCAGGTTGAGTCCTGCTTCCCACTCCCTCATTCAAAAGAAGCAAGAGTAAGTTGTCTTTCTTTCCTGCCACACTGTTACACATTCAGTTCTTTGAAACAAATGGGGTTCTTTGAACATGCCAAAGCATTTCAATCAGTTGACAAGATCGTTGCAACAGTTTGGACTGGATTTCAGATAATCAGACTTAACACACAAAATCTTTATACACCTTATAAAACAGTTTCAGAAAGCAAGTGGCTTAACGTTTGTTCCTTTTATACTTAAAAACTACAGTACAGTAAGGTTTCTTTCATTTTTATTTTATTGTCAATAAATAACAAACTCATTGAGGAGAAGACAATTTCAATCATTTTCAAATTATTTGAGAATTCAGGTCACATCAAAAGTTTCGAGGAAGGAATTAGCTCACAGAATTGATGAAGTGGTGGTTAGCACGCCACCTCCTATGTCTAGAAATCTAGGTTCATTTCTTTCTGGAGATTTGAGTCCAGATTTCATCATCAAGTATTTTGGGTAGAGAGTTTTATTTACACCCATGGTATAAACCAGGCAAAGAGCAGGTCTGAGCATCCACCTCTTAGTTGACTCCATTAGTACACAGGATAACTTGGAGGAGGTGATTCTCACTCCTCTTGGTTGGAGCTATGATACCTGGAGAAATGAGCCCAAAAGAGGATGCCCTAGGACAGTAGGAAGGACACTTAAGAGCCATCACCCATCGAGTCTACTTGCTGGTCCTGTAGATATTGACATTGTTCAATTTTCTCTAGGTACAACTGTGAAACAATCATGACCCTATCTGTCTCTTAGGGTCTTGGGAAAAAGCATACATAGTAACCAAATTCCCTCTAGCATATAAGGAGACTAAAGCTCTGTATCCCATATTCTAGTTCCCAGTAAATTCACATTTTTTGTAAAAAAAAAGTGAACTTATATCACAGACAAAACTAACAATTTTATATCAAGAAGTTGACAGAGAACACTTGCCTGAGAAAGCTAATAGTGTGCAGAGGAAAAGAGAAGGAAATATTCTTTGCTTTAGATTTGTAATAAAACTTTCAGTGCTTCAGAGTGCCTCTTGTAGCTGTTCGTAACCTCTCTAAGGAGCTGTGACTGCTCAGCTGAAGAATGTTAGTCTGGATTAATGCATTCACCCACAGGTAACTTTTTTCTTTTTTTTTCTTTTTTTTTTTTTTTTTGTGTGTGTGTGTGTGTGAATAAGCATGTCTGAGGCTGAGCCACCTTTTCTTTAGTTCTTACATCTATAACAGAAGTTGAAAATGTTATGATTCTGCATTCCTAGGCATTATTTCACACTCCTAGGAGTAAAATGGCTTTGCTGGAAAGCAGGGCAGATGTGATTATGAAACACATTCTTACACTCGCAACTAGCTGTTGTTCTGTTCTACAGAAATTACTCATGGTTAAAGTTTCATGTTAATGGCATAGGGGACTAGCAGGGGATAAAGCTGATGCAATGAAAGAAACTAATAAAGCAAGGCATCTCTGGGCCTTCTGACTCCCTGTGTTATCAGCACTATACTTTAGTCAGCTGCACAGCTTAAATTTTATAATAATGTAAACCTGAAGCTTCTAATTGGGAACTCTCTGGCTAACATATAGATGAATCAAGAAGGCTTGTGATAAAATTAAAGAAAAAGCAAGGGAAAGCCCTATTGGACATGAGCACTCCAGAACATTTTAATGTGGGATTTTTGGGTTGTGTGTATTCTTAACAGATCTTCATGCTCCAAAAAAACTAATGTGGAACATGTAGGGAAGGGAAATGTGGTCAGAAACATTCCTAAGAGTTTTAATTTGCTTTGAAGGAAAAACATGTCTTCAAAAAGATCTGGAAAGTCTGAAAGATGATATTGCGATGTCAGAATGATAACAACATTTGTGGCACTGTGGATGTGAATCAATATCAGAGTGACACAATGTCAGTACAAGTTATCCTACTATGAAAACAAACACATCAGGAAATTTAAAACCTAATTATGTTGTGTGCAGAAAGGGAAGCCTGAAGCAAGAGATACAAAGAAAAGGTGAGTTGGTGTTGTATCAGTAAATCTGAGACCTAAATCAAGTAGACAAAGAAAGATAAACACCATAAAAAAATATATTACTTAGGGCCTCTTCCTCCTTTGAATAGCATCCTTAGCAATGAATAATACTGATTCCCCATCCAGGCAGAATAAAGTTCACCACAGGAAGGGAGAAGATAAAAAGAAGGTGGGTCTATAACTCCTCTCTGCCAGGCTAAATTCTGAGGCTTCCAGAGTCTCTCTGACCCAGACATAAATCAGAGCCTTATGACATGAGTACTTCCAACAGGGGAGATCTGCTGATGGCCAAAAAAGGCTACAGAAGAATGAAGAATCAGGCCTGTCATGTGGATAATGTAGGATGAGGTGAGAGTTAAGATCCCCACATGTAATAAAAAAAGCTTTTATGCAATAAAAGAGAAGAAGCTTTTAGCTTCTCTCTGCTGAAGAGAGAAGTTTCAGCCAGAAAGAGCCAATGAAACCTGTCCTCATTAAGACCAATTTTCTGAAAGGATGTCAGGACTTAGAGCTGTGTCTACATGGCTCATGCCCAAATCCAGCTCACATGCTCTGATTAGCCACACAAGAGCTTTGCTCAGAGCCAGGTGTACAGCACGGTTGAAAACAACAGAGGCCACAGATGGACTTGGATGGGAATACTGGTCCTACCTGAACTGTTACCAAAAATAGTGGGAACATGACCTAGAAGATCAGAAACCAGCATTAGGTGTAAATGTTAAAATTGTGACAATTCAAAAATTTGCTACAAAAATGCTTGGATTGCATCGGTGTTAGTGGATCAGGATCCATCTGACTTTAAGAGAAAGGCAGGAAGCCTGCTGGAGTAAAAAACTAAGACACAGTCAAAACGTTACATACCAGAGAGTAATTAAAGTAAATTAGGAAACTGTTGGAAGGGACAGCTAAAGGGAAGACTACAAGGTATATACTTTACCTGTTTTAGTAATTTACAGAAGCTTAATTGTGGAGTTTCCTAACTCAATAACTGAACGAGAACTTTATAAAAGACCAGGTAATTCTTGCAGGAATATTACGAAGCTGAATAACCAAACCATCAGTAAGTACTTTGAGATGTTCTACAAAGCACTGCAGAAGTAAAAAAGATCTATCCAGTTGTTTACTCTCTATGCAAACTTAATTAAGCTGAATTCAAGCACATTCAGGACTGGGGCTCAAAATGTACAGCCAAGTTCTTATTATACTTACATCTCCAGTGTTCTTTTTACTTTCCTTTCCTTTCTGCCTCCTGCTATGTATCCTCAGCAGCTTTTAGCTTTATTTTTCACTTGAAAAACTAAATTTGGGAATTTTATAAATTAAAAAAAAACCACACACACATTCTACAAGAATGTCCCTTGATGGAAAAGCTCCCCTGATTTACTCTTATTGCCCTCCTGGGCTTCTGTTTAGCAAAAGTTTCTTCTCCAGGTAGGCATTTTCAGGGGGAAGTTATAAAAAAAAGAGATCAATTAGGCAGCTGTAGGGCAGCTTCACCATATGGTATGCCCAAAGGAGACACTAGCAACACAATAAACTGCAACTCATCATGTCATACTGCTGTATTACGCATACCTCATTGCCTCCACTTGTAGCAGAGGTCTGAAGCAGAAGGCATGAGATAATACCTATATGACAGTTCTCGTTCTCCAAGTAGTCCATAGCAAAATTTATTTCTAAGGTGTAAAATGAGGATGTGCAAGGTGAATAAAAACTTTCTTGTGCAGACCAAATATTGACCTTCTCTGTTCCTGAACAGTTTCCAAGTTCAGGAACATGCAGGCCACCCAGTGCAGAAAGGTAAGGGTACTTCCCCAGGCCCTAAATTTGCATCTGAAGCCTCAGCTGTCTGATTCAACAAATGAGCGACTGCCCTGCAATGTAGGCAAAACACAGCCCAAGTGCTTGTAAGGCCTTTGCACTGCTGCAACATGCACACAGATAGTACAAAGTACCTGAGAGTCTGCCCTAGAAATCTGTCTATTCTGAGGCCCTTTTAAAGCCTTTGCTCGCTCTCTTTGGAGCCCTGAATGAAAAGAAAAGCTTTTACCTTTGCTGCTTTTTTTAAAAGTCCCCACTACCAACCACCGTTAAAGATTCAAACAGTGAAGTACCAGAAACACCTCTGCTGAAATGCTGTCATTTAGGAAAGAGGCAAAAGAGAAAGAAACAAGGAAAGAAGGAAGGAGAAAGAGAGACAGCTCACTTCCTCTATCTTTGAAAAAGAGGAACAAGATGGGATTAAAGCACCAAATGAGACAGTTCAGACACAAAGCACAAGTGACAGACAGAACAGGTTCATCATGCGTTGGGGCGGTGGTGTCTGCTGGCTGATTTTTGGCAGCTGCTTCATGTGCAACCATGTGCCGCTGCTTACCAGCCAGTGGCTGAGAGCAAAACCCAGCATCCGTCACTCGCGCAAAAAGTGCTCTATCGCTCATCAGCAGGGCTCCTTGTGCTACAGCTCTGCAGGGCAGAGGATGAGTGCTCTAGTCTGTTTATTCTTAGCACTATTTTCAGGTATCATTCACAAGATAGCTGGTAGGAAAAAAGCACAAAGGCTTTGGCTCAGCAGTAATGAGGCCCACACGTAAGCGCTTACCATAAAGATATGTCTTTTGTTTTGTTTGCTTATGTTTGTATTTGTTTTATTTTACTTTCTTCACTTTTAAATACCTGAGTTGTCATCATTCAATTTACAAACATTCAAATTATCATTCTAACTCAAAAGCTACACCACAGGTCAAAATGGGATGCAATTATAAACCTTTAATATCATTATGAAGTTAAGTGATAAGATCATATGCAACTGCAACTAAACATACCAAATAGCTGGTAAAATTACAATCTACTGCTGCTAAAAGGAGCTGGAAACAGGTCAGGGTGTTGACAGGAATCAGATACAAATGTAAAATTGATCACTTGTTGCCCAAAACTTCACAGATAATCAACCTAATAACAGCTAATCAAACAAGTGTTACAAGTTAAACAAATAAATCCTTCCCTCCTGGTTCCTCCTTTTGAGACGCTGCTAGCTCTGAATTTGAGTCCAGCCTTGCTCAAATTGTAGACAGACGTGATACTGATTTCATAAAATAAAGCCTTCAGCACCAGTGACTCCTGTCACAGCGCATTACCTCCTCAGTTGTACTGGCACAGCTGTCTGAGAGGTTTTGCTGTGAACCAGACCAAGGAACTGATCCAGCTGGAAGTAATCCCATGGATTTTTTTTTTTTTTTTTTCCTTCTCTTCAGGGCGGATCACTTTCCCTGTCTAGCTCACAGTAGGAGTGGGAATGTGCAGGGAGGTGACAGTTGTCCCTGACCAGTCTTGCTGCTGGTACTTCAAAAATACTAGGCCACAGCCTAGGAACTTATTTTTTAAGGCTTGTTCCTTTGAAACAATTTCAGATTATATATGCAAAAGCAGTCATAGATACTCAACATTTAAAACATGTCCCAGATTTTCTAAATGTTGGAGTGAGGTGCATAGTGCAGCCTCAAAGCTGTGCACAACTGCACCTCCTCCCAAAACTGAATTTTATAACATTGAAAATGTTGTGATTTCTTTTTCTTCCCCAATTACATTTTTCATCTTCCATTTTCCTCTCTACTGCACCAAACTTACAGCAGCTAGGCTCAGGCAGCTGGACACTCTGGGCTCTGTCTCACTTAACAGAGAAGCACACAAGTACATTCAGTCTGCCCTGACTCAAACCAAAGCATCCATGGTTGACTTGGAAAAGCTGAGCTGTAACAGGTTGTCCCACCCCACCTCAATCTATCCAGGACACTTCAGTGGAAGCTTACACCTATAATTAGGGGCCAATCTTGCCTGGGTTCCCGGTGTGCAGTGAACTCCAATCTTGGCCTCAGATGAGCAATAAGTGGAAGATGGAGGATTTATAATGTGCAGTTGTGAGGAAATCTGTCTTGAGAACATGTACTTAACTGATGGTATAGACATGCTGAGTGTTATTCTGCTGAGAGCAGTTTGTTCCTGCAACATTCAGTTATTGCTTCAGGGGACTTTAAATATCATTACTTGTGGCCCAGATGATCTCAGGTATTCAGGCTCATACAAGAAATGTAAGCTTTCCGCAGTGCTATTTCACTGAGACACAGGTGGAGCTGTATGATTTATCTGAAGTCACCCAGGGATACAACAGCAATCAACCTCACCAGGCCTATTCCCAAAAGCACAGCCAGCCTTCATAATAGATGCTGACTAAGTACACAGTCGGCACAAGGAGTAGAAACGGATTCCTCTGTTGAATTCTGTTTATTACTATAAACAATTTACATGGATAGCAGCTTGTTGTGGGGTTGATGATTCATTAAGATGTCTCACTAGATCATGCTTGCAGTGAAAGGAGTAAGTCAAGAACATAACTTGGATTGCGGCTGCAACTTAGTCTCGGTGAGGCTAGTGAGGGTGGCTATATTTTGGCTAACTTGTTGGCAATTCAAACCCAAGATGTCTAAACCACAGCATTAGTGTCAATGGCAGGTGGCAGAAAGCCACACATAGAGAGGTGGGAGTTGTGGAAAAAGGCATAAAATTGTCAACTGTGAATTACACTCATAGACTAAAGATGACATCACCTGACTGAAGCCATGTACCTGGTGCTCATAGCGTCTCCACTCTCTGGCATTATCTGCACTTGGTCTCACTGGTGATGATCTCAGCCTGAGTTCTCATTTACACAAAGATCTTTTATACAACTTGACCGTTACGAAGGTCTTGTAGCTTTCATTGGCACCTGCTGTAAGACAGTTTTTCATTGGCAGTGCAGTCTAGAAAGGACTGGAGATAAATGGGATTCAGGTCCCCGCTCTGCCCTGTGTACCGTGCTCTCAAACATATGTTGTGGAGTCTATAATGGTTTGCTGCAACAAGCAATTCACTGTGTAACGGGTGATGAATGAGTTATAATATTTTACTGCTCTTGGCAAAGTACATGAAGTGGCACGTGTAGCGAGCATATTTCAAGATTTATTCAAGTATGAACATTGAAACACTCATGTTCTTTGCAGGAGGCAAGAGGAAATAAAGACTTTGATGTTTTTTAATAAAATTGGGGCATTCTTTGAAAGGATTTGCTCTGGTTTTGCCATTTTGGAGTATTAACTACAAAGCCGTTTGGCAGAATTATGCATAAATGATGTTCTAACATTTGCCACTATATATATAACTTGAGGGGAAGACGGTTGGTTGTGAGATTCTCCTTGCAGGTACAGCTGTGTTGGGTGCTGCAGGGAGGCTGCCCAAGACAGGGGAGCAGGAGGAGACAGTGACCAGTGACAGGATCTGCCACGAACTGGACAACCCTACAGGGTCCTTCTGTGGGGTTTCTCTGTACACATTTGACTTAGATCTGTAGTGTATCAGTGAGATATCACTGCTGACAGTAGTGCCTGCTTACATTGTCACCCCTCTTCACTCTCTGCCATTTAGTTACCTTTCTGTTATAGAGAGTGGGTTTCTCTAGGGGAAGGAACTGTACTATACCTGCCCTACGCTAATAAAGTTAGAGAACTATTGTAATATTATGGTACTGATAATTGTAACAATTAGCTGTGGGCTCATGCCGTGACCACAATTTGTCCTCACATCTATTTTAAGCCAGAGGTTTTTCTTAAATTTCAACATCTTCACTCCCAAGACTCAACTGCATTAAGAATGAAGCATTCTTCTCACCTCCCTTCTAGGTTAACACCATTAGATTTCCATTAAAAGCTGCCATTTTCACCCACAGTAGAAAGCTGTCATCAGGCCCTATCAATCCTTCCTTCTTTCGAATCCTAATGACCACTTTCATCTGTTTGAGTCAACATCAGGATGTTGACACTGAATGTCTTCTATTTGAATCTCTTGCCAGGCTGCTGCCTGCTGGTTATCTGATTGGTCCCTGACATCAGCAAAACTCAACCTATGTGAAAGTCAAACAACAGAGAAACTCAGCAGTTGGGGGTGGAGGGAAACAAAACAAAACGAAGCAAACAAATACCTACCACAACAAAACAAATAAAAAAAAATCCAGCCTTTTTTTTGTGTGTGTGCTATAATAATGCAAATACTCACTGATGGGAGAGTGTATACTTCTCCTGACATCAGATACATTAACTATTTTTGTTTAAGACAGAGAATACTCATTCTCATCTAACCTAATGTGCTGACTTAGCTTTACAGGGGCTAGATGGTCATCTTTTCCTTCCATAATCAGAGCGCTGGGAATCAGGTTTTATGCTTGAGAAGTCATCTTGCCATCAACAAAAGGCTAAAGAGCACAAGTGATGGAAATAAAGCTGCAATGTCAGCAACATTTGCTTCTTGACTCTGAATCTACAAATTACTTTTTTAACTTTACATAATTCACACATTTTCATGGAAGAGGATTATATGCATTGTCTTGCACAGTAATTTGCAGAACCTTGGCCAGTGTACTCCTTTTCTGGCAATTTTTAACACTGATATAATGTAAAGATGCTTTCTCCAATTTGTTTTTTCACCATCCACAGTAAGGTGAAAGCCTTAAAAAATACCTAGCTGAGTGCTTTCCTACTGATTTATTTTGTCTTATTAAAACCTTTTTCCTAAATACAAAGCAGCAAAACACTTAAAATCTCTATGACAAAAATCTGGACTTAGAATAGATTTTTTTAAAATGATAACTCCACAGATACTCTATACTGACTTTAACTCTATCAAAATAAGCTGATTTTGGATAGATATTAAATAACTTTACACCACTGTCCCACAGATATGGATATTCATAAAATACCACAGACAACAACATGTTTTTCTCCTGTTAACCTTGACCATGACAGCATCAAGTCTATAAGCAATGTTGGAGGATCTCTTGGACAAAGTGTTGCCTACAAGCCTTGGGTTAAAAACCATAACATTAGACATTCAATTTCAGCTATTCAAGGTTTAAAAATGCACGCTGTTTGGAGTACAGTGCAAGGGTGAGGAGTGTGCTGCAGACCTGATGTTCCCAAGGTCAGTGAACCATGACAAGAAACCAGAAGATACTGCAAGAAGTTGTTTTCTGAGCAGGAGACCTCATAGAGTTTCCCTGTCTCTGTCCAAGTCTGGCATGCACCAACGGGCTCTGCAGCCTCTTCCTCACTGCCTCCACCAGGCTGACTGCTTCCAAGGTCAGCTCTGGTGTAGCATAGCTGTGTAACCTCAGATCAGACTGCTGTGAAAACATCTAAGCTGGTAGAAGAAGCTGAGAAGCCGTGTCTGGAGCTTCTGCACCTTGTCTCAGGAGCTGCCTGAGTCTGCAGTCTTTGCTGCAGCTGCGTTGTAGCTCTGCTGGTGTCTGGCCCTGTTTCCTCCTGATCCTGACCTTGCATTGCTGATTTTGACTCCCTGGATGGACCTTGGACCATCCTCATCACCCCAGACTTGTGTCTCAGGACATGGCACCAGTGAGAGCAGCTGCATCTGCCTCCTCAAAGACCTTGGCCCAGAGGGAGCTCCTGAGGGAGGACACAGCTGCCCAGGCCCCCGGCTGCAGTGAGTGCCAGGAGCTGCCCCTGCAGCAGGGGGGAGCAATGCTCTGGTGGCTGTGCTGCCGGGGGACATACCGGTGGACATCTTTACAGACTGTCCCATCAAGAAGGGGAGGTAGACAAAGCCTTCTTAAACCGATCAGGAAAAACCTTACAGTCTCAGGCCCTGACTCTCATGGGAGAAGGGCAACAGGTCAGGGTACAAGTAATCCAATTTCTGGAGTACGTTGGGGACAGTTTTTTGACACAGATGCTGGATAGACTGACAGACATGCTTATCCAGATCTTCTGTTCACAAGTAAGGAAGAACTGTCTGGGGATCTGATGTTAGACAGCAGCATTGCCCAGAATGTCTATGAGATTGGTAGACCTGATCTGCCAGTTAAGATCCTGAAGGAAGTGAGGAAGGCAAGTAAAAGAATAACAGCCCTCAACTTTGAGGGAACAAGCTCAGTTTGTTCAGGGACCTGATCAGCAGGATCCCATGGGAAACTGTCCCAAAGAGCAAAGATGCCCAGGAGATCTTCAGGTGCAAGACCTTCAGTCTTCAGGCACAAGACCTTCAGTCTTCAGGTGCAAGAAGAGTCCATCCGAGCGTGTGGGACAGCAAGGAGCTGGCAGAAGATCAGCGTAGCTGAATGGGAGCACCTGGCTGAGCCCACCCCACCAAGGGAGACACATATAGGAGAAGCAGACAGGGGCTGCCCTGCAGCAGTGCAGAAGTGCTGCCCAGGTGTGCAGGGATGGAATCAGCAAGGACAAATATTGTCTGAAAAGTGAGTGTGGTGTGGGATGTGCGGGATGGCAAGGGCTTCAACAGCTGCATGGGCAGCAAAAAGAAGATCAGGGAAAATGTTGGCCTGCTGCTAATGGGGGAGGGCAATCTAGTGCAAAAGACTCAAAACTTTCCTTGCCTTGGCCTTTACTGGCAAGGTCTGCTCTCAGGCCTCCCATGTCTTTGTGCTTAGTCACAGAGCTTGGGAGTGAGAGAAGTTCATGGTAGGTGAAGACAAAGTTAGGGACCGCTTAAGTAAACTGGTCATATACAAATGTATGGGAATGAGTGGGATACCTCAGAGGGTGCTAAGACTGCTCTCTATGCTATGACTCATTAAGATTGAAATGTGCCAAAATTTAAACATGTAAAATATTCACAAGCAACTACAAATCCATGAGAAAAAGCAGAAGAAAGCCTGAGAATTCAAATATCAGTCACAAACTATTCTCACCAATGCCTTCTGCAGAGAGCCCTCTTCCCTTTCAGAGCAACTTTAGGCTATTTGACCCTGGTTATTCGACTCCACCTTGCCCCTCAGGAACACTACTTACGAGTCAAGCCTCCATGACTGTCCCAGCTTCCTAGAGACCTTTCAGGACAGGCTTACCATAAAACATCTGGATTGGTTCCAACTTGCTTTAATGGAGCATGAGAGTGCAGACGTTCAAACAGTAGCAATGGGTTAGGGCCAGGCAGCCTACTGTATTGTTAGAGTTGCAGTAACTGATTGTAAAATAATGATCATTTTGAGATAAACATTACTTCTTCTGACACAGATGAGAGTTTTGGGCTTGGGACATACCTTAGTGTAATGTTATGAACATGGGGCATTATTTTCAGCTACAAAAAACGTTGCTGTGATGTAGACATCATAATATCAAGATATTACCAGCCATGGAAGTTCTAGTTTCACAGTATTTGTGGTGTTCATAATGTCAAGTACCAGGAAAACCAAAAATCACAGGACAGAGATTCTAACTTGGGTCAACTAATTTTTATCACAAAGCAGAGATATGGAAAATATTCCTCAGCAAGGTGCCACTGCACAATTTTACATCCCAGAGAGTTGTACTCAGTTCTACAGGATCCATATATGGGTAATTAATGAATCTTCTGTAACTAGCCAACCACATGCCCATTACTGAGCCTGTGAGTCAATACTACTAATTCACAATGACATCAGCTGGTGGCTGGGGATTGTCCCTCACAGTGTGCTACTGTTTAACTCATGTTTATGACACTAATTACACTGGCACATGCTAAATAATTCAAGCTTCCTTGGACTCACAGACATCAGTAAGGTTTATTCATGCCCATTAAGCACTGACCCACACTGGAAACTGTGCACAGTGACACTGTCCTAATTTTCAACATAGAAATGACAATTCCTGATATAGCTGAGGCTGCCAGACGTGTTGGTTTTTCTGGACTTGTCTTTTTTTCCTGATGAGAAGTCTTTTCCAGGTGGAATCTGAAAACTCTGCACTGTAATTAGTGGTGCCCAAGCATAATCATGCATGAAGCACCCAGTATACTATACACATGACATATCTCCTCATGGCCATGCTAGTGGCCTGGGTGCAACAGACTTAGGGCAGATGTAAAGAGTGTAAAACAGGTTTGCTGTTTCCTGGATGTGTTGGACATCCCAAACAGGTGCTGCACCA
This sequence comes from Pelecanoides urinatrix, assembly GCA_013400755.1. Classification (NCBI taxonomy): domain Eukaryota; kingdom Metazoa; phylum Chordata; class Aves; order Procellariiformes; family Procellariidae; genus Pelecanoides; species Pelecanoides urinatrix. Next base: position 67,122 of record VZTQ01014539.1, on the reverse strand, counting down.
ATGGTCTGTACATTTACAGTAAATCAGATGTACACAAGAGCTGCAAACTCCTGTGCATTTGTGAGTCACCTGGAGAGTATGTACACACAGGCTAGGAACTGTAATTATGTCTGTTAGTGTGACATACAACATGATCTGAAAGCCATTTGAAAAAATGCGATGGTGTTGCCATTCTGAAAATGGCATTACCAGAGCCAAATCACTTTCACAAGCCTTTTGAGCTACTTATGTGCTGCAAAAAGACATAAGGAAAAGGAAACTATGACCTCAGGAGACTGCACAAGACTAATTCCATGGCTGGGATCTGAATGCAGAAGTGTTGTGGATGTGGTGAGTGATAGGGACCTTTTTCAGAGGTTGGTTTCCACTGTGGCTCACAAGCAATTAGAGAAGCAAGTACTGTTAATCAGGAAAGTGGACCTGGTTTTGCCTGTCCCCATATCTCATGAATGCACCAAAGTAGTAGTGGTCCTACTTACCAACCTCTGTACATTTCAAAAATATGGATAAAACACAGGCCCAGCGGAGAATGACTGAGACACCAAAGGCCATTTCATTTTGTACATTTAAAGTCCTTGATGCAGTGAGAGCTTGCTACAGCTTTGTTTAAAAATAAAACAAAAAAATCTGACAGTCTGGCAAGACTTGAGATAGTGATCTGGAAATTACAGTAAAAAACCCCTATATTAGTAAAGAAATAAATTATTTGTTGACGTTTTCGTCTAAGTTATACTGATTGGTGTCATCTGTGTGTTCAGAACAAAGCAGAGATCCTTAACTCTATGACAATTTTAGGTAAGTTTCAAGACCATCAAGACAGAAATAGAGGAAAAAGCTCAAAACATATTAAAGAAATTTGCCTCAACCTTAAAATATTAAATAAGTTAATTAGTAATAGGAAAGCTAAATTGCAGCCACCAGCCCACTCACCAGCCCACACATTCAAAATATATTACAGCAAGAACTCAGGCTCTCTGTTAATTTTTGTCATAATAGAGTATTGGGTACCTGCTCTTTTGCCTATTCCACATCCTTACTAAGAAATTCAATCTTTGCTGAAATTAAACCCCTTCTGAAATAAGATAAAATTTTATTGATGTGTTCAGAACAACTAATCTTGCACAAGACTAAAAGCGGTGGTTTTATTCTGGAAAGATACAGAGAAAGAATAGAATAAAACTACTGAGATGGATTTCACTCAGCCTATAGGACTTTGCATCTGAATCTCAAAATGATGGTCTCCACACGGTCTTCCCTGAAGCAGGGAGGAAAACAGTGCCTTTTCAATGAAAAAGCTGCACACGCACAACTAAATGCCATTCTCAGACAGGCATTTCTACTCCATTTCCCTTGCCTAATTTATGATTTTTTTCTTTAATTTACCGATGGATGATTTTAGACTTTGGGAGAGTTTATACTACAATGTTTTGGCCAGATATGTGCATCAGAAGAGGCAACTGGCGTGTGCTCTTCCTCATTTACACCTCTAGATTTACCATATGCCACGTGGCATTGGGAGAGAGTCACTGAAATATTTGTATTCTTCAAACATTGAACAAGGAACTTGATTCGTAAAAGGAACGTTGTATTAACCCCAGAGCTACTGTTCTCCTGTTTCCATTTGACTGCAGAGTTTTTGCATAAAATCCCTCTGTGCCTGGCTTCTCGCTGCAAGCCAAGATAAACAGTTTACAACATCATTGCAGTACCAAGTGCACCATTACATTTACATTGCCTTTAGGCTGATAGGAAGTGTGATCATTTTCTTTTTTTATTAATCACATTACCTTCATCTGGCATTTGAAAGTTGTTTCTTCTAACTGAGTAATAGTTAATCAGTCAAAAGACCCTTTCATTAATTCACTTAATATTTCCTCCCAGCATATTCTTAATACTTTTCTCCTTCAAATATTGCTTCATTTGTAATTTTATATCCAAACACTCTGATCTAAACATAAAGCCCTGGGAGGCTTTATTATTATTGCTGTTATTTTTTTCTCTGTGTTTTTCTCTATCCAGTGCTTTTTCTGAATCTAGTAATTTGATCTAGCAAATCAAATCTAGATTGTAACAGACATTTTGGAAATCAGGCTACTGGAGCTTTTAACACAACGTGGAATTTGCAGTACAGTGTTTCAGAACGCCACTGTCATGTTTTCTTGTTGCCCTTTTAAGTATCTTTGAAGCACATTTGGGTATCCTACTAAAACCTATTAAAAGAGGGGTTTATTTCCAGCTATGTTGTTCTTTCAACTTTGACTTAAACTAGAGTGGGACCAAGTCTTTAAATCTGAATTTATTCTGAGAAATTAAAGATCAGAAATTAAGGGCTGTTATCTAAGACAACGTCCTCAAATAACTTCATGCAGTAAACAACATACAGTGCTCTGATATTTACATTATGGAAGCGTTTGTCATGTGTACCATTTCTGGCCATTGGAAATTAGCACCATTATTACTAGTCTATCTTACCTGTTTAATCATTTATTCAGAATCATTACATGGTCTTTGCTAGGATTTACTGACCCAGTTTTAAATACAGTTCCAAAATCTACTTGCTTTAGTCATCCATCAGAAATCTATCCAAGATTTTTACACTATCAGACACACACACACACACACACACACACAAAAAAAAAAAAACAACAAAACACCAAAAAACCCACACCTGTTTCTTTCTATGCTTTTGGGAACATCTGTATCATTGTTGTGTTAGAGTGAATGTAATTGTATTTTTTATTATGACACACAATTCCAAACATAGTTCAGGAAAATACAAGCATTGTCTTTCAGAGCAAACCAGGCTGATGAAATATCTTCTTTTGCTTGGGACATTTCCACACAGAAAATAGTTAACACATTAGAATCACAGTTATCTCCAACATGCAGCAAATCCTAATTATCCTGGAAGACGAACAGCCCACAAGTTTTCTTCTGAAGAGTTTAGCAATTGCTATTATTCTGTTTAGAATAGGCACAGAGGAATAGGCACAAGTCCTACATCACGCACAGTACAAAACAGAGCAAGGCAATGACTGCAGCCCTCCCTGATCCTAAATGAGCAACTCAATCAGGTGACTGTCCTCTCACACTCCAGATGCAAAATACAACTCTTCTCTTTTCCAGTAATATTCAAATAATTAGGATACCTTTCCTCTTCTCAGTTCACCTTGAACATGTTTTGAGGTTTAATTCCTTCTCTTCTTCCTCCCCTAAACCAAAAATATTGTATCCCCCTTACTGATATTCTATTTCCTTCTTCAGATAGAAAACATCATTATTCTTAGTATCCTCCACTCCTCAGTCACCTTCCTTTTGTTTGGTTTGTCTGAAACCTAGTTTGCTGAACTTGATTCTCCAAGACTATGTCAAATTTCTATCAGATAACATTCTCTCTGATTTTCTTTTTCCCAAAGGTGTGAAATTTAGATGTTAACTTGAATCAAAAAATACATATTCATCCATAGAAAATGTCAAGGATGAATAGACTACTGTTACAGGATCCAGGTAATGCTGAATTATTTATAGAAAACATGCTGTATCTGAACACAAAATAATGTTTAAGTAAGCTCTCCTGAATATATCAATAAAGATTTCCAGAAGCACCAGAAAAAAAACAGAAATACAAGAAAGATTATGTTTGGAAATACAAGAAGTGTAAAGTATTGCCATTTTAAAAGTTAGACTAAAATACCACATGATTTCATCAGCTTGCAGAAAAGAGAACAGAAGCCTCTCTATTTATTCTACAAGATCAGAACAAAAGAGAACAAGTGAGCAGAACTTACTATACACATTCACCTTGTTTTTCTGTTGGGAATATATAAGCTTTAGTTACTTGGTCTAAATATCCTAAGATATATAGGAAACGTCCACAGACACCAAAAGATATTTAAAAATCTTAAGGTTGCAAAATCAAGCATTAAAAAATTACAAAATCCTAGGCTTGCTCTTACAGTGTCATTGCTGATGCACACACATGCATGGCAGCTCTGATGCTTTTCAGCTCTTGAGAATGAGTGTTTTGTTCTGCTTCATCCCAGAAAAAAAAGGATCAAAGTATTCAGTTAAAAAGTTAATTCTTACTATTCATATTCATACTTGTGAATGAAACTGCAGGACAGTCAGGGCATTGGGACCTTCTAATTCTGCCTTATGTGCCACTTTTCATGCTCAGCCCACGCTGTCGCATGCCCCTCTCTGCAGTTTGGGGGTAGCCAAGTAAATCCCCTCAGAGGGTTATTACCCAGGGGCAATGTACCCTGCTGTGCTGAGCCTGCTGCCAGCATGTGCTCTGTCTCCATGTGTGTAGCATAGGAGGGAAAAGACTTAGAAAGGTCTCACTAAAAACCTTCACAGTTCTGGTAGGAATGGACCTCTTTATCCCCAAGGCATGAGTCACCCACCTGTGTCTTTATTGCATGATCCCACATGGCTTTTCCTTGCGGCCAACGCCTCATTCAACATACCACTGAGCACAGTGCCCTGAAATAATCCATCTTTGAGATGCATGGAGACTGAGATGGCTTCTCAAGTCCATTTGCATCAGATGTGTATAGTTTCTGCAGCTCAGTTACAACCTGGGGATAATATTTTTTGCTTCTAAAAATCCTTAGGACTGTTCTTTTAACACTAGCGTTATTTTCTATAGTACCATAATTATTTGCTAATTGCACACATAAAAAGAAAAAAGTGGTTCTATCATTATGGTGGAAGGAAGGGAAGAGGCACACATATATAGGTGCCATGCTTTCACATGCTTTTAACTTGCCTGAATCTTTCTTGAAATTTTAAAAGAAATTCAGCATTGTATGGAAGATTAAATGTTCAGGAGAATTTTAGTGAACAACCAATGCTATCAAAAAACCTTTCTAGAATAAATGTGTACAACTACCATATATTTATTCTTCATTCATTAAAGTATTTCAGGGTGACCACTTCAAATAATTTGGAACAAATGACTGGAATTTAACATCTCCATTAATAAATCAGGCACTAAAAAACTTGCTTGATTGAACAGTGTAATTATTGCCAAAATGAAACCTTTAAGACACTATTTCTTTCCTAAGTAGTCTATCAAATTAAAAATTATAAGAAATGCATGATACGCTGAAGAACAGTATGTGATACAAAACACATAGGGAGAAAAGCAATGATAATATGCAGGCTATGCTACTTCCCAAAGAAAAAATAACAATGGTTAGTCAAAAAGATGGTAAATAAATTCCACATTTATGTGGAACGCAGTGCACTTCCAGAGGGCAATTTATTCCATCCTAAAAAGTATCTGAAATAGTTGGATTGAATTGTTTTTTAAATAATTCTATTACATTTTATTCACTATGGAGACAACCAACTTTATTAATTTAGATACCTAAATTCCAGATAGCTGTGGTAGGTGGGATGAGTGTCACCTAGAATTTCTAGGTCCTAAATTCCAGTTATCTACCGTTAGAGAAGTACACATTTATTTTAAAAATCCCATAAATCTCTCTTGAATGTATCCCAGGCATGGATACTTACATCTACAGGTAACTCAGAAGAAGGAAGCTTGAAATGCTGATGTAGGTCTTACAAATCTCTCAATTCCTGAAAAACACATTGCTATAAATTACATAGTACAGACCAAGGGGTGAGATAACACTCTTCAGTTGTTTGGATGTACACATCAGTAACTACCCAGATCAGCATTCCAAAAATTAACAGTTATACATATTATCACAACAGTTAAATTAGCTGTGAGGAAAAACTAAACTAAAATTAAACTAGCTGTGAGGGGAAAAAAAAAAAAAAAACAAAAAAAACACAAAACAACAACAACAACAAAAAAAAACAAAAACAAACAAACAAACAAACAAAAAACCCAAAAACCAGAAAATAGAAAATCTAAATTATGGGGACAGAGAAATGTGCATAAATAGACACAGCACTCAAAAGTTATAGAAACAAAAATATAGAAAAATAATTTTGTCTCACCAGACAAAAATACAATAGATCAGTATTTTAAATTATTATATGGTTACATGTATTTATCAAACAGTCTATCCGTTCTTTAAATACCCTCTGAAGATTATCCAAAACTTGTGTTGGTGCACCTAAAGCATACATACTCTCACCCAGAACAGGCAAGTCATGAATATACAAGCTTTGACAGAAATTATAGAATCATAGAATCATTAAGGTTGGAAAAGACCTCTAAGATCATCAAGTCCAACCGTCAACCCAACACCACCATGCCCACTAAACCATGCCCCTACGCACCTCATCTACACGTCTTTTAAATACTTCTAGGGATCGTGACTCTACCACTTCCCTGGGCAGCCAGTTCCAAGGCCTGACCACTCTTTCAGTAAAGAAATTTTTCCTAATGTCCAATCTAAACCTCCCTTGGCACAACTTGAGGCCATTTCCTCTCGTCCTATCGCTAGTTACTTGGCAGAAGAGATCAACCCCCACCTCACTGCAACCTCCTTCCAGGTAGTTGTAGAGCACGATGAGGTCTCCCCTCAGCCTCCTCTTCTCCAGGCTAAACAACCCCAGTTCCCTCAGCCGCTCCTCATAAGACTTGTGCTCCAGGCCCTTCACCAGCTTCGTTGCCCTTCTCTGGACACGCTCCAGCACCTCAATGTCCTTCTTGTAGTGAGGGGCCCAAAACTGAACACAGTATTCAAGGTGCGGCCTCACCAGTGCCGAGTACAGGGGCACGATCACCTCCCTGCTCCTGCTGGCCACACTATTCCTGATACAGGCCAGGATGCCGTTGGCCTTCTTGGCCACCTGGGCACACTGCCGGCTCATGTTCAGCCGGCTGTCAACCAGCACCCCCAGGTCCTTTTCCTCTGGGCAGCTTTCCAGCCACTCTTCCCCAAGCCTGTAGCGTTGCCTGGGGTTGTTGTGGCCAAAGTGCAGGACCCGGCACTTGGCCTTGTTGAACCTCATGCAGTTGGCCTCGGCCCATCGATCCAGCCTGTCCAGGTCTCTCTGCAGAGCCTTCCTACCCTCCAGCAGATCAACACTCCTGCCCACCTTGGTGTCATCTGCAAACTTACTGAGGGAGCACTCGATCCCCTCCTCCAGATCATTGATAAAGACATTGAACAACACTGGCCCCAAAACTGAGCCCTGGGGAACACCGCTCATGACCGGCCACCAACTGGATTTAATTCCATTGACCACAACTCTCTGGGCTCAGCTGTGCAGAATTTCCCTTTAACACAGAGAATGCTGTACTATACAAGTCCAAAGAAATGGGAAATTACTGGCATCCAGAACAAGGGAAATCACAGAGCTGCACCCCAAAGTGCTGGAAATCACTGTGTTTCTTACACAATGCTATGCTAATCTTTAAGGCACTTTTCACTTTTAGAACTCAATACCTCTTTGCCTAAATACAATATTTCCCTTTCGCCACCAGACAACTTAACATCTAACAGAGTGTGTATCTATGTGGCATGTAAAAGTGGTTTTATACTTCTTGGAGAGAAGAAGATTTTCTGAGTTACAATAATGAAAATTAAGTGAAATATAGGAAGTGAAAATTTACGTAGCAATCAGAGAAAGGAAAAATCTAACATTACTATTTAAAAAATAAATTTCAAACGTATTATATAGCTTAAGGTCAGCCCAATAATGAATGACACAAGTGATGAATGCAATTTATGTGACAAGAGATGATGTCATATGGAAACATAGGATAAACACAAGGAACTTTTGCATATTCATTATTGAATTCATATAAATGAAAGGTGTAATTAGTAGTTAGCAAATTTTATTTTAATGTGAAAAATTCAAACAACAGGCATCAAAATACCAAGAAACAACTGCTTTTAAAGCTCCTGTATATTAAATGAAAAAGAAAAACAAATTTTCAACCTAAGCTGAATAACTTCTTATTTGCTATTCTGTAGTTTAAATCAACAGATTTCAATTTTCAGAACCATCCATTCTCACACAAAGTTTCACTAAACAGTAAAGTATCTTCAGAGATTTCTTCTGATTGACGATTTAGTTATGGTTCACCTTTACCTCATTTAATTGCCTGATCATGCAAGGGAAGATTAAATTAACACCTTTCCTCCTCTAAAGAATGATTCAGTCCAGATTCCCTACATTGTTTTTCACTAGATAATCAAGCATTTGCAATAGCTGAAGACTAAATAATTGATCAGTCAATAAGTTGAAAACATGAAAAACTAATGAGTCAGGGTTTATGTAAGAATCACAGCTCCTGTGTGATGGAATTCATGTGTGGCACCAATTTATATGTTTATTTAGACTTCACCTTTACAAGTGCTTAAAATGAATGTCTATAGCCATTTTAAAGGTCAATGGGATTGAGTATACTGATGTTTTTATATACCAACCTGAATTATTTTTAAGACTGCACCTGGTGTAAGTGACTTCCTTGATCTTTACTGAAATAGATCAGTTAGCAAAAGAAATTGCATTTCTCAGAAAGTCCCATCTAACGTATGGCAATTTCCATCTCTGTTGGAAAAGTTACAAGACACCTGATCATGTTAACCTGTCTGTACAATAACTTCTTTGTTTAAATTCAGAGCAAAACAGGCAATATTTTCCTATTAAGTCACCAGAGATTGGTGGTACTCTTTGTCTTTAGGGATTTAACTAACTTCTATTGCAAAAATGGATGTAATAGAAGTATGTTATCCCAAAGTATTGCAAGGAAATGGAGATGAAAAGGACCATACATCTAGCAGAAAAAGAGCAGAAGGAAAATATGATATTGGAAGCTGAAAATGACAGTGAGGTTAGGCCAACTACCCTGTACATGCCAACATAAAAACTGCTGTGCAAGAGGGTATTGTAATGTACGATATGGAGAGGTTGACTATCCCATTTTGCTCTGTGCCATGTTTTTGTCTATTCTGACTGCTCAAAGCAGAATTGTTCTCAGGTAGAGACAGTCCACTCCTGCCGTAAACGTCCCAGATTGTGCTGCAAAGGCTGAAGGCTCTGGGGGTATCTCCCCTCTAACGCTCTGGTAAGAATGCTTTCGGGTTATTTCCAAGGGTTGTCCAAAGCCAAAAAAAAATCCGGACAACTAGAGAATTGACAATCACAGATACTGTGAAGACCACCTTTCTCTGAGTTGCGCTGCAGGGTTTTTTTCTTCAAGAACCATGAGAAATTCTCTCTCGCTGCTCTTTCCACATTGCTGAACCACTTAGTCCACACAAACAGAACTGTACAAATAAAAGCCAAAAGAGAAGGAGAGGAGCTTTATGTTTTTTTAATTTATAGTGGTACATTGACTACCTCTATAGCAGCACAATAAACAGCATGCAGGCTCCTGCCTGAGGTTTGTCAGGCTAACAATGAAACCGTTAGGAAGGTCCCTGTGTCAACTAAAAACCTCTCAAACAAAGCCTGGGCATGCATCAGGGTTTTGTGTGGGCCAGGAATCATTTCCAACAGGCTGTCTGAATAAGGCCATCCTCTTTTGGTGGATAAGAGGGATAATGGTATGGACATAGGTCATATCATGCCAGCTGGCTGCAAAGAACTGTCCCGGCCTGTCTTTTTGTTGTTGTTTTTAACCATGATAAATGTAGCCATTGGATTCAGCCAGCCCAATAGCTTGTCTGTGGCAATGACAAATAGAAAATTTTTAGGGAAACCATTTAAAAGGCAGGAAAGGCACGGAGTGATATTTCCCTTGGTGTATCCTGCTGGCTTCCAACAATCAACAACCCAGGGATTTCATGAGTCACAGACTGCATCCAGATGCATTGATTTTAATAGCCTTGTCTTCTTACTTCCAGCTGTTTTCAGCTCTGTATTTTCCATTTTCCTTAGGCTTATTTTTAGAGTGAGCTCTTGGGCCAAGAAGGGAGCAAAACTTGCCTCTCTTCTGGTTTCTGAGACCATATGCACAAGCTGCATTGGGTCGCACCAGCTCCAGGAGGTGCAATGGGCTGGATCTAGAAAATTAGGAATTTAGTTCTGGAAGGATCCAAGTACCTGCCTGATTTGTTAAACTTCTCTTTTAGGAAGTCAGTGGCCTGCTTCAGGCTCCCATGTGGAAGAAAAACTTTCTCTCTATGACAGGGTGACAGAAGTTCCATCACGCAGTGGGGTTTTTTGGATACTTGAAGTTCTGGTAGCAATGTTTGATTTTATTTCAAAATGTGATACTGTATTTCAAAACTTAATCAGTACTGTTACTTCATATGTTTTCTGGGGTTTGTGGATTTTTCATGAGCTTTTCCCAAGCTTCCTCTGCTGATAAAATTGTATGGATATTTAAAGACTTTTGTATACATAATTTATTTTGAAGTTACTTTTTCTCCAGTTTAATTAACATCTCGGTATGGTGTTGAAAGTGTCACATCTGCCTGCACAAGAAATGTTTTTTTCCAAGTTCAAGAGCTGGTGCCATTGCACAGAGAGAGGGCAGGGACCTTTTCAAATGCATAGATGCTAGAAGAGAAAAGCAGACAAGAGACCTCTTGAATTTCTGAGGGGAAAAAGGAATTTAGGAGAAGAACAGAGGCTGATGGTCTGAGAGGAGAGGTAAGGTTACATTCTCTTTCATCAATTACTCCTTGGAGAAGATAAACCTGATAAGAAAAAAACATTTGACCATCATTCAACTGCACTTTACATAAAGGCAGTTTATAATACCCTTTAAAACCAAGATTAGACTCATCATGTGACACAGGAATCCATGACCAAAAAGGATCTAGCAGAAAGAAACTTCTCTTGAAGGCCCTTGAACTTAAGCAATGACAGCAGCAGGTAACACTGCTGGTGGAGGTGGAGGCAGCTCCCATCTGTGTGTCTCATCGTTTGGAGGGGGTTTACAAGCCACTTGTGGCACATATGCTACTAAATCTACATAGATTTAGAAATCTATGATCCAGGCCAAAATATGTTTTTTTAAAACAAAAAGACAAAAAATGTGCCTTAGCAGAATCTTAGGCTGTGCATAGTGGTTCTATTACTTGTATCAAAACCCAGCTTTGTTCGTAGCAGTTTTTAAATGGTTTTCCAAACCATGGTGTCCCTGCTCATCTAGATGTATGACTTCGTGTCATATTTCCTAGTACAAAAGAAATCAAATTATAATTATAAGTAAATCACTTAGAGCAATTATACTACTTATAGACTTTTTCTTCATGACAGATAAGAAACAGACCTGGTACTAGCCATATTCTAATTATAGTCTTAAAAGGATTTAGTAATATAGTCTAAGATGAATATTAAATTATCTTTGCCTTATCTTATGCTACCAGGGTCAGGAAAGTTGATTGGCATTATGGCCTAGGCTGTGAAAACTTTATTTTACTGGCAATGTCATTACATTTTTTTAATACGGAAAAAATAATTCTATATTTTTATTTGATTTTTTTTCTAAATTAGTTTTCCATCTCATCTGCTAAGGAAATGAGATGTGAAAACAGTTCCGTACTGTGCATGAGCAAGCACATTAGTTGAGGAACATACTTTCAAACTTAGTCTAGCTAACACTGTAGCAAGGCTACATTTATCCGTTATTCCTACCAAATGAATAAAAAAAACTGTGCAAAAATAATCTTTTTTCTTCCATTAATAAAAAAGCTTTAAATACATTAAAAAAAAAAGTCATTGTGGCATGTCAACAGTGAGTGCCCAGGAAGTCTTAAACTGTCAGTGATCCAGGAGGCTAAGCAGTACATCACTGAGATTTGGAAATGTCTCTCGGAATTTGCAAAATCCCCTGTCACATTACAAATGTGTGCCCTCTGGACAGTTAAGAGGACTGGCTCACTGATCTATGCATCACACCTGAAACAATAGGATTCTGATTCTGACCTCACATCAATTTCACTTTACTGTAGCTGCAAAGATTCCAGCAGAGTTATTTCAGAAATACAAATGTGCAGCTGAAACCAACAGAGAGCCACAACTCTCTCATATCACTGCATGAGCTCATCTTCATTATCTCCCACATTTCTTCTCTACTCTCTCATTGCGCTCAACAGTTGCTTCTGTTTTCTTTTGTATTGCAAGCTCTCTGGGACAGAGACTACCTATTTGTGACTTTCCAGTCAGGGTTTCTGGACATTTCTGTAAAGCTAATCTGAAATAATAATAGTATTCAGAGAGTGTCTAGACAAGGTAGAAGTAATTACTTAGCCAAGGCCCTTCCATGATCATGCATTGACTACAAATTGCATAATAATAATAATCTGACTTCTCACTGGAATCTATTCTTGCTATTTTTCAGTCTTGTGAGTCAGCTTGTTGTCGGTCAAAAGCTGACAGCAATCTAATACATAGGACCATTTTACAATTTCTTCTTGTGCCCATAACGCATCTAGGCAGTCCATCTCAGAGCGTAGTAAGTTGTAGTATCCCTTCAGTGTCCTCAAACTTTATGCAGCTTGCTTTGGCTGACCGTCAATCCACATTTACTGCTCTCTGCACTTCCATCTGACTATATCTACTGGCAGCAGAGAAGGAAAAACTGGCATGCCCCTTACAGTCATCGAAAATGATGGATGTTTACTGTCTATATTTTGCTGCAATATCAAGTGCTTTCATTTTTCAGGATTTGTTCCAGAAAAGCAGGTCATCTTTCAGAGATCTCTGCATAGACTAAAGGAAAAAAAAAAAAAAAAAAAAAACAAACCAAAATTCTATTTTGCAGAGGGATTCAAGGTTTTGTGCATTTGTTCTCACTTTGTATCCAACAAGCCTGAGATGCTCAACAATGTTTTCAGCTTTCCCATCATCCAGGTAGAGCCCAGAGATTAGAACCCCACCAGGGACAGGGAATAGCCATGTTCAAGGTATTTTAAGGCAGGACTAGGAAATGGACTTTCCAAATATTCACTTGTAGCTGGAAAAACATCTCGAATTTTGAATGCTAACAGGCAGCAGCTAATTGGGTGTATGTTTGCTGGGGTGAGTGACTGAAACTGAAATTTTGAACTCTTCAGCTCTCAAGCAGAAGGCTGCTACTTTGTAGCTGCAGCTGGTGTGGGCTGGTTGTAAATTTTGGTGATACTGGGACTGAACAAAGTGACACATCCTGCATCCTCCAGCTAATAAGAAAACATGAGGCAGAACCACCAATTAGAAGGCTAATCACATGTTGTGCTTCGGCACGTAAGCTATTTAGACTGTGAAAATGGGAGGCTTACGGGCCAAGAAAGAAGAGCTGGTGCCAAAAAGAAGTCGTCTCAGAAAAGAGAAGTGGGCCTGGTAAGCAGAAGGTGAAGGTCCTGGCAGCAGGAAAGATCCTGGAAGTGGGGGAAGATCCTGGAGATCTGAGAGTTGTGTGGAGACGAATGCCAGGGATGCCCAGGGACCTTGGCCAGTAAAGCCAAAGGCTGGTACCCGAGAGCAGCAGATCAGTGGGAACTGACCCGACTTTCTGCACGACTGTCCCGGAGCAGCAATGACCTCCCTGCAGGGAAGGGAAGTCAGGACATAGGAAACACAGCACTGTGGGGAGAGAGCAAGTAAGCATATGAAACAATCAGGTAGGGTAAAAGCTCTCATCTTATTGGTCCTTAAATAACCCCAGTTCAGATCCACCACAGATTGTGGTTTACTCTGTCTCACCTGTGACAACCCTCTACAGACTGTCATTGTTTGCTTTCATATTCTCTGGCTTTCCTCCTACCCCTCAGCTAAATTATGTACGAAAGCCTCAATTTCAAGAGCCTCCATCTCCTGTAAAAAGTGTTTGTCAAAAAAATCCTAACTATTTCTATGAGACAATGAATCATTGTAAGAATTCTTTCATTTCCAAAATGAATTCAGAAATTTGTACTGCCTTACTGGCTGCTACCTTCTCTCTATCTGGATCTATTACTTGGTAGCTAATTGTTTCCAAGGAGCCCTAGATGACTGTGACAAAGGCAGCACTTATTTCTCTTGAGCTTTAGGCCCACACACTTCATTGTTTCAATATAATAGACTTATTACGTTCTTCTACAGAAAGGTCGTACAACATCACCTGCAAGCGATCACCTTTCAGGTGTTGCAGTTGCTGTTATTTTCCTCTTTGTGAGTTGAAGTATGTGAATAGTCAAGGGAAAATAGTCTATTCAAATTGTTAAATAAAACTAGCTAACTTGACACTTCATGAATGTAGAGGAATCTGGGGAGAAATGAAAGACAATAAGGAAGCAAAACTGCAGCTTGTAAATCTAGAAAAAATCTTGCCCAGTACAAACAAGATTTGTTAGGAGTTACACAAATTTCTGTGAAAAAATTCAAAATTAATCCAAATAACATAAACCTGATTTAATTGTAGTATTTCTTTCTAAGTGAACATTTTCGTTGAGTTACCCAACTGTATGTCAATCTTAGCCTTGCAAAATTTTGATTCGCAAAGTACCTACTATATCTTGAAATATGGCAAAATTCTCAAAACCATATTTACTGAAATTTAAAAAAAAACCTTCTCCATAATTTGAAATGTTGTGTATCCTGATTTGTGACAATATGCAATGTTGTGTGATTTAATATTTTTGTGAAGTGCAAATGCGGCTTTTCTGCCAACGGTTACTGAATTAATGTTCTGCAGGCTTTCATTAAAGCTGGACAAAGAATTTTCAAGAATGGAAAATTCAGCAAAAATGTGGTTTCTGTCATCTCAAACTATTTACAAATTTGACTTCAGTTTCACCAAGACCTTTCAAATGAGAGGAAAGTGTTCAGGGCTGGTTTGGTAAAAATATCAGAGGAGCAACTGGTGATGTTCCCCTCTATTCGCCAACAGTTCAGTAGTTCAAACACTCTCAGAGGAAGCAGGACACTCCTGGTTTGTATCCACGGTCTGTACAGACCTGGGGAGAGTTTCAGCAAAGCTTTTGTTTCCCCTTCCTTTCACTCAGATGAATGGCTTGGTCAGAGGTTTCAGAAAGAGGTCTGTGCTCAGTCCCCCATGTTGAAACCATACCATTTTTCATACTGAGAATAGTCAGAAGCTGATAAAACCAGTGGCTGGACTAGTTGCTCTGTCCCACCAGCCATGCAGAGCAAAACTAATGCCTGCTGGGGCTTTGCCTAGCTGAACCTTAAAAACCTCCAAGCACAGAAATTTCATAAATTCTCCAGGTAATCTGTTCTAGCACCTCAGTCTTTCCCAAACTTGTAAACATTGCCCCTTGTTATGTCACCTGTCATTGTGAAGGAGAGTTTGCGCTCTGTAATCTTTGTAACTCACCACATTCGGTCACTTCTAACCTGCACTTCATCATACTAGACAAGCTCAGCTGCTTCAACCTCTCCTGCCAGCTTGTGTGCTCTAGACCCTTGGTGACCTGAGCAGCCCTTCATTGCATTTCAGATTCTCAACATTCTTCTTGAATTAGGCGGTCCAAAATTAGACAGTGTTCAAGGTGCAGCCTCACTAGTGCCAAGTAGAGCTAAAATAAAATGGGTCTTTCATCCTGAAATCAAAACCTTTTTGCACCAATTCCATTGACATTATTTTCCCTCCTCTTATTCAGAGAGTCCTAACTGGACTGACATTAACAGAGGGAGGCTTGTGAGGATTTCTTCCTCACTTTTAACTATTTAGAAAGTTCTCAGCCCACATCCTAAGGAAGCGTTGAGAACATCTTGGTCCTTGCTTGCTTGCTAAGGCCTCAGTTATGATGATATTAAAGCCAGCATTCAAAGTTATGGTAGACAGGTCTGGAGTATATTAGATTTATACTTTTCATAGCTGACCTTCTTCCTTTTCACTATTCTTACGTGTCTTCAGTATGCCTCCTCAATACATGGGGCTGTGCTCTAGTACAGCCAGTAGAAAATATTTCAGTAATTTAAAGCTTTGCCAAAAAAACAATCAACCACACACACATCTTGCCAACAAGAATCTTATACCTGCTTCAGGGTTTCCTGGTATCACACTATACTAATCTTGTCAACAAAGGCTCCAGTGCAATGCCATAAGTGATGGATTTTGAGCACTCATTGAACTGGATCCATCACGTTCTGTTTTGTATGTGCTACTAAGACAAAAGCCCGTGTCAGTAGTCATAGCTGTCTACCAAGGACACCAGAGAAAACTTTTAAATATTTACAGGAAAAATTATGCATATTTGGAGAAATTAAAAATAAATTCATTTTATGAAAGAAACATCGAGCCATATGCAATGCAAGTATTAGCTGTATATCAAAGAAGTGTGCGTAAAACAATTAAAATTCAATTAAGGAACCAAATTACCTTTTTAGTAAATTACAGGGCGTTAGGATTTCTGTTAAAAGTGCATTACAGGTTGTTAGCAATTAATTGATGTCATTTAGTATTGATATGTAATTAAACTCAAAAAGTAACTTTTATTTCCAGTAGAAAAGCTTTCCATATTATGTTATGAAACTTAATCAGGTAGAGGAGCCACAAAGGCATTCCTCTCCCTCTCTTGACAAGCAGCAATCTATATTGTCTTAGTTTGACAGGCAATGGTTTCTATCTACATAATTTTAAACCAATTACTTATCTTGTCTTTTACATTATAAAAGCATGCTTTTAGTTGCATAATTTCTCCCCCCAAAATTCTATCAAACTAAATTACAGGATGGAAATAGATGCATGAAACAGAATAGGTAGGCATAAGTTCTAAAACAAATACCAGGCAATTTGTATTCACATTGAAATAACAGTCTAAGCTGAACATTAAACTTAAACTTAATTTCCTAGTTCCAGCCTTTTTTATATTTTGAACTGGAGAAAAAAGTCTTGGTAACCAGTATACTTGTAACATCTTCTATTTTCCTACTTCCAAATGGTTCTTTAAAAACTGTTGCCAAAATCCATTGTTGATTATGGCAGGAAAGACCCTGGTGGTCCTGGTGGTTAACAAGGTGACCATGGGCCAGCAGTGTGTCCTCCTGGAAAAAAGCCTCCTTCTCCTCTGTTCAACACTGGTGAGGCCACATCTGGATGCTGGGTCCATTTCTGGGTTCCCCAGTACAAGACACATGGACATACTGGAGTGAGCCCAGCAAAGGGCCAGAATGATGATTAAGAGACTGGAGCATCTCTCATACGAGGAGAGGCTAAGAGAGCTGGGACTGTTTAGCCTGGAGAAGAGAAAGTTTAGGGGGATCTTGTCCATGTGCACAAATACAAGATGGTGGGATGTAAAGAAGACTGAGCCAGTGAAAGACAAGACAATCATAGAATCATAAAAACATAGAATGTTTTGGGTTGGAAGGGACCTTTAAAAGTCATCTAGTCCAACCACCCCTGCAATGACCAGGGACATCTTCAACTAGATCAGGTTACTCAGAGCCCTGTCCAACCTGACCTTGAATGTTTCCAGGGATGGGGCATCTACCACCTCTCTGGGCAACCTATGCCAGTGTCTCACCACACTCATTGTAATAAATTTCTTCCTTACAGCTGGTTTGAATCTACTCTCTTTTAGTTTAAAACCATTACCCTTTGGCCTGTTGCAACAGCCCCTGCTAAATCGTTTGTCCCCATCTTTCTTATAAGCCCCCTTTAAGTACTGAAAGGCTGCAATAAGGTCTCCCCAAAGCCTTCTCTTCTCCAGGCCGAATAACCCCGTCTCAGCCTTTCTTCATAGGCGAGGTGTTCCATGCCCCTGATCATTTTTGTGGCCCTCCTCTGGACCCGCTCCAACAGGTCCATGTCCTTCTGGTGCTGAGGGCTCCAGAGCTGGAGGCAGTACTGCAGGTGGGGTCTCACCAGAGCAGAGTAGAGGGGCAGAATCACCTCCCTCGACCTGCTGGCCACGCTGCTTTTGATGTGGCCCAGGATATGGTTGCCACACTTGCCATCTTGTTGTCAAACTTGCTACAGAAACTGCATGTCCTAGGCATCAGTGGAGAACGTTTTAGAGGTTCAGTCACACCAGTATAAGATCATGCAAACTCAGCCACCAACCAAAACCTAGAAATATGAACCCACTGTTCTGAATCAGTGGCAATGCTTTGTACATCTTTCCAAAAAACAGCCTGCAGAAAGATATAAGCTTTGAAGTGTGACCTAAAGTTCAAGATACCAGACAAAGCAGGAGGCGACTTCTAATGGAAGCTGTCTTCTCAGCATTTTCTCTCTTTTTTCCCTCTGGGTTCTGTAGCTTAAATGCCTCCATCAACAATCATCTGCAGTGAGATTTGCACAAAAGAAAACAGTGTTTTTAACAGGCCCTAAACTATACAAACAAAGAAGAATAGCTAACCATTTTTAAAAGAGAGAAAGAGAAAGAGAGATTTTTGAGTGTGTCTACATGCACAATGTGGTCATGGCAGAAACAGAGTACAAGCTGCAACATGCTGGGTTACAAAAGAAATATTTTGTATCCTAGCACTTGAAATTTTCAAGCAAATTATATGTGGAAAATATGGATCCACACTCATTGTAATAAATTTCTTCTTTACAGCTAGTTTGAATGTACTCTCTTTTAGTTTAAAACCATTACCCTTTGGCCTGTTGCAACAGCCCCTGCTAAATCGTTTGTCCCCATCTTTCTTATAAGCCCCTTTTAAGTATTGAAAGGCTACAATAAGGTCTCCCTGAAGCCTTTTCTTCTCCAGGCTGAACAACCCCAACTCTCTCAGCCTTTCCTCATAAGAGAGATGTTCCACCCCCCTGATCATTTTTGTGGCCCTCCTCTGGACCTGCTCCAACGGGTCCATGTCTTTCTTGTACTGAGGACTCCAGAGCTGGAGGCAGTACTGCAGGTGGGGTCTCACCAGGGCAGAGTAGAGGAGGAGAATCACCTCCTTTGACCTGCTGGCCACGCTTTTTTTTATGCAGCCCATATGATTGGCTTTCTGGGCTGTGAGAGCACATTGCTGGCTTATGTCCAATTTTTCATCCACCAAGAGGCAATGGGAACAAGTCAAAACACAGAAAATTCCATCTGAATGCAAGTAAAATCTTTTTTATTGTGAGGGCGGTTGAACACTGGAGTGGGTTACCCAGCGATGCAGTGGAGTCTCCATCCTTGGAGATATTCAAAACCCAATTGAACATAGTGCTGGGCATCCTGTGGTCTGAGCAGGGGTGGTGGGCTAGATGATCTCCAGAGGTCTCTTTCAACCTCTGCTATTCTGTGATTCTGCAAATAAAAGTAATTTCCAGTGTCTGAGCACAACCAGTTGAGATTACTGTGATTTTTGCTATTGATTCCAAAAGGCCATGGTCAGACCTAATGGGAGGGTTAGTGGCCTTTTAATACCATGAGCTTGTTAATGTAGTGAATTCAAAGTTACAGAACAACAGTGGTGTGCTTAATTATTTTGTTGCCGTAAAGGTCAACACAAAAATGGTCTGAAATAATGAGAAAAACACACATCAGATTGCAAATGATAGCTGTGAGTTAAGAGCCATGGAGCTGACCTGTCTGAGTAAATGGAAAAATAATTATTTCTCAGAAAGTCTGTGTGTGAATTAACCTTGATATGAAATGAATGACAGATGCCTGAATTTACAGGAAGCAGAAAATCAGCTTCACGATATTCAGCTCTTGTGGCTGACTATTCTTATATCTACTGTTCAGTTAATGCAGTCTCTCCCCTAAAGGACAGTTTTCTTTTTTCCAAGACACTTTTCTGCTCTAAAGCAAGGGGAGCTTTCAGCATAGAAACTACCATCAAAGGCTATGACTGTTAAGATCCATTTGTTTTACTTGCTTCAAACTTGCATTGCATGAAAATGAGATGGCTAAATGCAGAGGTTTACTGTGTTTCATATTTTTTCTGCAGCAAAGGATACAAAGTCCAGGAAAGTGTGAGCATATTACAGAATACAGCACTGACAAGTACTGTCTTTTGATTCTTTACACATTGAATTACCCTGTAAAACTTTTTTTTCTATCGCCTGCCCCTCTCCCCACCTCAAAAATCTACATTAAACTCCTTTTGATTAAGGTCACACTGATATGAGTGGATTAAAGTTTGGCATTCAATCAGGGTCAGCAGTATCCCTTGGGCTGCAATATGCCTAAATTTACCTTACCATATGATCCTAAGAGTGAGACTTTTGAACGGCAGTCCACTTGCCTTGCTTCCAAACAGATGACATTTCTGAACTTCTCATATTTTTTGCCACATCATTTGATAATTTTTCCTAAGGGAGGACTCATTCCCTCACCCAGAAATCTAAGGGGTTTTTTCCGATGGAGGGGAATATATGCAAGCAGGTACATTTTAAGTATTTAACCTCAGTATGTCTACCACTAGTAACAGCAAGACAGCAAGTTTTGAAGATTTTGCAGACCACCCCCCTCAGAATAATCCTGTAACAAAGTCAACAGTATACTTTTGCAAGATGCCTATCCTAGATTGTCAACAAAGTAAACCTCAGACCATTAGCACTGAGCCTATCAGTATAAATCAGTAACTCTGAGCAAAAAGATTCACTCCTCTAGGTTACAACTGCAATAGACTGTGAACCATTCCAGCACTGGATGAAACATTCAAATTCTGGTAGCACTGGTACTTCCATTACAGAAAATTGTTTTGTGACTTTCATCTCTATGACACAAAGAGTAGCAAATTTAATGTCAAGATATCTTCATTTCCTTTCCTAAATATTAAGTCAGGTTAGCCAGACTCATAACAGAGCCTCTAAAATTGGGGCTCAGTTTCTAAACTACCATCTGTAAGAAGTTCATATTTGGTCTCTTTAGATTTCCTTTTTTCACCTCTAAGTGCTACCAAAGAATAGTTTGCTAGATGGTAGCACACAACTGAAAATGTGTGTGACTTGATACAGATTATAAACATTAATTCATTCTTTTCCAGTATAGTATTAGTGCTCTCTCCAGTCCTAGTAATGCTAAAAACGCTGGGAGAATTTAAAAAAGAACAAGATTAATCATTTGAATTTGTACCATGAGAAGCTAAGTGAAACCTCTTTTGTTTATTTATGAGGATAAGGTCCAAACTGGTAACAGTTTACATATATTATCATATATCTTTTGCTTATACTTAGGAAAAAAAGACAAAAATGAGAGACATGAAATCTAGAAAAATGGAGATTAAAAATAAATAAACATTGGCAACAAGGATATTACCCTTTAGAACAATTTACTAATATTGCAGACTTGATATCACCTGATATCTTCATTAAAAACTAAACATTTTGCTCAAGCATAAGTTATAAGGTACAGAAAGTACCATATGCCAGTTTCATGGAAAATATATGCCAGAAGATGGTAAGACTTTTCTGGCCCTCACATGCAACTCTAACTTGATTTGTTCTTGGCAATCCTCTGATCACGCAGTGAGATCCAAAATAGTGCTTTGGCATAAGCAGTATAATTCAGAAGGAATTTAAGGACCTGAGTTTGTGACAACAATCCAAAAAACCTGCTTAGGTGATCAAGAGGCCATAACTGCTTAAGTTTTCACAAGATAACTTGCTGTTACGCATACCACAGTCACTTACACCATCACTGAGCCCCCAGGGCTGATTCAGTAGGTAGGCTCAATGCAAGATTAACATGCAATGATACCATTGAGTACAAAGCAATACATAGCAGTTGTTGTTACTTGCATTTAAAAAAAGGCAGCAAAAGAACAGTGATAGTGTCCTTTTATGCAATATCCTCATGATGAGATCCCCTACCCAGCAAGTGGGAGTACTGGGTTTTACCCGCTAAGCTATTCAATAGGTTGTAAAATTTGAGCGTGTGAACTTTAAAACAAAAAGCTTCTAATAACTCTTAGTTATGCATCTCTCTGAGGATTTTGAGTGACAAAACCAAGAAATTAAAACAGTAGGACAAAAAGATATTTATATCAGAATGAATTAGAGTGCTTCTTTTCCTGCTCCCTGACTTCATCATACTAGGCTCAAATAGTTCTCATATCAAAACAATGATAAGCAAAAGTGGCTGTCACTGAGAGATGAGGAAAACGCAGGAGATATGAACATTGACTGATTAGACAGCTGGCATCTGTCACTGCGCTCAGAATGCAGAAATCAAAAATGCACCTTCAGAGCGTCCAAGCACCATGGTCTCCAGCACTGTGCATGTTCCCCAGCACTGTCTACAGCCATATTACACATCAATTGTAGCTCATGGCTAATGGTTAAAAAAGTTTGAGAGGGGAGAACACAGGAAAAAACAAGATATTACATTGTAAGAGGGGAACCTCGTACATTTAATCTTTACTCTTGCTTTCCTCTCTACCCTTTTGATTGCTCCGTCTCACGTGCAACAAGGCCTCCAAAGACAACCACTATTTATATCTGAGATTCAAAATTCTAGCTATAAGGCACTGTGACAGTTAGCTACAAGTGATGTAGTGGCATTACTTTTCAGTTTCATGTACATATGTCCATGTCCGTATATCAACATATGACACAAACACCAAATCTCAGAACCAGCAGCACAACATTTATGTTTATAGATTCAATTCACTAACACAAATTTAGCAGTGAAAGGAAAGATCAAAGTCATTTCTTTCTCGAGCAATACAGTCACTTATGCTTGTCTGTGCTGGTTTTGGAAAGAAGCTATCATAATGTATAGTCTTAATGAAAACTTTCTGTGCCAAATCCCTGTTGTTTTTATTGATGAAAATCTGAAATTTCTATCTGTGTGGAATTTAACAATAACTCCTTGTGGTAATACTTTATATTTTGACTTGATGTCCATAAAAAGTCAGAAATTATATCTCTATACACTTATCCAAGTCAATATTGTCCTTGACAAGAGACAACAAAGAACAAATGACACATAGCTGAACATCTCAAAGGGAAAAATACAGATATTAGTAATTACAGGCATCCAACCCACTTTATTTTGCTAAAAATAGGATTAACTACATAAAGAAAAGAAAAAGAAGGGCTCTCATTAAGTACCAGTCTAGTTTCTCTCTTTCTCCTCACTCATTTATCTTATAGCTCCATTCACTACTTACTGTCCACCATGCAAATATAGAGAAGTAGTGATTTCTTTCTAGGCTTTTCTCTAATGGTCTCAATAAGTAATTTTAGATCTGAATCTTAAAACAAGGTCAGATAGTATTATGCATTTGCCCTTTTTAGTGTCAACATACTATACCTAAGGTAAGTGTCAAAAAGGGGGCAGCTAGATCTCACACTAAAAGGGCCCATTTCTCACACACAGAATAAAAAGCAAGGCTACGCTGCTATGTCTGATATTGATTTCAGCACTTTTTCATCTATAGTTGTTTGAAATAAATGCCCCCACTAATGTAGTATGTGACTCAAGTCACACAAGTGGTCAGCAAACACCCTGACTGACACAGTGATGTTCTATAGCAGTCTTGATGCCACCAGCCAGCTCCACAAGCCCTGGACATTCAGCGACGGAGGCTCCTCCATCCTGGCAGAGCAGGAGACACCTCACACGTCTCAGTCCCTTTGGGTCCCCAACCCAGGAGATCGCTATGCTGGTTTAAGTCCTCAAAAGTCCTCCCACACATGCTTAGAGGTTCTCACTCTTTTGCACAATGATAAACCTTTCCAGCACACAAACTTTCAGGAAAGTAACATTGGCACTCATACTTGCTTCTTGAAGTCCAGTACAAGGTTGCAAAGCCCATCATGGGAGTCAAATGTTTATTTCCTTCTGGCTAAGCCTAGACTGTGTCCTGTGACTCACTTTACTGGCCTTCTGATTAACCAACTGGGAAACTGGCCAGGGCACAAGATATTTTCTTCCAGGCCAGGTCCCTGTTTTTCCTTCTCACTGAAAGTTCATAGAAGCAGTGGAGTTGGTCTAGACTTTGAGCCAGACCTGAAGCAGGGAAACATTTTAACGTCTCATGGTTTAGATGCAGATATTTGAGAATCTGGATGTCAATTCTTTATCAATGTTCATTTCTACTGAATTCATAGAATCATAGAACGGTTTTGGTTGGAAGGGACCTTTAAAGGTCATCTATTCCTGCAAAATACATACTTCTCTTCCAATAGAATGGGATACATATGCTCATTGTGTTTGTACATGAGACTGAGATTCAGAGTTTGAAATGGAATGTCTCAAAAATGTCATTAACTCAAGATGCTCAGTTTGTGAAAACTTGAGACTGACTTAATGAAGTAATTAGAATTTTAGACAACTTTGTACATGTAAGGGAGAATTCCAACTGACAACAGAGGCAGCTGGTCAGCACTTCTGGAAGGCAGAGAGCAGGTGTGGAGAGCTGGGTAACCATGAAATTAAGAGCTTAGTATTAGTGAAAACTTTGGATAACAGGCCTACCATTACATAGAAATAATGTGGAATCAACAGGAACAGAATCCTTGACAATCTACTGTTTTGTCCATAAAAAATATCCTTTCTCTTTGCACTGTTCCCTTCTGGGGTCTGAGGTCATTCTTCAGTGAGTAGAAAATTTGGCAGAAAATGCGGTTTTAGAGTGAAGAGAGTAAGAAGAGATTAAGAGAGAGGATCATAAGAGGAGATGAAACAGAATACACCACAGAATAATAGTGTATACAACATCAGATAAAGAAAAGAGGCTTTCAAATATAAGCACTTTGACCCCTCATCTAAAATAACTGTCGGCTTTTGAAATTCTCCTATATAGAGAAAAAAATTAAATATATTTGGTATGCTGATATGAAATACCTTTTTTGGTTTGTTTTGCTTTTTGCCAGACTGGAATAATAGTAATAATTGATTTTTTCAAAACTTTTCTGTTTACCTTCTGAAGCAATAGGAGGAAAAACCCGTATTGCCAAAGCTATGTTCACTGCTTTACTCATCACCCTCTTTCCAGTGTCTGCAACAAATTAGGTAGGAGCTAGAGACATCAAGCTTTTTAACCATAAACTTTTGGTTCATCTCCAAAAAAGTTCTGTACTATACTCCCACAACAGAAGGATTTATGTGGATAATATAGCATATGATTAAATAATCACAGACAGTATTGTAATGCAAATAACAGAAAGACACAAATAGGAGACGGTTAATCATAATTACAGAATCTCAGACTGGTGCTAAGATCTTGATTGTTAGCACAGCCAAGAATAAGAAACATATCTTCTCAGACAGCAGTATTATAGCACCACGGCCATTTCAAAGACAGAGAGGGTATGACAAAGTAGTATGCATTTGTGAATATTTGTCATCAGGTTTTTTTAAAAAGCATCCATGCAAAGACATCCCTTAGAACAAACTAGATCACATTCATTTGGTCAGTCTCTTGATCTGTGTACGTATAGGTACAAGAATGTGTAATAAACTGATTAAATTCACAGCTATACAGCTTGCCCAAAAGATGCTTTTTCACAACAGTAGTAACTACTGTTACTTTTCTGGCAAAAACATCTCAAGCAGACTGAAGTCAGGTAAACTTTTGGTACAATATATGTCTCTGGAACTACCACTGAAATGGTGCCTTATCTGAAGGGTGCACAGTGTTGTGATGCTGTGTCAAAGACATAAGAGCTTTCATCAGTTTACATCTGCAGATATAATGCAACATAGAAAAAATAACCTGTTTAGAACAGGAACTGGCCTGAGATACCTTGTAGAATTATGTAAATGACAGATAAATAGGGATTTTATTTTAGTTTCCCCCCTCCACCCAAGAAACAGGAACACCAAAACCTGATACAAACACTTATCACCTAAATCTAACCCCATATATGGATATCTTCAATTAAAACTAAGCAAACCACACTAAGGAAATCCAGGAGGATCCCAAGAGTCAATTAATCAAATTATGACTTGCGTAATAGTTATCATTCCTAATGCCCTCCCTTCTGCTTTTCCCCCCTGCTGCAAAGTGCGTAATCAGCCACTGCCATCTGCGCTGACTTTCAGCAGGGCGATATCTCATTCCCTGGCTGCCGCAGCGCCCAGCAGTAAGGGCAGAGCCACCTGCCTTAAGACAGCGGGTCCTTTCTCTTGCAAGCTGGGCACAAGGGGTGGCAGGACATCGCTGCCCTCCCACCCACCCCACCCCTTCCCTGCAAACATGGAGAGACAGGCCAAAAGTGGGCTTCACAGCCCTCACTGATGCCCCATTGTCCTGCCTGGCTGGAGCAGCCTTCCCATACCTTGGGCCAGACCCTCCATGTATCTACGCTGTATGGAAATCGATATAGGTAGAGGGTCTGTTTCCTCAGTACCTGCATCTAACTGATCAGACTAACACAAGAGAAACCTTTAGCATATGTAACAGTACGATGTAACCAGCCCAAAACGGAGCTTGCCCAAAACACACTTCCCCACAGAAATTAACCAGAGGACCTTTGTGGCTCTGCCCACATTGCAATGCCTAGAGTAGGAACTCACGTCATTTTACATTTTTGGGCTAGAGAAAGAGGAAGAGCACTCACGGAAAAAAAGATCTTTAATTTAACAGGCATAGTGAGGGTGTAAGTTTAGGTCTTCTTGTATGCCCTGGTAGGGAAGCAAATTTTGGTCCTACTCTGTCACAGATGTATCTGTTCATAAAAGCTTGTGTCATGTTATGTAAGATACAAATACTTTGAGCTTTGCACTCCACTTAAGAAATGCAATGTATTCCAAATGTCTAAGGTTACATACATCTTTTCTAGCCTGACATATTCATCTACTCATTAAAGTGGAGATTGAGAAAGGACTTGTGTGTATATGCATGTGTGTAGACAGAAATATATCACAGATTTTAAGAAGTGTTATTTGAAACAGGATTGGGCAACTTTGCAAAACACAACTACTGTTAATAACCCTGTAATAGAAAGGTTAAGCAGGAGAATTAAACATAGCAGTAATTGTATTTGTGTATTTTCTATTTTCTGCTATATCCTGCATGGTTCAAAAATAACCAGATTGTGGCTGCAGCTTGTAGACACACCATTCTGTTCCATTGAAAGCTGCTCTGTCAGGCACTTCCTAAGCCCCTTCAAAAATTTTCTTTCTTGAAATATCTTGCAAGGACAAAATGCACATGGGAAGAAGAATAAGCTACCTACCCTGTACCAGTAATCTAATTTGTAACAGCATAGCAGAGTGTCAGGTGGAAAAACAAATACGAGTTTCAAACACATGAAAGCTCATTAAACAAAATTAAGGCTCTCATGCACAAATACAAAATCATTGAAAATCCTTTGGAATTATATAAGTGGCAGCGTCATCAGTCCGGTTTGGATTATGGTGCTAATAACATTGATAACTTGCCTTACCTGCTCCCAGACTGCTCCTCCGCTGGAGAGTATTACCCAGAATCTCTGGAGATGTCTGACAAATGTTTTATTTACATGTTGATGTGTCAGCTCCTGCCTCTCTCACACCTCGCCATGAAAATAAAACATTTATCAAACTCATGGAGGGGTTTGAATAGCATTTGTTTGCTAAGAAATTGTGTGCTGTAGGTAAGCAGTGTTTATTGAACTTTTGCCTGGTGTGCATTGTACATCTCACAGTACAGAATTATCTTTCCGGATCCACATACCAGCTGTGATTGCCAATATTTTGCTTTTTCATGTGTGCTGCTATCCATGGGTCAGACTCTTTCACACTAAGATTATTTTACACCATTCAGGTAAAGTGGTGAAACAACTTAACAAATGGAGGAGGGCATACTGCACCCTTTATACTGTCAGACTGATGTGATGACAGCTTTGTGCAAGTAAGAAAAGTTTTACTAACTTTTGTTTAGTGACCTCTGTGAATGGACTGGAAATTCTCCCTTCCTCCTAAAAACACATACCTTGAAATCTCTGGGAGTTTTGCAATTTGGACATCCTATGCTGTGCTAGGTCCTGTTCTTACCCTCTAAAACCGAACAAGATTTCTAAGGACTGTATCAGAGCTGGGTGGGATATTGGAATCACAATCAGAATAGGTAGATTTCACCGGATAATTTTTCTTTTTTCCGTCAACTATTCAACAGAAACTCCCTGGAAAGTCAGGGCTCCCAGTGCCCTGGTCTGCTTGACCTGCTCCAGCCACCACTGATGGCAGACGGAGAATTGAGCGTTCAGCAATCCATAGACAAATGGAATTTGTCTAGACCTTGTCAAAACATCCAGCTCAAATATCAGAGAACATCTGCAGGAAGAGCAGTGCTGCTCAGCATTTCACGGCGTAGTAGGAGGGGTGGCACTGAGGTCTGTTTTATTTACTTTATATGAATAACTACTTAATTTGTTAATTTTTTTTTTACATCATTATCTCATTCTAGGGTAATTTGAACTTTTACCAATCTACATCAGTAAAATACAGCCATCTGTTGAGCCCAGGGCTCCACATAAAAATGAAAGTACTTTTAAAGAAGAAAAAAATTAATCCTCATAAGTAATAGAAGACTGAATGCAAATTGTGGTATTGTTTGTGGCAAATAAGTCTGTAACAAGAGCTAAATTACAACTATAAGTGGGTCAAAAAACCAACCCAGAGTTAATGCAGGACACAGTTAAGAGAGTGTGCCACCCAGAAGAAATGACGTGATCCCAACTAAAGCATACAGAAAGTAGACTATGGACAAACTATATGCACATCTTATAGAAACCAAAATACTAGGAGAGTAGGGACCTGACCGGCATTTAGAAACAGAAGAAAGAACAACGTTACTTTACATCATCATGCGAAGATCTGCAGAGGGTGCACAACATGGATAAGATGACAACAGCATGTTTCACCAAACAGGTATCTTTAAGGACTCTATGGCTGGTGTTGCAACTGAGAAGAATAATCCCTCTTGGGATGGATAGGTCTTGCATTGTTCAACAATACTCAGCTCAAAACATAAAATGCACAAAGCCATGTGTTCACAGTTTTACGGGCATTAGCATAAAGAGAAAAAAAATCAGAAAATAGAAAGTTAATTGATAGACTCGAAGGTCTATTGTAACATTATCCCGATAGGGGAGTGTGTGAATTGAATGCATGAAAACAAAATAATAAATGGGAAATGACAAAATATATAATAGCACCAGTGAGAAATGTATCTATTATACAGACGAAAGCTCATCAAGCCATTGCTCTCCCTCAAGAAAAAGCGGTCACTGGAAGGCGAAGGCTTAAAATAGATAAGGAAAAATCTGAGGCCATCTTCTTCCTCATGGTGAAGGAATTCTCAGAAGAGCATAAAAAGAGAGCTGAAAGATCAGCACCATAATTTACGTTCAAATAATATCCTGTGCCTTAAAATAAAGGTTAAAGGAAGAGTTCATTGCTTGGAAAATCATTGGTTAAGTAGAAGAGCTGATAAAGCAGGCATCTTCACTGTTACTTGTTACTTTTCCGTTTGCATCACTTTGGAAAAATTTAATATAAATGTGAAAAAGAATTATTTTCCACTCTTTGTCATGTGAGAAATCGATGCGATTTCTCAAGCAAAGATGCCTCAGATAGATCCAGGCAAGTATTCTCAAAACCAGGAAACAGTATAAACTGTTTTCACTTCTGCCTTTTAGGCTGTATTTCACATATCTCACTGAAGGACAGGACACATTTATGATGCCATGGGACTAACTCTCCACCTGCAATGGCAATTTCTTTGAGATTCACGAGGACAACTAACAGACTGATAACCTGTTCACAGTGGCCCTCTTTTCCTCAAGAAATGAACTCTTGGCTGGATTAACTTTACAGGACCCAGCAGGAATTCAGTCTTGGCAGCCGCATGTTAGAAGATAGGAAAATCTTGTGCCACAGGAAGGACACACCTCCAGTCTTGGAACTGCAGAGGATTAACAGGTACCCAAGAGGAAAGGCATTAGCATCCCATCCCGGAGAACAATATTGCTTGCATATTAGGTCCAGTAATGTGACAGGTAGACACTACAGTATATCGGCACTGGCACTGGCCTTTGATTGCTACTGGAATAAAGTACATGATCTGCCCAGCCAGAAAGTCAAATAAAGGTTAGACATACCTATCTGAGGGGAAACAACAAACAGAAACAGAAGGAAAACATGTGGGGAGAAAAAGGGCACAAAAAAGAAAGCATCTGAATAGTTCTAGAAAGACTTTCTGGGTAAAAATAAGTAAAATGTAAACCCCATGTAATGAAAATGCCATATGAGGTTCTCTTTGTGGAGGAAAAAGTAAAAGTATCTGCTTCATATACTTGGACAGAAGTACCCAAACATCCTTTGAGCTCTGTAAGTCTGTCTACCATGGCTGTCCAAACAAACAACACAGGAAGCAAAGGCATGCAACTGAGATAGGATTATTCAATTTAGTAAAGAATATGAAACTAGTCCAAGGTTTACATAGCAATTGCGCAATCTTTAGGTACTTTAAAGAAAGAACAAAGTTGTTCACAAGTATTTCAAGGAATCAAAACAAAGCGATTTCTATCGGTGCAAAAATGTCATTTTCCTCTGTTTCTCTCCAGTGTGCTGTACATTACAGCTTTTAGTTTTCCTGTGTTCAGCTCCTCGTGTAATAAGAGAGTGAAGAAGGGAAGTGTCTCATAGATAGCATCAAGTAAGAGAATAGGTGCCATCAGAGGACAAAAGCAGCAAAAGCAGTCACTTAAAAGAAGCTGACTCTACCATCAAAAGAGATGGTTTTTACATGTAGTCAATCTTCAGGACCAGCATTTTTATGCACTGCCAAAACCTATGACTCATGAGTAGGAGAAAATCAAGCTGAGGACACTAAAGCGCTAAATGGTCAGAGACCACAATATGTGAGGGGACGCTGACAGAGAAGAGAAAACTAAGGAAAAAGTCTAATTGCTCTTATCTACAATGTAGGAGGAAACTATAGAGAAGATGAAGCCAGCCTCATCTCAGAGGTGCACAGCAAAAGGATGCAAGTTACAGCAAGGTAAACTCAGTCTTGCTGTGAGGAAAGCTTTCTCCTCAAGGAGCATGGTTATGCCCTGGAATAGGTTTCCATCCCTGGAGATTTTCAAAATTCAGATGAACAAAGCCCAGAACAATCTTATCTAAACTTTGATATTAGCCTTGCTTTGAGCAGGAGGCTGGACTAGATGACATCCAAACATCCCTTACAATATATTTTTCTTACATTTTTATTATTTTCAATTTTTTTCTATGATTCTATGATTGTAAGTAGAATTTAACAGGCAAGTTGAATATTAAGAGCCAAATTTTGGAATGTAAGTACAACCAAATGAAAGCGAACCCCATTATTACAAATTACTGAAGAGAGTTGCAGACTAACAATATTTCATTTTATGAATCTCATTTCAGGTTCGTCTTGTAATAAAAAGCTTGTAATAAAACCCAAATATACCAACATCTGAATTATGCAACTACAATTTCAGGAACAACTTTAGACAAATCTTAACTTTGTAAATTTTGCAATGTTCTGTAGGTCTTAATGTTGCTGTTGCAATAGAAAAAGCATATAATAATGAGCCACAAATGACTACTCCTCATCTGTCAAGTGGGTACCTGGGATTCCTCATACTTTTGAAGGATTATTCTTTTACTAACTGTGCTATCTCATAAAGCTCCCTGAATACAATGAGAGATTGATTGTGAGCATAATCTTTATTCATGATGAAATATTCCATTATGATTGGAGGGGTGATTTCTATCACTTGCTCTTAATTTTGCATATGAATCCATAGATGGAATTCTTAAACTTCAGAGGATGAGGATGCTGAGAGATGGTTGCATATGCTTTAGTATAGTTATACCGTTGCCACAGGATTTTCAACGGTCTCTTTTTTACTCTTCTGTGGAACAGATGTACCCCTGTTGGTTTTAATTCTGCATTTCTGTATACTGCACTATTAACTTGCTCCAGGTTCAGCAGGGTGTAACAGAAGGCAGGTTGACAATATTCTTACACACTTTGGCTTGGACATGGACTTTACGTCCACTGAGGACAGAAGGCTGAGCAGTGAGACTGTGCAGACTGGCATTTTTCACATCTGTTGCAGGACTGAACTTTCCAGACAGAGGGAATTTCAGTGCAATCCAGTTATATAGTCACTGTCTTTCTAGCACTAGCCACCAGCAAACATCTCTGAATTATAACAGCCACATAATAGAGGCAGCATGCTTCTGTCTCCACTCAAACACAGATGCTGGGACCAGCTCTTTATTGCACAAAATTATCTGTAGCAGAATGGTGAATGGGGCTTAACTAGTGCCTACCACATAAATACTTAACCTTGGCTTTTATGTAAAAAAAAAAAAAAGATCTGTTTATTTGGTGCCCACAAGCATAACCTGCCCCTTCTGCTGCAGGGAAAATATATGTACCATTATTTTTCTCTGGGGGTACAAAATTCTCCATTTATGCTAGATGGCAGCCAGGAAAGTGTTAACAAAGCAAAAGCTGATTCTTATGAAAAGACAGGGTAACATGAAGGAACAAGGGTCCTTGAGGACTGCTAACCCCTGCTGGCAGGACAGTGATCTTGGCAATGCCACCATTTCCTCCCATGTATTTCCTTGTCCCCATGAAAGAGTTGGATGTTGCAGAGATGTTCTAACAATGCACGCAACTAACTGTGACACTCACAACTGGATAAATCGTATGTATGTAACAGATTGCAGGATACAGAGCAGCTCGCACAAGTTATATAGCATAAGCACCAACCAACCCAAAAGAAGAAGAGGGATATTTAGNTGCGAGTGCACATTGTTGGCTCATGTCCAGCTTTTCATCCACCAGTACCCCCAAGTCCTTCTTGGCAGGGTTTTGTTTTGTTTCATTTTAGAGCACTTCATTATTGATCTCTGGGTCTCTTTTCATTCAAGACCTAAGTAAATTGTTTCAGAAAATTTTAGCATTTCCTCTCTCTACCTAGTCAAAACACACTGAACAAATCAATACATAAGAAACATTTATTTGCCTGTAATGTAGTTATCAAAAATCACATGCTCTTTTTATCAAAAGTGTATCTCCTTCTCCTTTATATTCACCATCTAAGCTTTTAGTTCATCTAGTTTTTGCTTTCTTAACATCAAAAACCCCTTGTTACTAATCTTTTTAACAAAATAATTAAAGTTGAAACCTCCACATGAATTAAAGCCTCTTAGTATCAGGCCATGCTAATGCCAATAAGTGAAAGAAAAAAAATCTCCTTTCACCTCAGAACCCCTGAATTAGAATATCTATGGAGAAAACAGCCCATCTACAGCCTAAATTATGTGCCATACGGATATGTCTGTATATCTTCACAAAGGTACCTCAACAGGTATTAACTACTAACTTGCTCAGGAAATTTTTCTGGCCTTTCTGCTTTCTTCTGTGTCACCTTCATAAGACCATGCCTGCCTCTCTGAAGTGAAGGTAAGATAAAACACTTGAGCATGCATACTAAGACCCTTGTTTGCTGAAGATGCAGGACAGTATTTAAACTGTCTCTTTCCAAAGGCAGAGAAGAGATTTCAGCAATCACACCTAATGTTCAAAGTTGTTGCTCTGATACACTCCTCAGACTTACTTTGTTTTCACATTGTTTTATAACAGTGATACAGTACTAGCCTTTTTTACACAGCAGCTGAAACTTTGCAAAGTGTTTCTATCTTCCATTTGCACAGGAAAGCACACGGGGCTGATTCTCTGTGGAAGATGCATCTGAGGTTGTTTGTACTGGCTCAACAAAGCACAGCAGAGAAACAGCAACCACTTTTTCATATTTGTGACAACACTTGGACTTTTCAAGGTCATAGCCCTTTTTTCTCCACCTTTCAAAAAAAAGCCTCAATAATAGAGATGCTTCAATAACTTTGGGATAAGTGAAACACAAGTAAGGACATGAATGAAATAAAAGCCTGCTCTCACAGGTCCATTCATTTGTCTCCATACAGTGCCCCCAAGAGCATGTTTCAAAATCACCCTACCAGGAAAACAGAACTTTTTGACTAAGGCAAATGTTGATCAAAGCCATAACCATAATCATAATAGCCACACTAAAACTAATAAAAGATTATTTAAATTCTGAATCCCTGAAGCAACTCAGAGTTTTAGCCTGTGCAGCTATCATGGATTAAAAATGCAAAATTACCAGCATTCTTAATCACTGGCAACTACAAGAGTACTGAAGAACAAAGTGGCAATTAAACTTTCTTTATGAGTAGTATATAGTCATACCACTCTAAAAGGACAAAAGTTAAATAATGGTGGACTGAGAGAATACTGGGAAGATGCATAAGAAACCATTAGTGACCAACTAATGCAGATATAATCCAAAGCTTTTGTTTTAAGGGAGAAAATATTTCATTGCTGTTGTCAATTTGAGACAGATGTTTGCTGATACACTGGACAACGCAAGTAACAACATTAAGTTTTGCACTGAAGTAGAGCATCTCCAAGGAACAGGTAAGTACACTCATGACACTTTATCAGGACATCCAGCAGACAAACTTTCAGCAGTTCCACACTGCTTGTTGCCATTGACAGATCCATGAGAAGATGATCTATATAGCTGCTATATCTGCTGAAGAAAGTGTCAGGTGGAAAGAACAACACTGACACTGCAAAGACTGAAAATAAGAAAAATAAAGTGTTAGTAAAAAAATTGCTCTGAGGTTGGTGGGTGTATTTTGCAATTTTTATCACTTTGCTTAGTGTCAAAATTCCCCAGAAAGACTAAGGTGACAATGTAATTTCTAGGCAGTAGCCAGGTATCATGTGTAGTGACAACCCATAAATTTAACAAATTGTGACTTTCTTCCTAAGAAATGCCTCAATGTCCCTTCAAATCCTAGAACAGTGTTGGTGGTGACTGGGAGCTTGACAGAGGACCTGTTATACTCCCTCATTTTTGCATCAGTACAAACCCCTGCCCAGCCAGGAAAGATCATTAATGCTCTTTTTTTTATTAAAAAAGGAGGACTAACATAGGAGGCTAAACAATACCCTTTCGTTCCTTAGCAAATGTTTGCTTTCATACTCCTGACCTGTTCTCTGAAAGCTGAGCTGGACTTTGCAGAGGAAACTGCAAATGGGGCAGACCCAACAGCTCTGACACATGGTGTTCTTCAACACCATGGGGTTCCAAAGTGTGTTTGTGAAGATAAGCATGTAAAACATTTGTACATCCCCCAGAAGGATCATTGAGAACTGTAAGGAAGGCAGCCAACACCTGTAATCTGGATTGAAATGTCTGTCAACACCTAATCCAAAAATAAGTAACTAACTCTCCTGGTCCTCCTGCATGAACTGAGCAAACCCACAGAGGCACCTGCAGCGAACTTAGGGATATAATTTTAGGACAACAATGAGGAAAGAAAGGAAAAATACAATTTATTTTTCTTCATATTTATAAAATTTACTCTTTTCTCCAATCACCTATCTTACACAGAAATCAATTCTTTATAGACCATATGGTGAACAGAACTATGGACCCAAGTCAGCTGAAAACTAATTTTTCTTTTTCTACATTGCTTTTAACCTGACTCAGTTGCCTAAGCATGTTACCACCTGATGACACTAATGCTTGCGGAGGCATAAGGAGACAGCATGAAGATGGAAATGAGAAACAGGAGTACAAGATCATATCTTTCAAAAGCAGCATCAATTTATAACCACTTCAGTAGATCACAAGGTCACAGCTTGAGTGCATCTAGCCACTACAACAACATACATGGGATTCTCTTAAATTTTCTGTCATATGCAGATCAAATTTTGATGTTTTTCCAACAGTTCTGTCTAGCCTGAATGAAAGCTATTTATCCCATTTTGTACTTATAATCGAACTATCTGGCCACAATGATCCCTTCTTGCCTTTGTAATTGAACATTTACACTGCAGTGAATAACGTGCTCAGTTAGATTAGACTTCTGCTTGTAAAATATCAACTATGGGATGATAGGGTTTTTGGACATTTTTTACAATTTAATTTTATTTGTCTATTCAGTCAATTCAAACTATTCAAATATACTTTACACATTTTAAAAGACTAATTTTCACTCTCATCAAACAGTTTTCATTTCACATTTCCAGCAGAGTTATTCAGGTTTAGAAACATGAGAAATTATATTGTTTCAGTTCATCAATTGGATAAGCATAGCTTTAGTCAGAGGGAGGTTTTAAGTTTGAGGTTCCTCAGTTTATGACAAGGTAGAAAGACTAATTTGATTAGTGACTCTGAAAAAACTTTCTCCAACACTTAAGTTTCACTGGTGGACTCAGGCAACCTGAAACTTCTTGGATTCTGATATTTATTGTCTGAATTCAAAGCTTAAATATGATTTTCTCTCATTAACCTTGACACAAAACCATTATGTGCACATGGACAGTTCTGAGGTTAAAAAGAGACAAGGACATCTCCTTCGCTTAACTGTTATTGGCAAGATATTGGCAAAGTATTGTGTGAACCTGCCCATCAAATCATAGTTCTTTCTCATTCCTTCAATGCCATATAAGAATAGCATTTACCAGATTCCAGCTGTTGTGCATATGAGTACATGACCATGTCCATGCCAGTCCTTGAGCAATTTCTAATAGGTTTATGAAACCTTGTTTCCATGTTGTACCAAATAGTACTCCAGCCTACAAAAATACACAGCTTTCACATGACCATGAGAACTTGAGAATCACCATGCAACATTCACAAGATTATGAGATTGTGATGATAAATTGTGAGAATTATTTGACTGTGATTTTTTAGTGTTTATACTGAGAACTGCATGGGCATATCAAGCTGGTAGTATATAGACAACTGAACAGCCATTTTAGCAACTACTTTAAATCAATACCAGCATCAACCCTAATTGCAACAAAACCACTGGCTAGAAGATCTTTAAAGCAGGATCAATCTTTGGATTCTCACACTGGGATGTGTTACATTTGAGAATTGGAATCTCCATAGAAAGCTCCTAAGTGCGTGTAAAAATCATTTAACTAGACCTGTTGTTTCATTCGTAAGGAGGGGGGATATACCAGACACTGTGTTGTCATGGGTTAGTTTCCCTAATGAGAAAAAATAGGAATGATCAAAGAAATATTCCCTAAAGGAGCAAAAACACTGGGAAACACATTTCTTCAAATTCCAAACAAAAATGCTCGGACAGGATAATCTGTTATGAAATAGCATGCCATTTCTCAAATTTCTAGATGCCAAGCCATTACCTGTACAGAGAAATCAGAAGCAAGTTTATGACACCTCAAACCTAGTCCCAGTTTTTCAAAGGGTATGGCCAGGCATATTTTCACCTTTTGAACAATGTTGAGTGTTGGGCGTATTCACAGTGTGTGCTGGGCTAATGCAGCTAACAGAGATCAACATACCCGAATTCCCTCTCTCAGGATGAGAACAAGTCCTGCAAAGGCAGGAGCTCTAGCGTTTAATGCAAGACAACTCCTGCGTGATCTAGAAAGCGTGTCCTTCGGGCCTCAGTTAAAATAGAAAGCAGATCTAAGCCGGGTAAAATACTGCTGGTGGGACAGACAGTGTCTTGTCAGAAAAACTGCAGTTACTTGGGAATGAAAACATTTCACAAGAATGTGTCCAATTTGATTATATTTTGGGGGAGAAGTGTCAAAACAAATAATTTCTGCTTGCTTGTGTCAATAACGTGGATAACACTGAAGTGTTTTGTTTAGATACAGTGGAAACGCTATAACTTTTGTAATATTAACATTAATATAACAATATACAGATATTAGATTAGTAATTTCTACCTTATGGGAAAAGTGCTCACATTTTTGAACACCATGTATTAATGCTTATTAAATTCTTTCAAAATTTTACTTTGATGCAGAATTTTAACACTTTACTGCAAATAAGCACAAATTACTTTTGAAAGATAAATTTCACAAAGCATGACAGCCATTTTCTATCTAGTTTTTGCATCAGATGGCATTCACAAATAAGCTGCTTAGTTTAAATATTTGCCACTGATACAATGCTTTGAGATCCTCAGAGGCAAAATGCTGTAAAATAACGAAGCTGATGAAATATCCATGTATTGTAAAAAATACCTAACATCTAGAACAGTTGCATCCCACCAGAATTGCTCTGCAGGCATTATCTGCAATAATAAAATCCTATTTTTTTCCATAACTATGTTATCCCTGACATCCAGATCACTCTTGCGGATGACAGCTGTCTGAAGAAGTAGCTTTACTTTGAACAGCCTCCTGCGGTGCTTAGCAGCATTAGTTTGGGGAAAAAAAATTCCTCCCTTTGGCAATCAATACGCTTTGTTTTATTGAATTTGTTATCTAATCACAGGCACATTCTGTGCAGTTTAGGAAGGAGAAAAGGTTTTACTACCTGCCAAAGAATGACTTTCTACTCTCACTTCACCTTTATTACTATCCTCAGGCATAAAGATGGGAAGAAGGCGGGGGGGGAGGGGGAACAGGTAGGGGTCTAAAAGAACCCTATTGGAAATAATGAAAACAAATGATTAAGTGATAGTCTTCGAATATCAATTTCATTTTTATTCAATAAGACATTTATCTATATTAGTTAACAAATTATTAAAAATCCATCTGCCAAGATTGGGAAATAAAAGACTACATACCAACGCCATGGTAATTAGTTTCCAATTGCGATGTGTTAGTAATCAATTAGTATTTAATCTAAAATAATTGTTCTAGTGAAATCTGGGCTTTTGTTGGGTTGTAAATAAATAACATTTAAATATCAATTACATGAATTAATCTTTCCCCCAGCGTTTCACTGATTCTGGATAACTCTGATTTTGACTAATTCCTTTAGGAATCTATGCAGCAATAGGATTTTATTAATTATTGTCTGCTTTGCAATTCCTTCCTTAATTCCATTGGTTTATGTTCAATGAATTGTAGATAGTGACTTCATTTAGGGGTGCTGCTTTAAAGGTACTTTACGATTCTTGCGTCCCTTGAGATCTCTCTTTTAAAGAACACATAAATTTTGTTTCTTCAGTCTTTCCATGTCCTACCTGCTTATCTCTTTCTATTTTCTTCACTTTATGTTGCTTCTCCTATGTCCTTTCTAGTGTCAGTCCTACATCATGTACAGTACTCCAGATGTGTACAAACTAGAACTTTATAGTTCTTCTATTTGTACTTAACCTACCAATAATTAACATTAAGCTACACTTCCCTTTCAGTAAAGCAGATATGTGAGGGAATGGTCTATGCATGAAGAACCTGAAGTTTAGATTTGGTGCACTGCTACAACACAAGCAGGACAGATTTGAGGGAACTCAAAACAGGAAGACAAAAGACCTTTTATCAACTATTTCATGTTCCTCTATATATCTTACAGAAATGGAAAATACTTTCTTTCCTTAGAAGGTTTAGTGGATAATCAGGTCCTATTAAAAAGTGCATGTGAAGTTAGGCAGCCTTCTGGTGCATTACTAGCTGACTGTAATTCCTGCATCTTTTAACTTTCATACTCTAAAGCAAAATGAATTATTAAAAAGATGACCTGTACTGTTTAGTCTCAAATAAATGACTGTGTAATTCATTCAAATGATATTATTTTGAATACTCCCCTCAAAATTTTATCAAAATAAAATTGAACAGAATTAACTCCCACAGATATCAAATGTTTGGAGGCAGGAATCCTGTAGTGATTTAAAATACTGCTTGACAACTCTCCTTTTCTAAATGGAAAAAAAAACCACTTTGACTGTGGCTGTGCCTGAACGCACGGATGCCAGAGATCCACCAGACTTTATGAAGTGTACTTCCTACTTGTTTCACTGGAGCAGCCAGTTCAGAAGGAGACTCAAATCTTCTGGAGCTAAGCAATGTATTTCAGCTTATCCAGCCTCCTGCTCCACACTATCAGTGAGGCTAATGCAGTAATGTTTTATCTGTAAAGACACTACCATTTCGACTCCACCACTGGCATCCGTAGAACTAAGCATGAGGATAGATATTAACTTCTGAAGTATCCTATCTTCAAAAATCTTTTGCAGAGCAGGTTTCAAGCTTTCTGCTTTATAGACAAGCATAACTGCTTCGCATCAACTCTTCAGCCATTGCATCACAAACAGAGCTGAAGAAGTCACCGTCAGGGTAGGAATTTTACCTAACCTGATCTACTACAGTCAAGTCCAATATTGAGATATATTTCAATGTTCTTTCACTGGGACAATAAAAAAACATAAAACATCATGCAAGTGGTTCCAGGAAAAAACACGTAGAAAGAGAATGGCTTCATTCTTATTCTCATTGGCTGGAAGCAACTGGTTTATCAAGGCAGAATTTTAAAATAGTAGGGACAGAGGAAAAAGAAGTAAGCACTAAGGAAAGGTAGAAGCATGACAGGACAAATACACTAGAGCTTATCTAAGAGGGTTCCAGCGAACCTTCTTTGTTTGTTTCATGATTTGTTATTTAGGCTGGTTGGTTTCATGCTGCTCAGCATCATTTAAAAACAATGTTTGGATGTGGATAAAGGTTTAATTTATACATTTATTTCCTCTGGCTACCCAGGCAAACAGGATGCCTCACATAACACAATTACTGAATTTGCATGGATCTGATAGCTTCAGTATACAATACTGCATAATGTTAACCCATTTTCCAACAAAATCTGGCGGCAATAAGCTCTGCTGAACTAGGTGAATGCATTACAAGAGTAAAGGAGTTGACAGCTCTTCTGTAGCATGGTACTGCCCTGCAATGTTTTGTACATGCCATAAGAGGGGAAAATGTACTTTGTAATTTTCTCCCTAAAAAGTCAAAATCCTAAAGGGATTCTGGAGAAGGTGAAGGGTTCCTTCCTTTAAAAAAATATTTGTAGAACAAAACAGTCTTTCCTGCTACAAAGTGAGCTCAAATGAAAGTTTAACCATCTTCCTCTCCATCTATGCAAATTTTAGGATGTCCATTAGGATTTAAGCTTTTGCTATTATTTTTTTCAGTGGCAACAGTGAATTTGTTTTTTCCTCCAGAAAATGCCAAGGATCTTAATGTCTTTGAGAACATTCTTCATGTGTCTTATATACTTGAAAAAGGTCAAAAGGATTCAAAGGTTATTAAGTGGGACATGGAAAAACTAGACAGGCAAAAACTTTGCCCAGAGTTGATTTCCTCAGCAGTCCAGGGTGCAGAAGAACAGGCTAGAGGCATATTCATGTTCTGCTGCACCCAGATGAACAGGGCAGGCCATGCAGCAAGGGAGCCAGAGACAAATCAGCTCAGCTCTGAGAATCCCATAACTGCATTAGCATGTCATGGGACCTGAGATAGTATGGTCCGTTTCAGTAGAGCTGGACATCATGATACAGCACCCTAACAATGTGATGGTACAGTGTGTGGACTGGGCTTTTAGCTTCTGACCCAGCCTTGCAAAGCAGTGGCACAAATCTGTTTTCTCACCTGCTGGCTCAGCCTGGTGGAGCAACACCATATTGATGGCTACCTAATATAAGTCTGTGACAAAAAAAAAGAG
Source organism: Pelecanoides urinatrix (assembly GCA_013400755.1). NCBI lineage: Eukaryota > Metazoa > Chordata > Aves > Procellariiformes > Procellariidae > Pelecanoides > Pelecanoides urinatrix. Next base: position 25,916 of record VZTQ01014539.1, on the reverse strand, counting down.
ACAGTATTTTATAGGCAGAAAGATCTTTGTTCAGAAGGACCATCTGTCACTGAGGCAAGAAGAATTTCTTTTTGTCTGACAGATTTTGGCAACAGATTCTCAACACCAGGCAGTGGTAGGTGTGAATTGAGCTGTTGATGAATGGGATAGTTCAATGAAGTCATCACTCCTGAGTGTTTAAACAAGCAACGAGACATTTCAGTGGATTAAGGGGAACAAAAGATACTCCGAATAAAACATCGTAATGACACTACGCTTTGCTCTCCTATAAAGAGCAAAGTATGCTTTCATCCCAATTGGATATCAAAACAGACATGAGAAGGAAATGATTTCTAAATGTCACCAAATTTATTGCCAGATTTTCTAGATTAAAAAGAAAAAAAATGGCCTAAGGGGATTCCTAGTGATGCACTGAAAGTTTATTAGGATATTCAAAATCATGTAAGAAACCAATAGAAACGTTTTCAGGAAAATCACAGGGAAACTGATTACTCCTCCTGTGTTTTAAACTATCAAAGAAAAGCCATCAGTCTGCAGCTAAAGTGAAGGAAATCTAGAACCACACAAAGGAAGTACTTCTTTACAAGTCACATGTACCTATCCAGTCTATTGGTACAAATGGTCACTGAGATAAAATTTGGATTGCCTGTAAAAAAGGGCTGGACGTAGGTTATAAATATTAATTGTATTTGTGAATATTGCCGCTAGCAATGATAAGGAATAACCAAACTATGCACAGCAGAGATAGCATAAGATGATCAAAACATGGCATGCTTAATTGCCAATGATTTCATAAAAAGAAACTACTACATAAGCTCGCGGGGGGTTAATTTTACTAGGCAGTTGAGGCTTTTGCATGCCAGACAAAAATAATTCGTAATTTCAAAAGTAGCTCAGCAGTCTTAGGTATTCTTCTTCACAAAGAAGAATATCTTTTATCTTCAAGCAAGTCCCAGCACTGCCAATGGTTTGATGATTTTCATGGTGTGAATAAGCAGCTGACCACTTCTAAATTTATAATGGCATCAACCCACCCTGCTTAAATGCAAAGATTAATTTCCTCTGAGTTTAAGAAGGTTTACAAGTGGATTTTGGTTTGGTTCTGTTGTCATCATGGGCTGATCATAAAGCTCAGTTCAGGATCTGAAAAACCACATATTTAAAGGTTTTCAGACATGTGTTTAACATCTGTATCATCTCTCTGTGCAACTGAGGCCGGCCTTAGCATCCAGATACCTTCTGTATTAGCATCTGCTCTGTCTGGATGCCTTAGCTTTAGCTTTTGTGATAGTCTTCTTCAGATTTTGCCTGCTCATTCCTCCTCACCCCAGCCTTTTTTCCCTTCTCTGTCTCTTTCAGTGAGGCTCTTTCATTTGGGTAAGCTCATTAAGTCAGTTTCTATTTCCTTATTTTTCTACCAAAGGAGTAAAAGTAAGACTGGATGTGACCTGAGTCCATCTGTTTCAACATCCTAATGGTCAGAAGCTTCCAAAAGAGGTTTGAGATGCTTCTGTTTTAATTAGGTGTACAGGACAGTTTGCCATGGACACGTCTCTTCCAAGCACCTTGTAGGTTAAAAAAAAAAAAAATGTAAGGCCTAAATTACGATATTTTCAAATGGGATAGCACTTACTGCTAAGGCTCACAACCCTTTGTTATGCACCAAAGAGATTGATTTCATTTTTAGTTTCAGTAGCTTCTTAATTCAGTGTCACATAAAGAAAATATTTCTTTTTACCAAACTGAATTCACCACATTCAGTTGCTTCTGGCTCAGCAGAAAGTAACCCTTCCTAGCAGAATATGCCACAGCCCCATAAAAAACATTTGTCTCTTGTATCTGTAGTTCTTTAAAATAGAGGTAGTCACGTATTCAAAGGTATTCAGAGATTTAAGTCACAAGTCAAACATCAGTCCTCAGTTGAAATGAGTATAACAGCTTCAAAATTGCTTTTGAATGTATCTAACATTTTTATGTTCTGGTGTAGGTTAGCCCTAGAGGAAAAAGGAAAAAAAAAAACAAACAAACAACTAAAACTAACAGAGTTAATTTATTAATGTTTAATCAATATATATCTGAGGTCAGTAAGGTGCTGTGAAAAGCAGGGCTTACTCTCTGTGAGAAAAGATGCTAAATACAGAAAATGTTTTGAGAGATCAGGTCCCTTGTTTTACATGCTGTCTTGACTGTTTATGTCTGTGCATGTCTAGCAATGTCTCTAGTAAACTGTTATTTTTGTGACCTGTAGAATAGTTAATGTTATAGAGGAGGGAAAAAAGTTACATTGACTGGCTTTTCCCCTCTCAGCTACTTTAATTGGCCTTAGCAATTGCATCCAGCATGACTGCAGAGAGCATCTCCTCATTACTGAGCAGAGCAACTCCAACAGCTCTTTCACTGCCATTATTGCTTTGCTCCTTTGGTAAATTCTAGGTCAGAAGTAGACATTTCCATGCACAGACCACAAAGCTGCTGACTTTTCTTTCATAGTCCAAATCCCCAGCTGTCCATAAGGAGGGAACAACAATCCCAAGGAGAAGAAAGCTGACCTGAAGTGCATTTCCTCAGCCAGCAAGATAAAAAGTGGAGAGGAGCATGACCTGATCTGTGGTTGGGTTTGCTTTGTTGTCCCACTCTGAATTATCCCAAGTCTTACTTGGCTTACATGTTTCTTTGAATGAAACTTTCTTCTGGCAGTTGCTGAGAAAACCTTTGGAGCCCACTCAGTCTTTAGGCATGTTTGTTTTCCTTGGGGAGAGAAGAAAAAGATTTGGGAGATGGGGAAGGGGAGGATGTTTCCTCTTAAAATCACATCCCATGTAGATCAATGGATCAACACATACACAACACTCAGCCTTTGACCTACTCAATCAGAAAAACTTCAGAACAGGACTGGGCACCCAAAAGCCAGCTATCTAAAGTAAATTAAATATCTGAACCCCAGTAACAGCCTTTCCTGCCAACTGCATAGATAGGCTACATCAACAGGGTCACATCGGCGTATCCTGCTACCTCTGGCAGCAGAAAGCCCAGGGCAGGAGAAGGTTTCTTGCAGAAAGAAGCCCTGGCCCGTTTCCGGCTGGGCCACACAGAGCTCTGGGGCTGACAGCCAGGACTGTGCCCCTGAGGGAGCTGTGCGGGAGAGAAGCTAATCTGGAGATCAGAGGAAAGGAGTCCCATCCAAATAACAACTGTCCCTGCTCTCAGTCTTGCAGGAGGAGCAAGCTTGACCCTTTTTGGCTACCTAAATAGCGACCAGGGGGCAGCAGGTTTAGTTTTGTTCACAACTCTGAGAAGCTTAGCTTGCTCTGTGTACAGCAGATAACACACCCTGCTGTGCATGGACCTGAACGACTTGCTGTTTCTAACACTCGTTTTACCTGAGGTTACTTCAGGCTTTCAAAGTATCTTCCCATTTTTGTTCGCTTATAAGATCTTTCTGCTTTTATGAAAAAGTACTATAAACATAAAATATTACCCCTTAAAGGACACAATATGATTTAGCTAGGTGCTTCACCTTTTATTTCTAACATAGCTATTTCTTTTATAGCAGTTAATCTGACATTGATTTGCTTCAAAACAGAGACAGAGGGAGAAAGAACGAGCATAAGACTTGCTGCTGATATCACAACATGTAGCACCACGCATCCCTGCTCCACACAGTGCAAAAAGAGCAGTCTCCGGGGGGGGCTGGCTGCAGGCTTGCTCACCTCCGTTCACGCAGGTGCTGCCACCACCACCGGCCGAGTTGCCTGATGGATGCCAAGGGGCACAATCCACATTCGGGATTTCACTTACCACGTGCTCCAGAAGGCAACCGTTGGCCTCGCCTGAGCCTGTGCCCACACGTTCGCTGCATGAGCAGACTGCAAGGCTGGACTTGCCTGGTGTCGGCTCTTGCAAGACGCCATGGGTATCCCCAGCTCTCGCTTCTCAAGTGGCTGCCATACCAGCAGCCTGTCCCTGGCAAAGACAAAGCCCCATCAACCCTGGCTGCTTAAGCGTCAGTGTTTCCCCAGACAGCCAAATATGGGGATTTGGTGGGATGCCTGGGTACACAATGTTTTGTCTCTTTGTTGTTAGGAAGCCAGAGCTGCAGGAAACACCATCAGCCCTTCTTGGCCCTGGGTGGCTGAACAAAACCTGAGAAGAATTTGGCAGACACTAATGCACTGTCCTGACAGGACAGTGGAACAAACTTCAGAGCCAGCTTAAATCTGAGTAGAAACAAGACAACAAACCATTACCACTATTCAATACATCCTCCCCTCAGAACAAAAGCAAGCGCAAAAGCACAGCCCAACAAGCCTGTCCATTCCCAGCCATGAGCTCGGACTGTTGGAGGAGAGCTTTGGATGAGATGGAGGAGGAATGATTACAGGTTGGCTAAGATGGCATGTTTCCAGGTACACCATTCTGTTAGGAAATTGTGAATCTCCTGCTTGCTGCTTGAAAACATGCAAAAATGTCCTTTAGAGGGTTAAAGGAAAATGGGTTACTGCTATCATTTAAGAAATGACATTTCCATGCCTACGTCTGCAGCATGGGAGGCTGAGCTGCCAGAGCTCAGTATCTGTTCAGCAAGGTAGCCTGGTCCAGAGCACAGTGATAACACAGGGCTTGTGCTGCCAGGAACCAAATGGCTTTCCTAGAATTGCTGACTCCCCAAATCACTTCTGTTTCTTTCCTTCTTGCAGGAAGCATAAATGCTCCATCCTCAGCCTTTCAAGCACTTCTATCAGCTGCTCTTTTAAATTACAGGTTGACCCTGATGAAACATAAATTCAATAAAACGTGATTTATCATGTAAATAGCTAAGAACTAGAATAATGTGCCCCAATATTAGACACATTCAGAGACACTAGGCTTTGGCAATACAAGTGTGAGGAGGAACCAAGCGCTTGTCAGCTGCAGTGACCATATTGCAGAGACTGGCCCATTGTCTCATCAGGTTGTTCCCCAAACAGACGTACTTCAAGAGGAACAGATCTTAGCTTCCAGAAGGGAGGCACAAAGGGTACTGAATTTACCATTTCAATTGAAGACATATCTTTGCTTTGGCAAGTATTAACTAAACTAACCAAGGCCTAGGAAATTACTAAAGGTGAACTGCAAGACTTTCTTTTCACCCAAAAAAACCACAGTTATAAGTCAAAATAGGAATTTTGGTGGAAACTAACAGGATGGAAATCGTGGGTGAAGACATGACAAGGAAAATCTCCACCTTTGAAGAGCAGGTGGTCTCTTGCTGAGGCATGTACTAAGGACTTTAGAATCCTATCTTCAAGGCCCTACTTTTATAGGCACAGCTGACAGTGATTCTGAAATGCTGAGTATGCATAACCTTCCTTTCCCATGAAAATATGTGAAGCCTGTTGTCTTGATATAATATTTGAGACTCGAAAGCTGTGACACAAGTATGGTCTCACTCCAATCTAGTCACTGCAGAAATAATGTGTAAGACTGATATTTGAAAACATCCAAGCAATGATGCAGAATTTTGCATGGATTAAAAAAAAAAGTTGCTATATTTGGATAATAGATTTGTTGTCAGTATTTGAGATCATGTGTTGTTTGTTAAGTGGTATTAAGATTTGACAAGGAAAGAAGAGGCAGCCCTGGAAACTGTATCTTTAAGTGCCTTAGATTCACAAACACATAAAACTAGGGGCAGGGGCATTGCAGAAATGAATGTTTATTAAACAGAGCTTGCTGGAGATGGATACTGAAAAAAAAGAAGAATGAGTTTCAAGCACTTGAATGCTTCTGTGCTCCTGCTGGGAATCAATGACAGAGCTGCAAATAGATTCTAGACATCTTGCATCTCCATTACCAGCTCTAATGCTGAACTCATTCACTCCTAACCAAACATGCTGCTTGAAAGGCTTGTGCTTCAGTGAGTCCAAAATTCACTTCTTCCCAAACTACGTCAGACTGTGGGATTGCAGCTATTTTATTAAGAGAGAATGTGCTCCCCACGAGTGAAAAGGCCAGCAGCTGATTCCATTAGTTATGCAGCTGGCTCCAGAGGATCTACTGATATGAGATGCAGACTGGTTTTTACTCCTTTGCAGAGCATTTCTTTTTCCTTAAGCTGACCACCAAATTGCAGGATTTGAGATGCCTGCTGGAAAGAGTCAAATCCATTACCACTGAGGCATATACTTGCTATAAAAGCTAAAATTACAGTCTTCATGTTTAAACATCTGGTCACAACCCAGGAGGGATGTATCCCTGCTGGCCATGAAAAAGTAAATCCTAAATAAGTATAAGTTAATTGCCTGTAGTAATATGGAATCTTTGTAATCATTTATGTTCAAGCATATGAGTGGGTATTCATTAAGCTGTATTTTCAGGCATTTACGGAGATTATTTAACACATACATTACCAAAATGATTAGCTGCAAATTGGAGAAAATGTGCCCTGCACACTGGCACTGTCATTTTATTCCACGCAGTGTCACTTAATTAAGGGGCTAGATAATATATTCAGAGATCAACATGACAGGAGGAGGATATACAAGGTTTGAGCTTCTATGTATGTCTATATTCATCTGAGCACACACTCTGCACCTACCTGTGCCTAATGAGTTACTACCTTGCCCTTTTCCAGCACACAAGACACACTGGGGTTTAAGATCTAACCTGTCCCCTTTTTCTGTCTTCTGGAAATTTTAGGACATGACTCAAGAGAAAAAAAAAAAAAAAAAGAAAAGAAAAGAAAAAGAAAGAGAACATTCCAGGACTCTTCTTCAGATTTCTATTTCCTTCTTGTACCTCCTTAGTCCCTGGACACTTGTTCCATGTTTCCATTTGCAGAAAAGTGCAGGTGAGAACCTACATTGAAAAAGGATCAGGGAGGTTGCAGGGAGTCAACACCAGCAGTGCAGTCAGTTCGAGGGCTGCAAGGAAAGCAAAGTGATAAAGATTTCTTCATACTGCTGCCAAGCCTGGGACACCAGAAATGTTACTTTGCCCATGTTTTTATTTACCACTACATCATTGATCAATGTATATTAATTACGAGCACTTTGTATGTTTCCACTCCCTAACCATCAACAGTGGAAACAAGCCATAGAATCAAAAAATCATAGAATAGTTTGGACTGGAAGGGACCTTTAAAGGTCATCTAGTCCAACCACCCCTGCAATGACTAGGGACATCTTCAACTAGATCAGGTTACTCAGAGCCCCGTCCAACCTGACCTTGAATGTTTCCAGGGATGGGACATCTACCACCTGTGCCAGTGTCTCACCACACTCGTAATAAATTTCTTCCTTACAGCTGGTTTGAATCTACTCTTTTTTAGTTTAAAATCATTCTCCCTTGACCTGTCACAACAGGCCCTGCTAAAAAGTTTGTCCCCATCTGTCTTATAAGCCCCCTTTAAGTACTGAAAGGCTGCAATAAGGTCTCCCCAAAGCCTTCTCTTCTCCAGGCTGAACAAACCCAACTCTCTCAGCCTTTCTTCATAGGCGAGGCGTTCCATGCCCCGATCATTTTTGTGGCCCTCCTCTGGACCCGCTCCAACAGGTCCATGTCCTTCTGGTGATGAGGGCTCCAGAGCTGGAGGCAGTACTGCAGGTGGGGTCTCACCAGAGCAGAGTAGAGGGGCAGAATCACCTCCCTCGACCTGCTGGCCACGCTGCTTTTGATGTGGCCCAGGATATGGTTGCCACACTTGCCATCTTGTTGTCAAACTTGCTACAGAAACTGCATGTCCTAGGCATCAGTGGAGAACGTTTTAGAGGTTCAGTCACACCAGTATAAGATCATGCAAACTCAGTCACCAACCAAAACCTAGAAATATGAACCCACTGTTCTGAATCAGTGGCAATGCTTTGTACATCTTTCCAAAAAACAGCCTGCAGAAAGATATAAGCTTTGAAGTGTGACCTAAAGTTCAAGATACTGGACGAAGTAGGAGGTGACTTCTAATGGAAACTGTCTTCTCAGCATTTTCTCTCTTTTTTCCCTCTGGGTTCTGTAGCTTAAATGCCTCCATCAACGATCATCTGCAGTGAGATTTGCACAAAAGAAAACAGTGTTTAATATAACAGGCCCTAAACTATACAAACAAAGAAGAATAGCTAACCATTTTTAAAAGAGAGAAAGAGAAAGAGAGATTTTTGAGTGTGTCTACATGCACAATGTGGTCATGGCAGAAACAGAGTACAAGCTGCAACATGCTGGGTTACAAAAGAAATATTTTGTATCCTAGCACTTGAAATTTTCAAGCAAATTATATGTGGAAAATATGGATACATTATGGAGTTTCTTACTGTAGATGGACTTTCAAAGACAATGGCAAATAGAAGTAGAAAGCTTCAAGAAAGGAATCTGAACAAAATGTCTTTTGTTTCTAAAATGCAAAAGCATTCCCTCAGATTACAGATATGTAATTGTTGTGCATGATAGTGTTTGGTATCCTTGGGTAACACTGGGTCATAGCCACACATGAGTCTTGGAAAACCAAGGATAATTTACCATACATGTTTGTATACTATGAAATAAATGTAAGAGCAACCCCAAAGTAGTTCTACATTGCTTAAGGTAGCCAAGATGTGATCTCCAATAAGTGCAGGAAATAATATAAAAGATTCATCTAGCTATAAATCTCCCAGTTGAGCTTTGCTCCAGGGTTGATATAAACCTATCTGAAGTATCTGGGACATAGTGCCACTTTGTGTGGATATTATTATCCCTCTTAAAACAATAAAAAAAAAAATACATCAATTAGCAATAACACAGATAGCTGTAATACATAGTTTTCTCACTGAAGATTAATTCCAAATACTAAACCTTGACTATCTTATTTCATGTAATCTGTTCAGTGTCTTTTGTCAAACAGACAATTCAAGCCTCTACTACACATTTCCAGAAGGTTAAACAATAAAAAGTAAGTAAAAACTCAAAAACAGTAAGTTCAAGACATTCTTTCTTACTAGTCCAATAATTTCATATGTTGTGCTTTATACGGTTTAAAACATGCTACCACTTTAGAGATATGGCTAGAAGAATTGTTCTAAGTACCAGTAATGGCTATTAATTTCCAATGAGCCTTCTACAGTGCAATTCTGTCCCCCCTGAAATATATGCCAGCAGAGCAAAAGTGAAGACAAACAAGGTAATCCACCAGTTCTTTGTGAACAAAACACTGCAGGCAACTCCAACACCAATAATACTTCCCTCTCACCAAGTTCAGACATCATATTCACCTATGATATTCACATCAGCAGAAGAAATTTTAAAAGTTGAGAAAAAACCCACCAGAGCACTGCTGCTGTATCTGTGAAACAATGAAATTTGCCAGGAGAAATGCAAAAATCCTAGGTGCCAGGTCCTCCTTCCTGATCAAAAAGCCAAATAGATTCTCTAGGTGTGCTTTATATCAGGCAAAAGAGCGAGGGAGCAGAAGGCATGTATGGAGTGCCATAAATCACACAAAAGCATTTGGTAAACACACTGTCATATATTTAGACTTGAAATAAAGAATTCATCTTCCAATCAACCACATCAAGTCATATGGTAGGGGGAGAGATAACAGCACCTCGCTACATCTAATAAAAGGTCCTACTTGCTGGGACACTGAATACCTTTAGTCCACAAGCCAAATAATTCTCCTGTGAATAACAGAATGTTGACAGAATATAGATTTCATTTTCAAAAAGGATACACGGCAAAAGAAAAGTCACTTGGGCCAAAACTACTGGTACAGCTATGCAGTGTATTCATTTTTCTGGAATGATGTTGTGTGCTAACACACACACAGCATTGCCAGGATTGGTCCCATAAACCCTCAATAAAATTGGACCTATTGAATTTACCCTACTGTTCTGCAAAGACTCAACAGTCTCAGCACATGCCAGGGGAAAGACCAGGGTGTTTGGATCTTTCCAGTCTCTAGACAAAGGCAAGAGACTATCTACCCATAAAAAGGCCAAGTGCAAACCTGATTTTCAATGGTTTTAGATTTCATTTTAAAAAAATCTAAATAAAATTCCACAAAAATCACTGTGATTATCTTTCCCATAGGCTGGCTGATTTTAGCCTACCTTTATTTCATCTGGCTAGCAATTATTAAAATTGTATATATGAAATTAACATTAGGGAACCATTTAGCATATTCTGTAATCCTCTAAGATAACTCATCAAGAGTTGACAAGGACCTGACTATAAAGACTACTAGTCCTTCACAGAACAGCAAGAGGCACCTCTTTAGGAACACAGTTTGTGAACTACTCTGGCAGTGAACTCATTTTTTCAAGGACAATAGATTATATCTTCCCTTATAAAGCAGCAGACATAAAAGAATCTGGCATGGATTTTCAACGTATAGATTGAACTATATAAGTACTGAAATCCATAGATATCTATCTATCTAATTAGAGCCAATAAGGCAAAGGTACTTTTAAGTTTAAAAAGTGATACAATAGTTTGACAAATTGCTCTAAAAACAGATTTCTGTTGTCTCACAATAATTCAATTTCAAATATGTTCTTGCAATAGAGACAGATTCTTTGCCCCCTCCAATTTATCTAAGGATATGAAAAATGAATTGTTTCTAGCCCATCAATCCATGCCTGGAAAACAAATCAAACAAAGGTAATACAACAAATATAAAAGAATCAGGCATGTTTTCTGTGTCTGCACTGTTTTCACAAGGCTGACATGAATAACTCTGGCCACCCAAAACACTTGAGCTGAGAGTGATCAGGCTGAGTAGAATCCAGCCAGGTGAGAAATCAGGATTTTGAATGCAACAGATCTTCTGATGGAGGTACGGTTCGTATGGAGAAAAAATAAACCAACAAACCAAAAAATTACATTTAGCTGTCTAAAGTTAAATATCGAAATACATGTTTTGACAGTTGCTCTTTTCAGAGCTGCTGCAATTATAACTGGGGATAACTAGGGGTATCTGAAATCCCCATTCAATTTTGCTTTAACTGCAGATACTTAAAACTCAGACCAAATATCTTCAGCTTCTAATTATGGCATAAAATGACTAATTTAAAACACGTAAATCTGAGATTTTTGGCTTGAGCCTACAGATGCACTTGAACCTCTGACTGCTTCTTCCACTTCAGTGCCTCATAAAACTACTTAGTCTGAATGTGTTTGAGGTACGTTTCCCAACTGAAGCATTAACAAATTACAAGATGGGCAATAAGAACAGATACAGCTTTTTCTGAGCTGAGTCCAAATTACTTTCTCCATTGTCTGTCTGAAAGTTGTCAGTAGTGTTGCATGAAGCAACATAAGACCAGTGACTTTTCTGTAAATCAATACAGAATATTTTAAGTCTTTTAAGATCTCATACAGGTTCAGCTGAATTTTCTGAATGCTTCTGTATGCAGTATTTTACGAAGCATCTCCTTAGAGGACATTTCTGAAATCCCACTAGTTCTCAGCAAATCAATTCCATGATACCCATGAGATTTAAAGGTAACATACTGAGAAGACATGGGACATGAAAAAATACACTTAATTATAGTATTTAGGTGAATTTTAATGCATAGAGAATGGTTGGCAGTCAAAAGAAAGCTTAAGGATTTTCACTTCAGCTGTAAAAGGACTGATATGTGCTTGCAGTATTACAAAAAGCAGCAAAGCCTGCCAACCATACAATAGAGTGAAACCAGTGCATGCTAATTAACAAAGATGCCTGGTGTGAAGGGATTGTATTAACTGCAAGAATGCTTATTATACAGGTATATTTTTTTCCAGAACAATAAAAAAACATTGCCACACTGTTCTTAGGATTGGCATAAAAACCAATCTGCCAGGAAAAGAGCCCCAATTCCCTAAGGAGATTGTTCGTTTTCCAAAAGAAAGCAAGTTCTTTTCCTGTAGAGTCATTTTCAGCAATCAGAAACTTTCCCACGATGGAAAGGAACAGGGGATGGAAAACTCGGCATGTTTCTTTCCTTTGTATCAGTACTCTTTACACAGTCTCTTATAACCCACAAGTTTAATACGTTCATTAAATACACCATGCAATAGAATGACTTTAGGTAGCAGCAGGGGAATGTTTTTTAACTTGTGATACACTGCACCATGTCAAGCTTTACAATGATTCAGCTATCACAAGAACCTGTCCATTAAAACGTTCTGTGTCAGATGAACGTACTCAGCACCCTAAGCTGGAAGACAGGGACGGCGGGCAGGATAAAGCCCCCATAATCCATGAGGAAGATGTTAACGACCTGCTATGCCACCTGGACCCTCACAAGTCTATGGGGCCAGATGGGATCCACCCGAGGGTACTGAGGGAGCTGGCGGAGGAGCTTGCCAAGCCACTCTCCGTCATTTACCAGCAGTCCTGGTTAACAGGGGAGGTCCCGGATGACTGGAGGCTCGCCAATGTGACGCCCATCTGCAAGAAGGGCCGGAAGGAGGATCTGGGGAACTACAGGCCGGTCAGCCTGACCTCAGTGCCAGGGAAGATTATGGAAAGGTTCATCTTGAGGGCGCTCACAAGTCACATCTGGGACAANGAAGTGGTGGAATCACCATCCCTGGAGGTATTTAAAAGACGTATAGATGAGGTGCTCAAGGACATGGTTTAGTAGGCATAGGGGGTGTTGGGTTGATGGTTGGACTCGATGACCTTAGAGGTCTTTTCCAACCTTAATGATTCTATGATTCTATGGTTTAGTGGGCATGGGGGTGTCGGGTTGACGGTTGGACTTGATGTCCTTAGAGATCTTTTCCAACCTTAGTGATTCTATGAAGCTCTCTATCACTCTAGTCAACTTTTTCAAGCCTTCTTAATCTCTGAAGTACACAATATCTGACCTTTGGGGCTTTTCTGTTTGTTTTCCACATGCTTGACTATCAGAAGGAGCTCAGCTGTCATTGCAGACACTTACTGTCATTTTGGTGTGCCTGTACATTCACATGTGGTGCTTGTCCTTATGCACAGATTGGTCTGGAGCGGAGTCAAACCTAAGATTCAGGACTTCTCTAGCAGATATCCAGAGATAAATGCATTATATAAGTATGATGGCAGTATTATTGTGTTATAATGTAGAAAAGCACCCTGCACTGGCAGGACAAGGGCTGCAACACTTAATAGTTCTTTCCCATCTCCAACAACTATGTAAGAGAAGTACAACAAATCTGAAATAGTTTAGCCAACATTGTAGCAGTTACTTCTCTTTTTCTTTTTTTCCCCGAGGAAAATGCTAGAATTTGCTGGTTGTTAGGTAAATCCCAAAAGGGGTACTTTGAAGAGAGTCTTGATTGGATCCAGTTTGCTGCAATATTTAACTTATTTGAAACCACAAAGATGAGGATAGAGTACTTAAGCACAGAAGAAAAGCTGCAGCCATTGAGCAGGGAAGTTATAGTCACATTGTCCCTTTATATTCCCCATCAATAACTACTTCTGACCATAATCTGCCTCTGTACCCAGTAGCTGCTATACTTAAAGTTGTACCTTGCACAGTGAAATCAAATGCAAAGCAAATGCAATGCATTAGTTTTAAAAAGCTACAAATAGAGAGACCAAATGACAAGTATGAGTAAAGAAAAATTCAAGGGCCTTATGCTTTTAAACATTAAAGTGTCTTTTTTTCTTTTCTTTGGAAAACAGAAAAAAGGCAAATTCTGAAAAAGCTGTCAAGAGAGCATCCAGAGGCCAAAATGCTTCACATGCTCATGAGTATGTAACAATCCTTCTTCCTGAAGACTTGAGATTGAGCCCTGAAGCTACAACACTTTGCACATAGTGTCTTTTTTTTTACCCTGATTCTGTCTCTCATATTAGTAATAGCTGCAGGCAAGGTTTGTTTTCCCTCACTCATTTGCTACAGTTGTGTCACACCTTATGGTTAGCTTCTTTAATGGAGCGTTTGCAGATGAGGTTGTAAAAATCATTAGCCACAGTCAGCAGATGCTAGGTACTGCTAGGATGCTGTTCCAATAACTTCTTTTCTTTAATTAAAATTCTAAATAAATCATGAGGTTTTGCAAACACAAGCCTACAGTACGCGCATAAGATGAAAGCTGTGCTGACTGCTGGCAGTCTTGATACAGCTCTTTAGCCTCCTATGTCTTCCATGTTTTGTTTTGTTGTGGTTTTTTTTTTTTCCTTGGCCTTCACACAAAATCCCTATATGCACTTCTTCAATGCTTAAAAATCATTATTGCTGAAGATCAATACCAAGAAAACATCTGTGGCTCTTCTTAGTGCACAAAGAGATTTACTCTGGTTTAGTTTGTTCTGTTTTGGTTTGGTTTTTTAGAAAGAATGCAACTAAAACTCCATGTCAAGATTAAAAGAAATATCCTATATTCAGTTGCCTATTGATTTTTCGTTATATTCTTGTGAAACATAGATATTGGAGCATTAAATATGCACAGCAGAAGAATATTTATTTGCCATAAAACCTGAATAAACTGAATCTTTTGCTCCTTGTTTCTATGGGAACAAGTTCTATTGAATAAACAGTCTTTGAATAATATTTTATTAGTTCTAATTATATTAATTATAATTCAATATGTCACATTAAAATAATTTCAATTGTAATGAGAATCTTTAATACTGGTGCAAGCTTAAAAAAATAGGCCAATTGAGCTTAAAGTAATTTATACTGCCTGTAATTTTTAGTTTCCATTGATACTAGAGCTAATTATTGAATGTTTGCATTTGAAATCTTAATGGGGTGATGTTTTATCGTGGTATTAAGAAAAGATATGAAATAACCATGATGAAAAGAGCAAAAGTTATAGAAAAACAGTGTTACCAATGCAATGTGTCACTAAGGAGCTTTTCTTGGTCACAAAATCCCTTCATTTTCCTGTTTTCTGTATAACTATTATCTACTGGGGGGGGGGGGTTGTTGGTTGGTTGTTTTGGGTTTTTTTTGCTAAAGTGCAGACAAACATCTGAAATATGATTTTTAATACAAATTAAAAGAAGACTGATATTGCAGCTTAGTCTGTTGGTTAACCTTTTATGCCTGCATAAAATCAATGGACTCCCTCACAGAACAGCTCAGATAGATCAGCATGCAGAAATGGGCTCCAAAACAGCACTATGATAGAATAGTAAAATTATTTTGAAATTACAACAGCAATGTTTAACCAAAACTAAATTTGGCAAACCCAGTCTAACCAATATAAACAAAACCAAAACCAACAAAACACAAACAACCCAAAACAAAACAAAAAAATGCATTTAATTGAAGGGAGACCTTAACATCATGCTGGAGAAATTAAAATGAACATAAGAAGTTCACTTTTTTTGTGTTACTACATTGCTGCTGATCGTTATATTGTTATTGTCATCACATCTAACTACTCATACACAAAATATCAAAAGTACATATAACAAACTTTGTTTGTTTTTAAAAAATGAAAATCAGTTGTAGCCTTATTCATCATTACCTACCCTTTTCTTAATTGTTCTACAGCAATATCAAAATCTCTTCCTTTTGAATTCGTTTTCATATCAGAAAGTCACCCCAATCATGACTTCAAAATAAGTTAAAGATTAAATGATAAGTCAGAAAAAGAAGCTAATTATTGGCACAATATGCATCTGTTGTATTAAAATAGCAAAGGGAAATCTGAAAACTACATTAAAAGAATAATGTATTATTAATTTATCAGAGGCAACTTAACTATTTAAGCATTCTCATGACTGCATTTGTTTAGAAAACACTGTGCAGCAAAGTTCTGTTCATATTCTCCAGTGGTAGGACTCATGATCACAGAAATAGAAATTTACTTTCAGATTTTCTATCTGCCACAGCTCAAATCTCATAAACCTGTCAGAATTGATCATCTACATTAGAAATTTTTCAATAAGTTGTAAAAAGCCATTGCAGAGATTTTCATTTAACAGCTGGAATACCTAATGGATTCGAATAATGGTTTTATAACTGTGGCATGCTAAAGGATCAGGAGTCATTTTTATTTCTTTCTCAAAGCAATCATTCACTATCCATAAATATTTAAAATATACATACTTGAAAATGTAATATTTTGGCGACATGTTGTGTAAACATGATGAGTCCAGAGAGGGAAAAATTATCATTACGAGCTTCTTTGTTCTGCTTTATTGTTGCTTGTGATCTGCCATTGTTGCTTGTGATCTGCGACATAGTCTGAAATGGTAGGATTTTTTTAAAGTAGAATGGCAATAATTCTTTTCCTGTATAGCCCTGGGTTTGAGAAAGCGAAGTCATTCTTCTTATTACAAAGGAGATAGCACTTCTCATAATACAGACTACTCCACATTTTATCCCAAAAATAAGTGATAATAAGATTTTTTATGCCATTTTGTAGACCTAGCACATTTAATTCAATTAGGTTATTAGAAGTTGCATTTGTAATTTGTTTTAGGACCATGTAACTAAAGCAATTACTTATTGGGAAATAACTTTTTCAGAAAAAAATTCTTGCAGTAAATCTTAATGAAAAGAAATGATCCTACAAATCAAAGTTTTAGCCTCAGTGAAGTTTGTAACTGAGGAGGACACTCAGAAAGGAGAAAAGCCACTTAAGGCATTCATTTTGAAACAATTGAATGAGGCACTTGTCACCACAGCAGGAAAGAAACAGAAAAGCACTTAAAACCACTGCCTGTACAAGTAATTTATTTTAGCAATCATCTCCAAAGTTAAACAGGAAACAAAATGCAAAGGAAATAACTAATGAGAGTTCATTAATTTAAACTCCAGCAGTCACTAATTTATAGGAATGGGATGTGTATTAAAAGTTCCCATAATACAAATGATATAAAATGAAATGTATCAGAAGAGGTTCTTTAAAGTCAGCTAAAAATAACTTCTGTAAGCACCTTAGCTATGGTGAAAACTTCAGGAAGTACAACCCAGCAGGCCAGAAAATGCATATGCCCAAGAATTCAAAGCATGTGTTTTTGTCACTGCTTTGACTGAAACAGTCTTTTAGTTGAGGGCTTTACCAAATAACTAGTAATTATTTTAGAGGTTCCAGAGGATTTAGAAAATGCTCAATACACTTTCCATCTTTAAAAGCAAAAGAACCTGTTTTTGGTAACTGCCACTAGTTAAATTTATCTTCTGTCTGGTAAAATGCAAACACAACTAAGTGAGAACATTATGTGATATTTTAGAAAGCTGTAATAAGGAATAGGACTACAGGAAAAGCAGTAAGGAATAATAAAATTCTCAACAGGAATTCATTTGAGAGAAGTAGTAGAGGACTAAGGAGAAATGAACAAACAATAGAGTGGTCACATGAAGAGTAGGCAGATATTGAGGAAGCAAAGACAGTCAGTGAAAGGATAGGAAGCGGTGAAATAAGGAGTAGAAGGACAACGTGGCAATGGGTAGGAGATGATACACGCAGTAGTATCTGAGTAGGTTTTTATTATTATGGTTCTGAAAACAGAAATTGAAAACTATACAGAATTCTTCTGTATACGCTTTTGATGTGGGCCAGGATATAGAGAAATGGGATGAGAAATCAATGGCTAAATTCTTTATTTCCAGGCAACAGAAGTGTGCTGCAAGCTCTTCTATTGCGGCAAGAGCATAAGGCGAGGACCACTACCACAGAGCTTACCATATTCCTGGGTACACAAACAACCCATGCAATGCAGAGTACATCCTTATCTGTATTGGGGTGCATTCTTATTTCACTGTGGTGACACTTTTTGAAGCAAACTTCTTCATCTTCCACCATGCTTCATTTCATACTAGGGTTGGTCTTGCATGGCACTAACTTGTCCCCTTTCAGATGAAACCAGAAGATATAGGTCTGGGCTCTCCTAACAAGCCCTAACTGCTAATAGATCCCTGGGATCGGACTAGAGCTGGTGTAAAGTAAAACCTCTGACATACACGTAGGTTGGCTGTCATGTCTGCAACACCAACAGTTTTGCTCTTGAGTTTCACTCCTACTGTTCTGCTTTACCAGCTTACATAGATACAGCCCCAGAGGCACTTGCAGAAACACGACCTGCAATCTAGAGTCAAACCTGCTGCCCATGCCTTTGAAGGTTAGGAAGGTTTTCCTTGATTTTGCCTAACTTTGCTTCCCTTCCTTGACTTCATAAACCCTCCAGGTTGCAACTTGGATAAAATTCATACATCGTTAGTTTCAGTGGGTCAGACATTTTGAACAACAAAAAGAAAAATCCTTTTTGAAACTGCTGTTTGAAGACTGACGAACGGTTTTTAAAAGTAGGGTAACGCTGGAACATTTGATCAGGTAACAAAGGTGACTTCATAAGACACTCAAGAAGGTCTGATTGTTAAGAGTGAGATACCATCTGTATTCACTAGAGGTCATATTGGGAGAACATATTTAAGTTGATGGTATAATCACATAGCTATACATATTAAAGAAACAACAAATGTATAAAATCAACTATAAATGGGAAGATTTCAGTAGAATTCATTTCATTTCTTTGTCGGGAATAGTCAGATA
The DNA here is from genome assembly GCA_013400755.1 of Pelecanoides urinatrix. Lineage (NCBI taxonomy): Eukaryota > Metazoa > Chordata > Aves > Procellariiformes > Procellariidae > Pelecanoides > Pelecanoides urinatrix. Next base: position 7,487 of record VZTQ01014539.1, on the reverse strand, counting down.
AAAATTAGAAATATAAGCAGTTTCACAAAATATTTTGAAGAATAATTTAGAACTAAATTTTTTAACAAAAGATAAAAAAAGTAATTCAAACTTTGTCACAACTTTTCAAGAGCAATGCACAAAATGATAAATATTCTTAATTTCATAGCTGAATTGTTAGTAGTATCTGAAATTTCATGTTCACAATAAAAATCACAGAATCATAGAATCATAGAATAGTTTAGGTTGGAAGGGACCTTTAAAGGTTATCTAGTCCAACCACCCCTGCAATGACTAGGGACATCTTCAACTAGATCAGGTTACTCAGAGCCCCGTCCAACCTGACCTTGAATGTTTCCAGGGATGGGACATCTACCACCTCTCTGGGCAACCTATGCCAGTGTCTCACCACACTCATTGTAAAAAATTTCTTCCATATAGCTAGTCAGAATCTACCCTCTTTTACTTTAAAATCATTCTCCCTTGGCCTGTTGCAACAGCCCCTGCTAAATCGTTTGTCCACATCTTTCCTGTAAGCCCCCTTTAAGTACTGAAAGGCTGCAATAAGGTCTCCCCAAAGCCTTCTCTTCTCCAGGCTGAATAACCCCGTCTCAGCCTTTCTTCATAGGCGAGGCGTTCCATGCCCCTGATCATTTTTGTGGCCCTCCTCTGGACCCGTTCCAACAGGTCCGTGTCTTTCTGGGACTGAGGGCTCCAGAGCTGGAGGCAGCACTGCAGGTGGGGTCTCACCAGAGCAGAGTAGAGGGGCAGAATCACCTCCCTCGACCTGCTGGCCACGCTGCTTTTGATGCAGCCCAGGATACGGTCCTGTCCACTTTTCATCCACCAGTACCCCCAAGTCCTTCTCAGCAGGGCGGGAAGGACTTATTCATACTTCACTGGCTATAAGTACTGAGTTAAAAAAAGAGAGAAAAAGATACAAAAAAGGATTTAAGGTTGCAGGGCAAAAATATATTTTCAGCAGGTAATAAAAATAATTCTGTTTTTACAGTCCACTCTGCCAGAACCAAGGCAGACAGAGGACAGCAGAGACAGACAAAAACTTACACAGTTTTGAACATCATAAAATAATGACTAAATGTAATCAGATATCACATTAAACATCTCAGGAAAATGATAGCATTTCAGATATCCAATTTTTTACATATTTAAAAATTAATCTACAGGTTTTAGAAACCTCTTCCCCTTCCTCATCCCAAACAGACAATTTTATTTTTGTGGTATAAACTATACACTACTCAAACAGTCCCCTGTAATATAAAGTGTGCTAAAGTGACTTTACTAGCCCTATTTAAACTCAGGGCCCCAGCAAAATTATTTCATTTTAAAGGTAAAAGAATAATTTTTTTATAACATAAGAATAGCCAAATGGCAATTCATGACCTATTAAAAAAAAAGCCTGACAAACAGTCAAAAAGGAACTCCTCATTTCTATTTTACTGAACACCACCCATTTTGAAGACCAACTTAGGAGCTTTCAAAATAGACAGTGGAACTAAATGACATACCAAAATAATCATATCAATAAATTAAGAGAAGCTTTTTGTTCTTTGTTTTGTAGTTCCTTTCAGCTCTTCATTTAATGCCATCTCTTCATACTTGCTGTACCAGGGTTGTATCAGAGGATGATCAATAGACTGGACACTAGCTACATGAAATTCTTCATTGTCTTCACTGTCATAAACAGGGAAATATTTTAATCTATTATTTTTATCCTGACAAGATCCCACTACACAAAAGTTCTCTGCATAAGCAAGCTTGCAGTTGATGGCATATTCCCAGAACCCAGTTTTGATATATTTTGGGGGTATATATTTTGTGTTGGCATAAACACATTTTTAAGATGACATTGAAATATCCATCTTAATCATCCTCTCCCAAACAGCACATTGAAGAAAGATTTTATTAACATTCAAAAACGTAGCAAAGAAAAAGTCTAGATTTAAAAACAATAGGTCTGGGAATGAAGTTCTCTGCACAAGAAATCATACTCGCGGCTTGCTACAATTTTCTGCAGACCCTGGAAGACACACTCTCATTTATTGCCTTTCCATTTTTCCTTGGGCAAAATGAAGATATTGATTCCTCACACTGATGCTGGAACGTTTAACTCATCTTACAAGTACTTTGGAGCATTATTCTTATGCAAAGAATCTAAATTAAATGCAAGGTCTCTCTCTCACACACACACATGCAAAGACAGATCATCTTATTTTTAGTTAGTTACAGTTCGATCTGAATATTTCTTGATGAAATCACAAGAACAATTTTGCCTTAAGGTAATTTGGGTTTAAACAGCATATGACAAGGATTAGAATTATCCCCTAATTTTTCCCTTTGGTTACCTTTCACCATCACTCTCCTGCATTAATAAGATTGCTTTGTCAATTCTTTACTATCCAGTCTAACAACGAACACCTTGATTTCAGTTTTTAAAGTTTTTAAAAAAAAATTCCATGATCCATACACTATCATATTTTACTTTTACCCTTTTTCCCATCAACATCAAGTGGAAAAGGGGCAGCTCAAGGATATGCATATAGGAAAAGCACTTTTACCAATAAATATGAAGAATAAACATTTCATCAATTTATATGTCTTATTTTATGTCTCACTTTTAAATGTTTTGTTTTATAAGTAACATCAGCTTGCATATCAAAAAACTGAACACAGCAAGATGCATTAAATTGGTGCCTGTCTAAATGTGAATCTTGAGTCTATACTTCAGTTTGACTCCTGCAGTGAAAAATGAAAACAACATTAATAAATGTGCACTGATAACAAATCTCATCTTATTGAGTTCTCTCAGATTACACTGAAATATGACTTCATCTGTCCTTTGTTATACCCCACTCTGGTGTCTGCTGTGTGAAGACAGTGCAGCATCAATGCCTGAGGCAAGAAGAAAAGAAAGACTTCTCTGGTGTTCAAGCCTATGCAGAGTTTGATGGGTGTGTACTGAAAAAAAATAAAGCTCTTCAGATTCATGCACTTTGTTTCAATCTGATGTTACTGAAGAAGGCCTCTGGCAAGTATCATACTGTTGGAATCCATTTTTTTTAGGAAAGGTTTCAGATAAATTTTGTTTCTGTAACTGTAAAAAATGCTCTCTAACCCAAGGTCAATGCAAAGAAGAGATCATACTTACAAGAGAGCATTACTCTCACCATGTTCCCTATCAGCATAGAGGAGTTTTCCATAATTACAATGAATTTCTGCACTCTCTTTGCTTAAGTATGCTGGAAAACTGGAGTCATTCCTGTCACACCACTTCATATGGAGCATTATTGTCCTACCAAAGTGCAATATAACAAAATCCTCAGAGAGACTGGTAAAAAAAACCCCACACTTTTTTCCGTTTCTACAAACAATACTTATCATGAAGAGAAAAATTACAACCTTGTATTACAGTTCACCAAGTTGTTGTTTCTTACAAAAAGCTGAGGAGCACAACGTGTAGATCATACAAACAGGCTGAGCAAGCCCTTCTTCCCTGTGTTTTCTTACTCATTTGGAATAACAGCAAAAAGAGAGACAGACAGATAGACAGATAGACAGACAGGAAGATTTTTCTTAATGATCCCTTCTACATATGCAATTTTAACTACAATAAGAATGCAACTGAAATGCCAAGGGAGAGGATATTCCATTATCACATGTAGACAAGAAAGTGACTCAACATGTCCTTTCTAGAAGGAACCGAACTATACTAGGAAGAAACTTTGTGTGTGTGTAGTAGAGAGTTGGGGGGAGGGTGAGCTTGTTGACTTTTTAGCTTGTTTTCCCATTTGAACTTATGATTGTGAAAGTGCAATATGTTCAATACTGTTCATGCTTCAAGAAACAGGAAAATGACACTTGCACAGTCATAAAGGTGAAGGCAGGTGGGAGGAAAGGTGGGAAGAATGTTGGGAAGGATAGTCATTTCCCTTCCCACACAACTTTCTAAGGTTCTAAATTTTTCCCTGTTTCACACCAGGATAAGACAAAGAACTTTTAGTGGGCAAGCAAGAATTGTACAGAGTTTAACAAAGACAAGTGCAAGGTCCTGCACTTGGGACAGAATAACCAAAGACCCCAGCATAGACTAAGATCTATGTAGCTGGGGAGCAGTCTTGCTGAAAGGGACCTGGGGGTCCTGGTGAACAACAAGCTGAACGTGTCAGCAGTGTGTTGCTGCAACAACAAAGGCAAATCTGATCCTGGGCTGCATCCACAAGAACATTACTAGCAGAGAGAGAGATGTGATCATCCCACTCTACTCAGCACTTGTCAGGCCATACCTGGAGTATTGTGTCCAGTTTTGGTCCCCACAATTCAAAAAGGACATGGACAGACTGGAAAGGGTCCAAACGAGGGCCATGAAGATAATCAAAGGGCTAGAGAATCTGCCCTATGAAAGAGTTAGGTCTTTTCACCCTAGAGAAGAGGAGGCTTAAGTGCAAACTCATTACAGCTTTCCTGTAGTTAAAGGGCAGCCTCAAAGAAGATGGAGGCTCTCTTTTCACAAGGAGCCACATGGAGAAGACAAGGGGCAACGGGTACAAGTTGCACCGGAAGAGATTTCATCTTGATATAAGAAAGAAATTTTTTACAGTAAGAACAATCATTCACTGGAAGAACCTCCCAAGGGACGTGGTGGAGACTCCATCACTGGAGGTCTTCAAAATGCAACTGGACAGCATGCTAGATAATCTCATCTAGGTTCCCTTTCCCACAAAAGGTTGGACCAGATGATCTTTCAAGATCTCTTCCAACCTGGGATGTTCTGTGATTCCATGATTCTGTGATTCTATTCTATAGAAGCGAAAAACAATCTCTTCTTCCTGACAAAAACATAATGGGAAGGGTACATAGACAGACAGGCTTCTCTCCAAGTAGCCAGATGGTTAGCTTTCTCCTGCACATTTCTTCAGAGCTAAAATTTTCATATTTGACCTCAAGCTCAAGGTAAATTCCTTCAGAAGCTTGTGTCTCCTACTTATAAATCACCAATCTCAAATCTAGATAGGTCATAGAAAAAGCAAAACTGTATTTCTTGAGTGAGAATATTTCATTACATTTTCTTTATGTCCTGTATTTCCAGTATTCTGCACATAAATTGAAAAAACACAGACAAAACAGTTTACTTTTTTCACTTCTTTCTATCCCAACGACTGTTAAAGCAAATGGCAGTGCACTCCATAGGACATCCAACCACATATGTATAATCAAAGACCTAGATACATAGCATCTTGTCATGCAATCTGTCCTCTGGAAGGAAATCCTGGCCATGAGCAGGGAGGGTGATTTCTGTTGGTCTGAATGATGGAGGAACCCAGGCCAGGGTACAACCCACCGAACATATCTGCCCCACTGCACAGACACAGCTCATGAGCTGTCAGACAGATCAGACTTCCAGTGACATTTTTGCAGTCAATTCTTTGCACCAGTCCAGACTCAATCAGGTAGAATTCAAGTCAAAGTGAAGATACCTAAATATATGTATCTACATAAACTTACATAAACACCAAGTGCCCATTGCAGACAATGGAGATTTAGCCAATAGTCAATGAAACCTATGACTTTCAGCTGACCAGCCAGCAGCTGCCTACTTTGAATCATAGAATGATTTGGGTTGGAGGAGAACTTTAAAGATCATCTAGTCCATCCCCCCTGCCATGGGCAGGGACATCTTTCGCTAGATCAGGTTGCCTCAAAGCCCTATCCAATCCCACTTTGAACTCTTCTAATGATGGGGCATCCACAACTTCTCTGGGCAACCTGTTTCAGTGTCCCACTGCCCTCATCATAAAAAATTTCTTCCTTATATCCAATCTAAATATACCCTCTTTCAGTTTAAAACCATTGTCTCTTGTCCTGTCACTACAAGCCCTGGTAAAAAGTCTTTCTCCATCTTTTTTATAAGCTCCCTTTATATAATGAAAGGCCACAATACAGTATCCCCAGAGCCTTCTCTTCTCCAGGCTAAATAACCCTAGCTCTCTCAGCATTTCTTTATAGGAGAGGTGTTCCAGCCCTCTGATCATTTTCATGGCCCTCCTCTGGATCTGCTCTAACAAGTCCATGTCTGTCTTGTTCTAGGGACCCCAGAACTGGATGCAGTACTCCAGGTGGGGTCTCACAAGAGCAGAGTAGAGGGGGAAAATCACCTCCCTCAACCTGCTGGCCACACTTCTTGTCATGCAACCCATGCATAAGGTTGATTGTTAATCATCCTCTAGCTTCCATTACTCTATAGACAAACACTCCATTGACTATAGTAGGAGTCTAGGCACCTTACTTATGCATAGAAACCTGTGTTTAGGTATTTAAACCTCTAACTGAATCCTACCTTGTAGGCACCTACTGTCAGGTGTCACCTAATGCCAAGTCGCCTGGCCTGATTTAGCCACCAACTTGTCTTTCAGAAGGGCACAGAACCCAGATCATATCTGTGAGTCCTTTGCAGAAGTCTCATCTACCCTAAGGTATTTCAATATATCAACCAAACAGGGATCACAGCATCAACTCAGTGTGCATGCATTTGATTATCAGCCTCCTTACAATAAATGGAAAGAACATAGCTAATATCCCTGAAGACACCTTACTCCTGAATTGCACTGAATCATAAATATCAGAATGTCTTACAGTGTAAATTAGTATCTTTGGTCTGCTTGCAGTCCTTTGGCATAATGCACCCAAAGGGGCTACAAAAGAAATAAGGACTAAATATTTGTGCATTCTGTCTATAAATGTTTCAAGATTCTCCTATATATTCCTATAATGAGTGGGAGTAAGTTATCACACTTGCTGTTGCATTTCACATCTCAGTACATTCAGGAAGCAAGTGTCATTCATATTCATGTAACCCTGGTAAGACCAGCCCAAATAATCCATTCTTGACATCTTCGGTCTGTTAATAATGCTTCTAGATGACCCAGGTCTATGAAGTTGTTTCGAAAATGAGTCTGACTCAATTCTTTCTGGGGTGCCACATCACCATAAAACTTGCTTTTCAAGGCCCAGGATAGTGTTCCAGGTGGTGACATGGGGCATGGGATATATTTCCAGCCATCTGATGGTTGATTCCACCATGGTGAGCACATAGCGCTTGCCTTGGTGGGTTTGTGGGCGTGTGATATAATCAATATGCCAGGACTCTCCATGTTTATATTTCAACCATCGTCCTCTGTACCAGAGAGGCTTTAACCATTTGGCTTGCTCAATTACAGCTTGTGTTTCACATTCATGGATAACCTGTGCCATAGAGTCCATGGTCAAGTCCACCCCTGAATCACGAGACCATCTATATGTTGCATCTCTTCCTCAATGACTTAAGGCATCATGGGCTCATCGTGCTGTAAATAATTCACCCTGATGTTGCCAGTCCGGAGCCATCTAAGCCACTTTAATCTTAGCAGCCTGATCCACTTGCTGGTTGTTTTCATATTCCTTAGTGGCCCGACTCTTGGGTATGTACCCAAGCATCTATGTGACATACTTTT
>VZTQ01014538.1:347040-369717 GCA_013400755.1 Pelecanoides urinatrix | reverse complement strand
TATGATTCTATGATTGTAAGTAGCTTCCATTAGCATTTGGTAAAGAAGGTTTCCTGCCATGCTTACTTGGGAGCTGAAATGTTATCCCAATAAAGGTCAGCTAGACAATTTCTGAGAATGAGAGGCTGATTTAAACAGTGCACCTAATAGAGAGATGTGGAGTCTATCACAAGCCACAGTACTGGAGGAATTTCCAGAGAACTAATTGGTTAATCATCCATCACTCCTGGCACCTTTGGTACTCTTTGAGCATTTCATTGCAACCAAATTATAATTCACAAAACAGGTGGATATATCTTGCACTTTTGTTCTGTGAGGAAAATAGTGTGAAATAGCAACTATATTCAGTGCCAGCCCTGAACTGAATCAAAGAGTATATATTTTACAGTTTCGGACTTGTATAACTGTCATTACAATTAGATAATGTTAGGCTCTGAGAAGGAAACCATTGATTTTTAGCAAGGCCAGATGCTCTATAGTGAATAGTCATTTTGGGGAAGAATGACTGCAGCGAAAGCTTACAGATTTAGCTCAGAAAGTTCTAAGAGTTCAACTGTTGCTTGCAGAAATCTAGTTTGGGAAGCAGCAAAGAGTTATTTCAGTGTATTAAGCCTTCCGTTTTAAAATGCAAAATATTTACCTCAAGCATTGCAGAGATGAAAAGAGAGAAGCTTCTCTCTAGAGGCCTCTGCAAACTCTCATGCAATTTAGAAAAGATTACAGTATTTTGATCATAAAATTGACAGTCTGGAAAATAGATTATGACATTGAAACTGCATGCTAAACAAAGACCACCACAGAAGTTCAAAGGCAAAAACATTGTTGGATTTATAACCAACTCATTATTTAAAAGCTGAGAAGAAAATGCCTTTATATTTCAATGAGCTCACACAGATTGTCTAAGCCAAAACCCATGGAAAATACTCAGTAAAGGAAGTACCATTACATGTACTGAGAATCCTGGAAAATTCTCCTGGCAACAGGATTTATTCATTCATTTACTTCCCAGAAATCAGCTTTAGAGACATTAAATAAACAACCTATTACAAAATCCCACTAATGTTTTTAAGCTTCAAATAAGACTGATTGAGATAAAGAATAAATATCTTAGAAGGGGAAAAGATGAAGACTGCTTTTGTATATCCAATTGTGCTCATAATTTACCATTACCTCAAAACTGATCTTTTCAATGCTGCAAGGGACTGAATACCCCTAACTTAATTTACTGGAAACAAAAAGAAAATGTGTAGAGTTATTTTCTTTATTTTACAAGTCCAACTAGTTTCAGGGAAGATACTTGATAAAGAGGCCCTGAACTTTCAGATGTAGTCAGACAGAGTTTTCTCCACTATGGAGGAAGATGACAAATGGCAAAAGGCAGTATAGTCAGGTCTGTGATGTTGGCCCACTTGTGTGGGCATGCCTGGAGGATGGCTTCATGGCTCCCATGAACCTCTATCCCTTTTTGACCCCAACCAGGTGGCCCCGATTAAACCAATGGGTACTTTTGATGAATAATGTCAGATTTGATTCTCGTTTTTGATGAAGCCGGATTTGCTGTATTTGAACCTAATTTATGAAATACAATACTACTGAGTATGAGAAGGGCACAAACTGATCACCCTGCTTCTACCTGTGAGAGCTCCAAGAACTGTCACCTTCATACCTACTTTCCAGCAGGAGATCTGGTGGTAGTTGTCACTCTGAAATTTTAATTTCTGCATGACTGGCCAGACTGGAGTGTTTTAAGTGAGCCAAATGATACGTGATGGATAATGATAATTATGAATTTGCTTCCTTTTCTGGTACATGACTTTCTGAATGCTGACACATTTTCAGAGAATGTGTTTATTTGGGCCATCTCCTCAGCTGATCTCAGGCAACAGAGCTCCTTGAAGTTGATGATGTTAAGTTAATATATATCAACTAAGGATCCTGGTTTAGGATTTTTTTAGATGCTACATAATACTTTTAACTCTTTTTTTATTTGGAACCACATAGGATCAATCTCTTCCAAAGCGATGTTTCTGGACTGTGTTTTACAGTTTTTTATATCCCTCTGTTTTGTTTTTTTTCTAGGCTTTTGAAAAAGGAAGAAAATTTTATTTTTATCCCTCGTTCCCGTGAAGAGCTTCCAGAAAACTTTCCAAAGGAAATTCCTGGGATCTGTTACTTCCTTGAGGTCAGAAGTGGTCAGAAGCCACCAAAATCCTCCATCACGTCTGCCAGAGTGAGAAAGGTTTCTTACAACATTGGCACCATGTTCCTCCGGGAGACTAGCCTATGAGGCCTGCTGCAGATCAAAGACTCATCAAAAAAGCACAAACCCAGAACTGGGTCATGACAGGGGAGTTGGAGGTTCTTTCTGTTTCACTGCCTTGTTCTGAACAAGCAGTAAAAGCTCCATGTAATGTCAGGCAATAATAATTTTAAAAGGTGGGTGACTGCTGTCAGTAAACAAAGTGGAGATAGGGAAAAAAAAAATAAACAATGTACTTCCACTTCCAGAGGAATTTCTTTCATAAAGTTCAGTCTGGCCCCTTTATGACAAACAACAACAAACAAAACAAAAAACCCCCCAACTCTCAAATTAGAGGTTGGTTTTGTTTTGTGCAGAAAGGATGATGGTTCTCTGTAGATTTGCACCAGCTAAGCAGAATTGAGAGTCAGTTCTGATTATGCATTCCTACATTTAATGTGTTCTTCAGTAAGGTAATGATGTTTTTTAACTTTATGAACAAACATTTCATACATATACTGTAGACCTGTTGTAACCTTCCTGGCAGGAGGAATTATAATTCAATACAAATATTGTAGGAATTTTACCTATTTTTATACATATTTCACTTTCTGGATAACTACATTCCACATACTATAAGCTGAGTGAGCTTAGATAGCTTTTCAGAAGAAGCTACTGTATATTTCATATCTTCTACCTATCAAACCTTATTGTTATACAAGTGGGAAGTCATTTTTTGACTTTTTTGGCAACAAAAATATCAATATTTTACAGTAAAAAACACTTTGGTAAATCTCTTTACCTGATGTTTATGCTAAAGCTTTAGATGAGCGTTGTCTTGCTTATATAAAATAATGTTCAATATTTGTCCTACAGTGCTGTATGTCCAGTCTTTCCAGGACAATGCAAACAAAGTGTAGAAGATCAATGTGTTGACAAACAGAAAAGTTCTGTTCGGTGGGGCTTTTTTCTCACTAAATTATCAGCCAAACTGATCTTTGGTAGAAGTCCTGGACTTTTTAAAAAAAGAATTGATCTTGTGAAAACTTATTCTGAGGAATTCCAGCAGACACTGGAAGCTCTCTGGATACTGGTTTTCCACTTTTTTTTAATAGGACTTGTACTCTTACTCCAGTTTGGCTATTGAAAATCTGTTATAAATGATGCTCATCTGGAAATTTCCTCTATTGCTGGATTGGCTGAAAGGTTTCCTGCTTTATCTAATGTAGACTAAAAAAACCACTGAAAATGCGAAAGCAATACTTTCCCAAGTTTAATGCAAATGGCAGTTCAAGATTTAGATGAGTCCATGTCAATTTATAAAAAAGGCCAATTCTTTGTTGTTGAAAATTAATATAGCTTTATTGTCTTCAATGAATCCAATTGGAACAAGATGTGGATTTGTCCCCTAATAGGCACATTTTCAGGCATTGTTTATTTCTCAGGTTTTCCTTTTCAAAAATAATGGCAGTCAGTTTTCCTCTGCAGGTGTACTTCCTTAAGGGTTGTGCTCAAGTGGGTTGATGTTCTGCTCTTGCAGATTGTTAGTTAACACTTGTACAGTGATTCCAAAGTGGCTCAGCTTTACACGGGCCTGATCAAAGCTCACTGAAATCAAAGATATGACCCTCAACAGCACTAAGAGGTGTGAGAAACTCTGCGTTTCTATAATCCAGACCAGAAATTAGAGTTTACTTATGGGTTTAGTAGTAGTAACTTGAGGCACCTTTTGAAAATAAGTGAATAACTTTCACCACATGTCAAAATTATGCAGTTAGATCTTCCTATGGAGGGAATGACAGTGCTGTGTTTCTCCCCTTTGATCAATAGCCCCCGTTAGAGTGGAAACAAATCAGTATGGCACTGCTAGCCTGTGCTGAACATGTTTCATGTTTCCTTTCCATGAAGCCTTTCTGGATGAGAAGGGACTATCTTGAACCTATAGAGACTTCAGCATGCAGAGGACATCTGAACTTATGCAAGTGTGGTATTTTCCTTGCCTGAAGAGGGTAGATGCATGGGGATTAGCCCAGAAACTTACTTAAATGGAAATTCCCTCGCTTTCTAGAGGAACACTGATGTTAAAGATTCCTTCCATTGGTATTAGAGCATCCTTGGGATTGGAGGAGTTAATCTTTTATCTGTCTTTTATCTGATAAACAGCATCTGCAGCTCTACTGCCTATCTGAAAAATGACTTAACAAAAACTGTTTGAGCTTGAGGTTGCAGAATTTCCATCCAAACTGCAGATCTGAGAATTTTCTGCATGGGATGACAAGTTTTAGCCTATAGCCATTAGTTTGCACATAGACAGGATGTAGCATGCATTTTTTTCCTGGGAACACCAGTGAGACATGCAAGAATCATAAATGGAGCAGAGTTCATGTTTCACCACTGGAAGAGGAACACCACTTCCTAGCTAATAAAGCTGTGGTTTTGATGTCATTACCTAGTTCCCTAGAGTGCAAATTTTCAAATAGCTGTCAATAGATTGAGATTTCATTCTGACTTCACTGGCACATCCTCATTGTTCAGTATGTGCTGATGTCAGAGTACCAGTCTTTCTGGGCAAACTCTTTTTCTCTCCTCACCACCTGTAGTCCTCTGTGAAGAGAACAAACATAGAGGTTCAGACCAAAAGCTTGTAGCAAAATAACCTGTCTCTCACAGTTGCCAATAGGAAATGTCTAGCTTAATTCTGTGGCTGATCTTGGTAGATCTATGGAAATGTTTTCACGAGAAATAATGGATGAATGCTAGTTGTACTAGCAAATTGGAGAAGCAATCTAAAAAACTTTGTATCACCCTCCTCATCCTCTCAAGTGACTGTTTATTCTATAAGGAAATTTATAATTGCAGAGATCAGTGCAAAAACTGAAAATTGGTGTCAGCGTCACCATGGAAACAATGACAGTGTTTGCAAATAAATCATCTAGCTCCCCAAATTAGAGTAGATTTACTGTATAATAATATAGAGTCTCTGCTTTTTATAAGCTTGTGTAACGGTAACGTGCCCAGAACTTCAGCACTGATGCCAAGTATTGTGTTATTTATTTCTGTGTTATCACAAGAGAAGTTAATAAAGGAGTGTGGGCTCTCTAGGGACATTTTTCTATCGTAGTGTGAGAAGAGTGTAAAACAAATTCTCAGCACTCTTTAACTTAGTAGTTGCATCTGCTGCCTTTAATATTAGGTTGCAAGTTCATTTTGTTGGACACATTGATGAAGCGAGATGAAATTTATTATCAAGGTTGATGCTCAAGGTTGATATCAAGGTGAAGTCAATTAGATGGTAGTCAAACTCAGCATTTCTTCAACAACACTTCATTTTAATGATAGGGAAACCTTTCTCATCTGCCTGGCATTGTCTTTATAAATAAGAAGGCGCTCAGAGTTTTTATACCTTGGGACGATGAAGTGGAGAGGTTAGAGGTGCTGAAATGGAGACAGAAATCATATACTATAGTAGGAATTTTCTTCTAATATTTTCCTTCCTATAAAACATAATCTTTTGTTCCTCTGATTAAGAATTTATATGCTTGTGTTTCATGACATAGCTGCAAGTAGCAACATCTGCTGTCTTGAGTTTCTGCACGAAACAAATCCATCCTCTCTGAAGACAGAGGGAGAAGATCTACTGCATATTGCCTGTACAGGGAAAGGAAGGATGATGTGAGGACCCTAGCTGGGGTCATCAGTGTCTTTGCCACAAACTTGTTCTGTGCAGCTTCCAGGCTCAGAGGGACCAGAGACCATGGACTGACCACAGAGGCAGACCCAGTGGCCAACTTCTTGTACAAAAGTAATGAGTCCTAAGTAAACAGAGGCAACAGTCATTCCCCCAGAGCACTTTTTACAGATCTTGTGTCAGACTTTCCCATCTGCTTGAAGCTCCCCATCACACAGTCTCTTCTGTGTTGCAGTGCATAGAGGTCAGAAACTCAGAGTAAGAAGGAAATAGTGATGGAGGTGGTAAAGTGGTGGATAAATTTTGTTCTACATCACTCTGGTAATAAATGCCATTCAAAGAAAAAAACCACTGCATGGGAGAATTGCTGCTAAGCCAGGACTCTCAAAGCGTGGTTTTCTTGCAGGATCCCGCAGAATATTTCTTCTTAGTTCCAAAGAGCCAATAGTCATTAACTGTGGTTGTGGTTTTGGCTTCACTGCTCATTCCCACGTCCAGTTTCAGATCTGAGTCTGTTTCAAAAGGCATTTTGGAGCCTAAAACATGCCTCTGCAAACAGAAAACCAAAGCTTTTAAAACCTTGGAAATCTTCTGTGGGAATTGCCTGTTCTGAAGAAGAAATCCTTGCAGTTGAGTCATTAGCAGGTCCTACTGCGGTTCATGTGTGTGCATATGCCATTTCATAATGCTGTCTCCTCCTGTGCTTACAGCATTCCCTACCAACCCCAGCAGAGGTATCAGGTGTATAACCACCTTTTCTGTTTTCCATTAACATCCCTCTTTCACTTTTTCTGTATAAAGCAAGCGGTGCAGAACCATGACATGTTGCATGCATTTAAAAGTATCATAGCACTGCACTGAGGCTTAAACTCTGCTAACTGTTTTCTCATTGTATATTTCTTCTTCTGAATAGATCTTTCTCCCAGACAATTTACAAATGAAGGAAAAAAATACCACCCAAAACTGCTGTGTGGAATTGCAAATGACTATGAAACCTGCATCAGTTGTTGGGGCAAGTTTAACTGCTGGACAGCTTTCAGATTCCTCAGCTGCCACAAGCACTCACACTTGCATGCTTCATGCAAACTGTCCTGCCAAGAAGTCTGTAATCTAACAGCAGCATCGCAAATTTAGGGCATTTTCTGGGTTTTCCTCCTTCAGTCTCAGGCCACTACCTCACCTCTGCTGAGTGCTCAGAGCTCACTGAGGAGAGTTAATTCCCTGTCCTAATGCAGTCTCAGAGCTTCTGGCTTTGTTTTTGGGATTACATGTATAATATTGGAAATAGCAACATGCTTAAATTAGCAACAAAACAAGAAGCATAAAAAAGCTTGTCAAATTCAGAAACAGTTGATTCCCTTCCTTCAAGGTAATACATTATTCATAGTACTTTACTGGGATTGAGGGTACCAGTGACAGTAGAGGCTGTGGATGAATTGAGGATGCTGAGTGTGCAGGAGACTTGACAGGCAGGAGTTGATCGGCTCCTGCTACTGTTCCTAATTCCATCACCTTACATGCTATTTCCTGCTCCCAGTCCAAACCTCCACTTTCCTTCCTTTAGCACCCTGTATGTGACATAGATAGTGAGTAATTCCTATTATTGTTCTTATTAGCATCTGTTGTTGACATGGCTGCTTATACCTAAAGAATAACTGGGATTAAAGGGCTGATCTTACTCTCCTTTGCAGCAAAGGCAAAGCTGCTACAGTGACACGGCAGGCACTCACATTCTTAGAGAGGGAGAAGATCACAGTGCAAGCTGTCACTGGTGGATTCAGGTGGAGAAGTCAGTACATTAACAGTCCGTGGCATGTTTTTAGCTTTCCCAAGCACTAAATTTATCCGTGCAGCTAGGAGTTACTCCTTAACAATGTTATTAATTTGCAATGCATGAGCAGCCTTACAACAAAAATCTGTAAACTGTTTAACCTCATATACATGACTGATCTTTTATGGCTTGGCTACTAATCATATGAAAGCAAGCAAAACAGTGAAACTGGGGAATGTAACAGTTCAGTCACAGGCGACAGATCATTCACCTCTGCAGATGCTTACTTGTTCCTGTGGCTTAGAAAGGTTGACCTCGAGTTATCTGTTGTCCAGGTTAGTATCACTGCGTCACTATAGCAACAATATGGCCTCTGAAAAACACCATGAGGCATCTCAGTCTGCTTTCCTGTGGGCTGGGGTTCACATTAGAGAGGCCAATACAGTAAGTGATGCAAAGTAGCAACTTTGCTGGCAGCCTTAACAAAAGGATCAGCGGAGGCAGATGTTAAACCGGGTGTTTGCTCCTGGGATTTTAGTTTCCAAAGAGTGAGGCTGAATATGTTTTAATTTGGACAAAAAGAGAAGACACAGGATTTCAGAGAAACAAGTGTCTTCCCTGCTTTATGGCTAGCAGGAAGGCAGCGGAAAGGGCTACGAACACGCTGGCTGCCTTGGCTGCAGCACTGCTTGCTTCTGCCTTCAGCTCTCTGGCCCACTTCGGCTTTGGCATTCCAAGGATCAAGTTTCCTCTGGTAAGTGCTACAGGCACTTGTCCCCTCTGCTCTAGACACAGCATGAGGCTGCCTAAATTACTAGCATCCTTAACTTTCTCAGTGACCACAGATGGCAAATTCAGACTAACATCTATTTTTTAAGATGGCCAAGATAAGTGAGATTGATTCCACCGAATTAAGCTCTTTCCAGCCCAAGTGCTGTGTCTCAAATCTTTTAGTCTGTGCTACTTTTCAGAGTTTTGCATTGACCAAAATAAATTGAATCCAACTAAGTGGCAGAGGGATAGATAAGCATATTCCAGGATAAATAAAGGTTTGATATGGTAGCCATGGTGAGTGTCAAGGACAAGGGCTACTGCAGTTCTGGAATTCTCTTCCTTCTGATGTCTGAACCCTTTACATCTGATATCAGCACCGCCAATCACAATTCCTGGATGCCATTAGGACTGTGATTTAGAAAAGCTTTTGAGCTTTGAGCTCCTAGCCCAATTGTGCAAAACCTTTGTGCCATCTTCACCTGAACTATATGCTAGAATGCCTATATAAACCTTGGTTTACTACAGTCATCCTGTAGTAAAGATGGTAATAAAATATATAAATTCTAAAGAGCAGAGAGATAGTTGTCAGGTTATCGACATACATTTTTTGTGCTTTTGTGAATTTGTAGGCCCCAAATTAACTTTCCATTATCAGAAGGTCTCACATTGAGCTACTTGTTTTCTAGGTAATTATTCCCTAGCAATACTCTCTAATGACTACTCTTGAGGCAATAAGTAAAGCCATGCTAATGTATTCTGTGTAGATTCTTGTATAACGCCTATCACATTAACAAACTGCCTTTTAGCAGAACATTAAATGACAGAATAATACCCTGTCATGTATTGTTTGTCCTTCCATCCTCTTCCCCAGGGGAGAAGGGTATGTAGTGGAATCATGTGATTTTGTGAGGTGTTGTCTTTTTGATAGTTTTCTACAAATATATGTTGCTACTTACTTAAATAAGGAAGAGCAAAATCAGAACTATAGACTAGAATTAGAAAAGAGTTTTAGTTGTAAACAGAGTATTTCAAAGATTTCCCAGTGAGTAAGACTGGTCTCCCATCGTAGAAACAACCGTAGCTGCAATATATTTAAGAAATACCCAGGAATGATAAATATGAGCAATAAAACAGGCAGGTCTGGATAACTTCAGCTTTATACACAACAGTAAATAGGTGCTAAAACTGACTAATACCCAGAGAGGAGGAATACTGTTTAATCCATTTTGGCATTTGTTTATTACCAGTATACATCTAAGGTATTATTTTTTCCTTCCCTAATGAGACTGGAACATACTGTTAAATCAGTATCAGAGTTTCTGAGCTTATTGCAGAAGAACATGGTTAGGAATAAACAACTATCAAGGAGAGTTTTTTAAAAAGTGAGCTATTGCTTGAGAGAACAGGTCATATGGAAAAGAGAAAAGCAGTGTGGACATGTGTATTTATTTTAAAAGTTTCTATGGCATTTCTGATTTGTCAAAATCTTTCTGAAACTGTATGCTTAAAGCACAGCTGCCTGGTTCAGGTTATTTGCATTTGCTAGGAAGGAAGAGGTAAAATTTTCAAAGTCACCTAAAGGACATACTTCTCAATCCCATTTTCTCTGTTTAAACGCAACCTCTTTCTGAAGGTTGAACCTAACTTTGCTGAATGATCCTGAGGTTCTGAATGCCTAAGTCAGTTTTGGAAATGTGGTTTATAAATCCATATAATTTACGTTCCTTTGAAATGTTGTTCATAATGATGTATGAAAGCAAATTCTAAATATCCAACCAGCAGCAAAGGGCCATTTTCCTAGTGCTAATCTGTGCTGGATGATGAAATGCGGAATTGTTTCTAATCTGTGCAGTTTTTTACACCTTTTTTCAAGGTGATGCTCCCAGATATGTTGCTGTGAGCATATGAATGCTCTGGTCTTCAGTGGGGATAAGGCTTGTTACCCACCTTTGTAATGTTCTGAGTGATCCTAAGGGAGAAAGCACTGCCCAGCCATCTCCATCCAATTTAGCTCATCTACTGAGGGAGTGTTAAGCTGAGTCTAAGATTTACTTTTTCATTACATCTCTAAGTCAAGTCCCACGTGCTTGCTGGTGTTTAAGTGTGTAAGCATTCCTCTCCATAAACTTCTCACAGGTCCTGCAAAGTGTATTTAGGTAAGCAACCAACAGAGAGAAAGCATCCAAAGAAAGTGAAGTTTGTGTGTAGGAGAGAGCTGCTGTGCATAGATGTGCACCGATTCTGATTTGTGTATTTGGAAGTTGGATATTCTGGGTATGATGCAAAATGTACGAAAGTGCTGTATATAATGTCATGAACTCTCAAGGCATTAGGATGAGTTTTAGAGTCCATAATCCTTAGACTTTTAATGGAATTGCATGAGAAGTGCACTATTTTAGGAGGAGGGAAAGTTGCTTTGTATTTTAAATACGAGTTGAATCTCTAGATGCAGAGAAAAACTGTGTGGGAAGAAGAAAGTCTAAAAATTCTAAATGCAAAATGCAAAGTAGAATGTCCCTGTATCATCTGACTTTTCTGGAGGTAGCACTCAGAATTCCTCTATGAGTTTTGATACTGAATGCAAAACTAGATGTGAAACATTACAAGTTAGGTACTTTGCCAACTGATAGAAATTTGGAGGTGACAGTAAGAATGCCTTTTAAAAAGCACTTAAATGATAGCACTTTAAAAAAGTGGAAGCTCTTGTGCTTTGTAAGTAAATATTGTTTAGAAATGCCTAAACTGAAAGAAAGCTTTAAAGACTGTTGCATCATAACAAAAAGATACAAAGTCTATGACACAATCTTAGTTCACACCATTCCTTCAGAAACAGTCCTATACATGGAGTTTTCAAAAGCATGTTCAACCAACAGTTGTTTACAGTTAATTTCAAAGAGAGCAGTATTTCACCAAGCACCTTCTGCAAAAATGCCAAGCAGATCATGTTAGGTAAGGCCTAGATTTAACTCAGTTGGTTTAGAGTGTATTAAGACATACACTGCACCCCAATGTGAGGCTTTAAATGCACTTCCTAGCATGTGTCAGCACTGTGCCTTTTACTGAAGTCTAAAGAAGGCCCAGTCTGGACAAAATCCCCATCCCAATACATGGCATTTATATTGCCTCGCTAGAAAATTAGCAGTTCACTAAGTTGCAGCCATTAACGTCTTTGATGCTGGAATATTGCTTATTATTCTTATGTCTCACTCTGCCCAAGTTGCACTGGGACCCATTATGCTCTGGAGCACCAAGGAGTTTGGCAATTGCTGTAAGATTGAGTGAAATTCAGCCAACCTAAACTTAGGTATTTAAAAATTATGTCTGGTCTGAGCTAGTCAAGTCAGCTCCCTCTGCAGCCAGTGCAGACATCTCAAAGAATGATCGTTCCTGGTTAAAGTGTTTAGGATGAGATAAATCACTGCCTCTCTCCCCAGTGACTACAGTGTGGAGGACTAGTTCAGATTAGCTGCCATACTGTAGGTGAGATGAATTCCACTGCTGATAAGAATAAGAGTATGTAATAGGGTAGAACAGCAAATATACAAGGAGAGAAACACATCAGGGGCAGGGGCCAGGCTGGAACTGGAGATTCAAAGGGTTGTGGTGGTAAAATTATTAATATTTAAGATTTGAGAAGTCTGGCTGAGAGGTTTATCCTAACTAAAAGAACACTCCTTTCGACTAAAAGCTAACAGTCTGTGATTGTTTCCAACTCCCCACTTCTAAGCTAAGATAATACTGGTGTGCCACTCCTATATGCTCCACCAAGAGCCATCTCTCCATATCGTCATGTTATTTGCTGCTTGATTCCTTCTTAGAACAGTGGCAGTTAGTACACTCCTACTTAAGGAGTCCACCCCTCGCAGGGGTGGATACCTGGGTTTGTTAACATTGAAATGATCATCTCTCCTCTCCTCCTTTTTTCTGAAACTGTATATAGGTTGGTCTCTGCAATTGCTTGGGGAAGAACAGGGGAGCAGAGGGGGAGATGCTGGCCGCATGTTCTCTCTCTACGATCATAGTTACTAAAGCTTCTGTCCTAAATTGTACTTGCATTATTAGGCACTTGGAGTCCCCAGATTCTCTGACAGGGTCTTGGGTTAGGCAGAGGACCAGAGGCAAGTGGGAAGGACCAGGACTGCCACTCTGCTATACTGCTCCCATACTTCTCTCTTCTGTTTGCAATTGCCATTCCGATCCTTAGACATCTGTGGCGATTTCCACTGCAGTCCTGGTTAGGGAGGCCGTGGGAAAGTTCTTCTTGGGAAGAAGCAATAGTATGCCGTCTTCCACATTGTGAACTGTCACTCTCTCCAGAGAAAAGGAATTAGAAATGGTATTGTCCTCAAGAGCTGAGAAAACTTGCAGATTTTCCATGTACAGTAAACAGTTTCTATAATTACCAGGAAAAAAAAACAGAGAGTCAAAATTGTGCAGCAGGGGCATCCTGTCTCATACACACTGCTGTGATAATGAAATCCAAATCCTGCAGAACTGTAGGCACATCATTCTCACTTGCTTTAAAGGTCAGCTAAGAAACTAATTTCTCAAATGGGCTCATAGCTCTGAGACAACGTAACACTAGTCGTTTCTTCCAACAAATTGCAATTGTCAGAGAAACTGGATTAATAGCTCATGGAGCTAAAAATAGACATTATGCGCTTGCCAGAGAAGGATGAACTCAGTAACAGAGGTGAAGGTATATCAAAATATCATAACATCTGGAGAAAAAGCAACAAAAAAATGCTCAACTCAAAGCAAGTTACCCATAAAATTACATTAAAAATAATCTGAATCACCAACTGGAAGAATGACAAGGTTTAGTTTTGTTTCTGTTTTATTCACCTTCCAGATGCACCTTGTGGTTGCTGTTTCATCAGCTGAATCAGTTTGGTCAGTCCTTTCAAAGTCACGTACCTCAAGTTAGGCAGTGCAAGTCATTATGGTAAAGACATTATTTGAATACTGAAAAAGAAGAGTGTTTGGCTTAACATTTTTATCTTCGGGGCGGGAGGAGAGAGAGATAATTTATTGCTGAATTTATTCAACTGTAAAATAAAAACTAAACTCCCAAAGCCCAAATCTAATAAGAGAGCTACAGTGAAAGCAACTTTGCAA
This sequence comes from Pelecanoides urinatrix, assembly GCA_013400755.1. Taxonomy (NCBI): domain Eukaryota; kingdom Metazoa; phylum Chordata; class Aves; order Procellariiformes; family Procellariidae; genus Pelecanoides; species Pelecanoides urinatrix. Next base: position 356,127 of record VZTQ01014538.1, on the reverse strand, counting down.
ACTTCAGCATATCTTTACTAAAAAGTGGATAATTATTTTTCATTACATCACAAATATTTGCATTTTACAGAATTCTCTTTTATGCTGTGATTTTGCAAATTTGTATTACTACTTGCTTGCACTTAAAACAAAACAAAACAAAACAAAACAAAACAAAACAAAACAAAACAAAACAAAACAAAACAAAACACTTCTTTATTCTTCATTCTTCTTCAGTTATTTATTTTCCATAGCAGAGCAATTCCACTATACTGCATATGACCTTGAAGGAGCAGCAATCCACTGCAGATAGGGAGCCTCAGCCTGTCTGGTCATGGTGAAAAGTTCTGCAAGGTACAGGCTGGTCTCAGCTGAAGACAGAGCTGGCAGTAGTTGCATGCAGTTTGTACTATGACTTAACTAATTCTTTTCACTTTTATATTCAGAAGCAGACCTATGTATAGCTCAGGAATAATCTTCACCACTTTCTTTAGAAATTCTTTCTGTAGTATGTGTCTTTTCTGCATACCTTTTATAAAATCTCTGCATTTCAGATCTGAGGCATTGACAAGTGTAGGGTATAAATAACAACTTATGTCAGTGAATCAAATCACTGTGAAAAATATTTGTAAAGTATTTATGCTCATTGTCTTTTAGATATCTTAGAACCTAGAGTCCTTTTTGCAAATTCTGTTCTTGCAGAAGCCTTTGATCATCATTCTAAGAAAGGTCAAGAGTAATGTTGATTTTGGGATTTAATTAGCATCAATGCCATTTATCTGGCATTCATGGTGTACCATTATTACTGCAGTGTTAAGGTTCAGTTGTGAAAGGTTAAGGTTAAGGTTAAGTTGTGAAATAGAAATGTCAGGATAAGCAGCACCAGCAGTTATCTGCATTGCACATCCTACACATTATGCATACATTTCATGGCATACTTTGTATTTTATAGAACATAATATGACAGGTTAAATATGTAGAAAAATAGTTAGGAATAAAAAATACAAAATATGTGGATACTGCCGTGTCTGATAGCTATCTTGAGATATTATGTATATATTATCACCTACTCTTGGGATTGCTCTGAACAAAATCATGCATCTTTGGTATCCATCCTTGCTTCGGTGAGAGGCATGGTCATCATTATCCCTTTAGTTGTTAAAACTCAGTTACATTAGAGCCCAGAGGTTAATAACACAGCTGATTATTGTAAGAGAACTAGTCCTGTTCTTTTTCTGAATGTGATGGGCTCCACTGCTAGGACTGACTTTACATCCCTGCTTGGTTTGATTTTCACCTTTCCCAGTTTACTAAGATTCTGCAGTTCCTCGTTGCAGGATTCCATAGTGTTTTCAAGAGGCTGTGTGTAGTTTGGTTGTGCAGTCCGCTGGTGCAACACACAAATGTTAAGCTGTTTCAGTCCACTGTCCTGGAGAGTCCAACCAATGTTTCACAGCCAGAAATAATCCCCTTATTCTCTTTGCTGCTTTGCTCTGTCCCTATGGCCAACTTTGGAGGAAGAACTGAATGCTACTAAAAATCTTCTGGTGCTTTATATTTGTTTCAGTGGGATAAATTCATGATTAGGACAAACTTTTGCAAAACAAGCTAGTGTTATTGGCATGAACTTCACAGCCTAAGCCCATCAAGTCATAGTTCAGTCTATTCCCAAAGCCTTTGAGAACAAATTGAACTTTGCATGCTGTATCTCGCCTAGAAGAACTGATAACAATTTTCCAGTTGTTTGTCACTGTGATCTTGACTCTCCCATCTGATGGAAACCCCATGAAATTCATGAAACCATGAATGGAAAATCTCATACTTCTGATACTTGTTTAAATCTTTCTTCCAGGAGCCTGCTGCAATTCCGAAATTGGTGATTTAACTGGCAGTTCATTCAGGCTCATCTTCATTTCCTCTACAGGTAACTCTAGAGGATGATTAATCTTTGATGCCTTAGAGTTGTATCTTTTGAACTTTCCCTTTGATTTCAGTGTTGCCAAAGTAAAATCCGAGGGCTAATATCTGTCTAAGATGGTCACAAATAGCTCCAATAACAGGGCCAGGCATACATGAAGGTAAATTGTAGGTATGAGTAAAAAGCTTGGATTATTGTAGGAAGGTGGATGTTCACCTGTGTTCACGATGCTCAATTTTAGGAGTGGGAATTTTTAGTAAGAGTTATGAGCCACATATTGATGGTCTGTCATTTACTGAGAGCAGAACCAAGGGAAGGAGCAGTTCAGTGCAGTGCAGTTTTAATCTCAGTTTATGAATGCTGAGAATTGCTTCTTGTCTTGTTTCAAACTTCTCTGTTTTGGATAAAAATATTTGGTACTCCTACAACATGAAGATTGACCACCTCAAAGTCTGCACTCCTGTGGAAATGGACCAATCTCCCCTGGGTGCAAATGCTTTTTGTGTAATTCTGTAATACTGTTCTAATGTGTCCTACAAAGTTTCTCTGAAGAGACGTGGACTTCAATTGTACAAGCATTGTGCACTAAGTAACAAGATTCCAACCTTGCACTACCAGCAAAGGACGCTTAGCATTAAAATAATATTGGATGTCATTAAATAATACTAGAGCTCTATCAGGATTTAGAGCACTGTGATGTTTGTGAACTGAAGCAATTTGTATAAAATTTCTTACAGATACAAGGATAATCTAATAAATGACAGTATTTCCATCTTAGTAATATGCAGAGGAGGTAAGGAGGTGTCCCTAAATATTTCTGTCAACTTAATGGTTAAGAGATTAATTTTAGTACTATGTAAATCGAAACATTATTTTAAAACACCAGCCTGCAATCTTCTGAGAAGAGACATGGCAGGTTAGGTCTTACTGTGAGCTAGCATGGACAGAAAAGTTCAACAAAGCATACAAGCCAAGATCTTTCCACACTGAAACCAAGGGAGTAATTGCAAAATTGAGTCTGGTTACTTGTCCTAGCTGTTCAGCAAAGGAATCCACCTGCCAACAAAGCAGAGTCCATACGAACTATCACATCCTGCATTTAACTTTTTTTATTGGGATTCATTTGGCAGTCTTAATGGTCTGGAAGTTACAGTAAGTACCTCTGCTTGAAAATTACTATTTCAGTTATGATCACTTCCCCAAACCAACTGAATTTATTACTAACCAAAGACTTATCTACTTGAAAACAAAACAGTGAAGTTTGGTTCTCTCATTTATGTCTTTGACTGTGTGCAGTTGAAGTGCATAATATATGTACTAACCAGGCCTGTCTTGTGTCATTGAGCAAGAGTTATTCAAGGCCGCAGCACCAGTATAACACATCAGAATTCAGTATTAATCCCCCTACGGGAACATTAGTCTATGTAATAAATTGATGTGCCATATCTGTAGGCCATGGGAAATTGTGTGTGCAGTGAACTACATACGGTCTTAAAAGCTTTAACATTTGTACTGCTCTTCCTATAACAGAATGTATATCTTGATAGCTGTGAGCCTATGAGCTTCTGAAAAAAAATGTAAGCTAAAGTTTATTCTTCTTGTTATAAAATCACTGTTTTGTGAGTTACTGTTTACACAGGCCTCCATACAACAGGGGGTCTTTCTCCATGTGTGGGAAATGGAAAAGCAGATGCTATCTGTAAGTCTTGCAGGCTAGAGATCAGTGAATCTCCTCCTGATACACCACTTCTTTTTTCTAGCAAATGCAAACAGTGCCAATAGCCTGGGCCTTCTTTAGAAGAAACAAATTGTTTGTTAAACGGTCTTTCAGCTTCTATTGATACTTCTTAATTTTCTCTTTCTGCCTTCTTTTGAGTAGGCTTTGGTGATATGATTCTTGCAAAGTGTACTTGAGGGCAAAGAGTTTGCCTTTTTTACCCTGTTTCCAAAGCCACTGAAGGCCTCAAACAAGAAGAAGAAACTTTATAAAACTCAAGCAGGCATGTTGTTAACATATAGCAGAAGGATAAAACAACCTTCTAAGAGTATTCCAAATTACCTTTTAATGGCATGCCTGCACTGTGTTGTGACTTCACATCTTGCTTTCATAGTGTGACTTGCTTTAATGGTGTTTGTTACGATGAGGTCCTTTTAGTTTGTCCTAAAAAGTTTTACTTGTCACCGTATTAAAAACATAAGGTACATTCTATAAGAAAAGCAATATACAATACACTATACATCATCTGTTTCAATGCCTCTAGTTTTAAGCTAGTATTCATATAAATGTTTATAATGAAAATACAGGTTTTATTGGTTTTCACAGGACCAAGCAAACAGGTTTTGCATTGTCTAAATACTAACAGTTGTCTACATATTAGCAGTAACATTTCTATTCAACAAATACTCTTTTCTCATGCTTCTAGTTAACTTGTGGTGGGCTCCATCCTACTCTGACTCCCCATTAATGCATTTGAAAGGGAAAAGTAATGAGCTATTTTAGTGCATGACCTTTGCGCAGTACCTGATTCATAAAGATAAATAAATCCAAAATCTCATTTATGAGTTATTAGTGATCAGCAAATCAACAAAAATCCTTTGAAGTTCAGCTGAGTAAGTTCTGAAGGTCTTGCATTGCTTACTCAGTTTCCCAGTTTCTTGAGTCATTATAACAGACATATTTGATGAAGCCTTTGCCATGGACACTGGCACCAGCCTTCATCAGAGAGTGTTCTAATTTCTGCTTCCCATTTTATCTGAAGTTTACTGTAATGGAGAAATTATCTGGATTTTAAAAAAAAAATCATACAAGTTTCCTTCAAGTCAGTTCTCACTTATTTGACCTAGTCCTTTGGTAGCTCACATTAATAAATTTTTGTCATATTAGTAATACAATATCCAGAAAAAAAAGTTTCTCCAGAGAAACTCCCCTGAAGAACATTTTGTTCCTAATTGTAACCAGGATGCCTCTGTTACATATTTCAGAGCTAAGTCACTGAAGAGGTGATCAAAGAAGACAGAACATTAAGACAAATTCAGAGATTTTACACACAAGAAATGTGTGTACTTAGTTAAAAAAAAAAGGTACAATAAGGAAGTTATAAGAAAGTTCTTTTGTTTCCTCATTAAACTTTGCTGATACACTAACAGTTGCTCATAAAATATTTGTTTCTTCCCCCACATACTCTCATTTGAAGTCAATAGAGCTTCAAATCAAATATAAGTTACATTGTCACAAACGTAGGTAATTCACTGGAAGTCATGGACAGAGCTTGGTTCTCTGAGCACTGCAGTAACAGGCAGTTACACTGCCAGGTGCTCAAGATACCATCCAGACTGTGTTTGTTATTATTCTCTCATCCTTTAAAATGGCAAAAAAAAAATTAGTTTAAGTCTGTATCTTTGCATTATTCGAGTTCCCGTATGTCGAGACTGCATCTGGTAGTGTGTTGCAAACTCACCTTCCCATGCTACCACATGAAAGAGTAGCTGCTTCATCACTTTTGTGATACCTTTTACTGTCTGTTTGTCTGGAATTTTTTGACATCTCTTCAATCATGTCAATAGCTCCGATTGTACTGCCTAGTGTCTGGAAATCCTGGACAAAAGGCCACACTAAACATGTGCAGAACAATTCTGTATCTCAGGTGGGAAGAGTTTTGTATGAATATGTTGGGTTTACTGCTAGGGGCAGACGAGCTTTGCAAATGCACTGGACTCCTCTCGCACTGTAGAGTTGCTGTGTTGTTGCATTGCGCAGCTAGTGCAGACACGTGGTCATGCATTTCAGTGTGGCAAATACTAAGGAAAAACATGGAAGTTGCAGCATTTGGAATTTGGCAGGAGTATGCGATTAGTACCACCTACTCTCTGTTGTTTCATAAAAACTATCTGGAACAATAAGAAAAGAAGAAAGGGGAAAAGGGAAGTGAGGGGAATTGTGAGGTAGAGCTCCTTTGTTGACTTCGTGTTCTCCTAAACCTCCTCCTTTGCCATCACCACATGTGGAACTCACACCATTCAAATACAGTGGTCAACACTGATCATCCGTCTCACTGGAGTCATGTCTGAGTTTCCGTAGGTAAATTTTATATCGAGTAGCTATACTACTGCCATGGGGCAGGAGGTGACTGTCCTTTTTAATAACGATTGTTTAAAGATTTGTTGCTGAAATGGTCAGTACCCAAATACCATGTTGGGACTTGGCAAGTAGGGTTCATTTTCCAGCAAGGTTTTGTGGTAGGAACTTTGAATGTTATTGTGAATCAGGACTGATCTGTGGCGGTCCTAAGCCTTCACAAATAAAGCAGATTATTACAGCACAGTCTGTCTGTCTGTAATTGTCAGTAACTGACAGTCTCTTGGTCAGTACTGCCATGCCAGAAACATGGTGCTCTGAACAATTGCAGACTTCCTACCTCCTGATAATCCTTGCAAAGCAAAACCATATGACTCCTATTATGGCTAATGGGAGTCTTTGTTCGGGCTAGAAATCTGCAAAGAGCATTGAAACCATATCCCACACTCCTTGCTGTACAAAACCATCAGTGGTCTGATTCTGCAAGTGTTATATTTGCTGGGTAACGCTCAGCCTGTAAACAGAATCACAGTTGGGCACATCGATGTGTAATGCATTCCATGTAGGAACAAGACAGCACTTTCTCCTGACCTGCATTTGGGTTTAAAGCTTAGTTACATGGGCCATTTAGGCTGCAGTCCTGCGTGTGCTCAGGTGAACAGGTAACTTAAAGGACGCGGGGGCTCGTGCAAGGTGTGCTGTGGCCAGGCCTTCTGCGAGCGTCATGAGCAAGGGTGGCGGGACTGCGGCCATACCTCATCGGGTGGTTGTAGGTGGGAGTTGCACACCCAGTATCTAATGCAGCATTTCATTTATCTAAGGACTTATTTTTCCATACATTCTGCACACATTCCTACATATTTTATGAATCAGGTCTGTGATGAATGTTTTGAACAATTTGTTTGCTGCAGTTTCATGGTGTTACTATCTCTTTGGTTTGCAATGTAAATAATATTTTACATCTGCTATTTTGTGATACAAATGCCATGTGAATTGCTTATTTTTAAAATGTTATAGCTCTGTTATGGTTTATTTACAATGCCATTTCACAGTATTGGTTTAATATACAATGTATCTGTATGGCATGAGTTAAATTGCTTATATTTTACAATGTCAAATATTTTTTTTTTCCTTCTAAAATGACTACATTTCATCCTATCCAGTTTCATAAATGTTTCTTAAGTGGCTCATTATGTCTGAAAATATTGCTTCCTCTCCAGTAGTGCAGGCATAAGAACCAGTATTCCTGATCAAAATCATAAGATACATCATCTAGCAATTTCAGATTAGAAATATATGTACAAATATGTAAGCATTTATAGTTAATCAGAACATCTACTGTATCTTCCTTGCTTTTCATGTAATGATACATTTTAATCATTTTGTATACTTTCTATTTGTAATTATTTGTGAGTCATACACAGTGTAAATAACATGTTTCATTATGCAAGATTTCTAGGTATTCAAGATTACAAGAAAGGTGAATTTGTATGTGAAAAGAAATTGACAGTAGATTGGAATGACATAAAATAAAGTGGTGATGACTATGTTCTATTTATACTGTTCATTTCCAAATTGTCTGTTAAAGAAAAAACATTTCACTTGCCCTTTAATGTCCAACCAGTTATTTACAGTATATTTACATCAATAAATCATGCAAAAGTCTATTAAAAGTCATGATGAATCATTGAAATTTTCTCTTTTTCTGTTGACAGCTTACCTATGGAGAACAGAATTAAAATATACTAAAACCCAATTCAATAGAAACAGTCCAAAAAAACAATGAAGATATTTGTGGGAAAGAACCTCTTTTCACTCCTAGCTCTCAAACCTCACCTTATACCACAAATCCAAATTTATTGTTAACCAATCAACTAGTAAAATATGTTATAACAAAATGCTAAATGCTTAAATACAGATCGTGTATAGCCCTTGATGTGTAAGCTTTGCTTGTCATGGACATTACTGTGTAAAAACCTCACTGAAGCCTTTGTTCTTGACTGAACTTTAGGAGTTTTGAGACATAGCTGCTTAAGAAATTTAACAGACTCTTGGAAAGAAAATGTCTATTTCGGGTGATAGTATAACGGCTAATTTCTTCCAGTGATTGTTCAGTTCTCAGTTCTGTAGAACAACAGAGCAGAACCAGATTTCAGTCCTGGAGAACAGAGTTAGGAAACAGGTGACATTACAACGAAGTGACGACACTAGCTCATTGCTACCGGTGCAAGAACAAAGGGAGCTGGCACGCCCTATCTCCATCAGCCTTACAAATGCTGCTTCTGTTGCCCATTTTTCCGTTCCTTCTTCATCTTTTCTGTATCCCCAACTAAGAACATGTCTCATTCTGCTCTGCTGTTTTTTTCCAGAAGACCATTAACTAGAATTGGTTGCAATATTTTTCTGTGGAATGTGTTACTGAGAGATAATGGAATTTCAATTAATTCAGAATGTTGGCAGGGGATTTTGATTCTGACATTTCGGTACAGAATGTGCTTGGCTTTCATGTGGCTAAAGCTAAAGCTAAGGAAGGTCTACCTAAGATAGTCCACCTATGCTAAAATTTCAGGGACTTTTGCCCTTGCCACAACTGGCTTTAAGCGTGGTGAGCTTCTTCCAAAAAAGAGACCGATAATTTGCTTATTCCTGTCTTCATAATTATTATAATATTAAGGAGAGTTTATCTCCTTTGGAAGAAGGGACAGGCAACTCAGGACGAGTACAGGGATCTCGTTAGGTCGTGCAGAGAGAAAATTAGAAAGGCAAAAGCCCAGGTAGAACGCAACCTGGCCACTGTTGTGAGAGACAACAGGAAGAGCTTCTTCGAGTATATTAATGACAAAAGGAGAGCCAAGGAGAATGTCCATCCCTTATTGGATGCTGGGGGGAACATTGCCACCAAGGACGAGGACAAAGCTGAGGTACTCAACGCGTTCTTTGCCTCAGTCTTTAATAGTCAGAGCAGTTATCCTCAGGGTACTCAGCCCCCTGAGCTGGAAGACAGGGACAGCGGACAGGATGAAGCCCTCATAATCCATGAGGAAGAGGTTAACAACCTGCTACGCCACCTGGACCCGCACAAGTCTATGGGGCCGGATGGGATCCACCCGAGGGT
>VZTQ01014538.1:311969-346647 GCA_013400755.1 Pelecanoides urinatrix | reverse complement strand
ACAAGCCTTATGAGGAGCGGCTGACGGAACTGGGATTGTTTAGTCTGGAGAAGAGGAGGCTGAGGGGAGACCTCATCGCGCTCTACAACTATCTGAAGGGAGGTTGTAGTGAGGTGGGGGTTGGTCTCTTCTCCCAAGTAACCAGCGATAGGACGAGAGGAAATGGCCTCAAGTTGCGCCAAGGGAGGTTTAGGCTGGATGTTAGGAAAAAATTCTTTACTGAAAGAGTGGTCAGGCCTTGGAACAGGCTGCCCAGGGAAGTGGTGGAATCACCATCCCTGGAGGTATTTAAAAGACGTGTAGATGAGGTGCTTAGGGACATGGTTTAGTGGGCATGGGGGTGTTGGGTTGACGGTTGGACTCGATGACCTTAGAGGTCTTTTCCAACCTTAATGATTCTATGATTCTATGACTCTATTCCAGAAAATTATTCCAGTTTAGATGGGAATTTGAATAACACTGGCATGTGGGAGTCAGTTCTGATCTACAGTAGATTTGGGAATACTGTGTGTTAACCAGGAAACTATGATAAAGACAATTCTCAGAGACTTTTTAGCTGGGAGAGTTACTCTTCTATTAACATAACACTGCATTTTGAAATCTCACTTTGTCCAATAAAGCTCATTTATGTTACTGTATGAATGTAGGGAATGCCTTCAGCTTAACACCTGTATGCAGTCCAGATAATTCCAGCACAGAAGGATACAATAGGAATAAAAAAAGGTACAGACAAGGACAACAACAATTATGAGAGCTGTTGCATATCTTCCGGAAATTAAATAGGCAAGAATTGCCCAGGTTTGAAAAGACCTCCGATAAAGATCTCTGAATACTATGGTGAAAGGGGATAGAAAATGATTATTCTGTGTTTTTTACAATGCCAGAATTAGAGGGCATTTGATGAGGTTACAGGCAGCAGATTAGAAACAAGTAATGCAAGAGAAAGTACTTTTTTTCAGCATGTGTAATCAAATTGTGGCTCTCAGTGCCAACAGAACATTTCAGAGACTAAAATAGAAGCAATTAGAAAAGCTGATGGAGGGTAGATTCATCAGCTGATTTTAAACATGTTGAACTGCATGCTGTTGTCAGCTCAGGAAGCCACTAATCCTTTGTTGCAGGAGCCTGAGAGAGTGTACTGGCCAGAGGTCTCGTAATACTTTTTTATGCTCTCCCTTGTGTAGCATTCCCTATGGATATTGTTGCAGACAAGTTGTTGGGTAGATGGACCTTTCAAGAAAAAGTCAGGGTTTATATTCTTATGTGGGAGACACTGGAAGAGGAGAGTCCAGGATGATCTGCAGGTTGAGGGAAGAATGGGAGGAGGAGAATTTGAAAGTCATACCAGCACCAGGAGGAGACAGTGTAATGCACTGGAAACTTACTGTTAATACATGGAGTGGGCATCAGAGTTGGTCTGGGGGAAAAGAGGTGGGCTGTCTTCTGGGAACAAGCATAAAAGGTAAGGATTTTAGACTGAAAAAGATATTGGCTGGAGCAGGAAAGACCATCTGGTGATTCTTCATTGGGGGACAAATCAAAAAGGTAGATTTCTGCTGAAATGTCTCAGCCTCCTAAAATGTAGGCATGTGTGAGATGCACAGGCTAAGTGGAACAGAAGCTGAAGCTGAGGACCACTTTGATTCAGTATTTTCATTAAAGACCTTAGTACAGAGGAGAAGAAATGGTATATGTTGACGGCACAAAACTGGGAGTTATTATCAACACAGCAAGAGCCAAATGAAATAAGGGAAGAATGGAGTGGCCTTCAGACCACATAAACTAGAAGTAGGATGAAAGGATAAGTAATGTGTGCCAGGATTAATTGCAGGTATTCCTGTAATAAGTGGAAGCTCATAATTTAGAAATGACAGAGGAAGAAAAAGAGACAGAAGGGTACTGACTGAGAAGTGTATGATTATAGCCACTAATGGGATATGAAAAAATCAAATGTAACCACAAAAGACATGTTTCTGATAGATACAGGAAATATCACTGTCATTGCATAAGGTACTAGTGGGATCATATCTGGAACGCTGGTGCAATTCTGATTATTTGCATTCAGGAAATTAGTATATTCCTGTGACTGACAGCAAGGTAAAGCCTAAGGGAAATATAATTATTTAATTAACCTGTTTCTTTTCCAGTGGACCACGCATCTTTTAAAAAGCATATACATAAAACATTTTAAGTGTGCCTGATGCAATAGTATGTCTTTGAGTAGAGAATATAGCACCATCAAAAATGTTCAAAATGCTCACATTGTTTGCTGCTCTGTTAGGCTGAGGAAGCAGAAAGTGATGCAGCTTAAGAGTATAGCCAAGAGGTAGAAACGGCTGAGTTGCCATCTAGTGTATCTCTCAACAGATCCAGGTTGTGATTCTCTGTACGTTTTCCTGTTTTATGTGGTGCTAGAATCAACAGGTGAAGGACTTCAGCCATTGCCTGTACTCCTGACTTTTCCTAAAAATGTGAGAAAGAAAGATAAATATCAATATTTGTGCAAGGGATCTTGGGATGCCCTAGTTCACCTTGCTTGGCCTCTAGCTCCTAAGTGGCCAAAGGACTTCTGTAGATCCTGGGCCATATTTACAAAGCCACATTGATCTCTTAGATGCCATAAAAAGACACTGTATTCAGGCAACTGAATTAATTTCATCATGCTGAGGTTATCATTGATTTCCCAGAAAAAAACATCACACTGTTTGAAGGGAAAACTAGCTAACCAGACTAAGACCAGAGGTCTTTTCTTTATCGGTGTAAAAGATGAGTTTTACCGGAGTACATTCACAAATTATAAAATAAAGCTTTGCATATGGTCCACAGAAATATTTTTAAAAGTTTGAATAATATACCTAACATGGTAATATAATGATTTGAGTACTTGTAGGAGCAAGTAAAACAGAACTGATGTTTGATTTATTTCATTTGACCCTGAAAATGTCTCTTTAAGTCCATGGAAATAGACATAATATTATATAATTTGCATTTTTTCCTCCCATCTCAGTTATTTCTGCTAATACTAGTCCCTTGCTCTGGCTGTTATTTCTTGTATAACATGCTTTATTGTAATTACTTTCAGAAAATTGATATAATCCTACAGTGCACAGATCCAGATAGACTGCTTGTCCTATGGTGGCGGTGAAAGAACAAATACTGCTTTTATTTCAGTTGTCTGTCTGGAGCTGTCAGAGTTTATTACGCTGCACGTGAAAACGGTGGTGTTCAGAAACCCTTGCAGTGGTACAGGAAGCTGAGTGCAATGCTCTTCAGCCAAAAGGACCCTTGGTTATGTTATTGGCAATCTTCAGTTCCCTGTCACAAAGTCCTGTGACTGGCAGCATGTGGCTGGTCAGCTCTGGGTTTCATAAACCTTAGATGGTCCCTCCGCAGTGACAGCAGCCTGGAGATGTGTCAGGTAAGAAGTAGACCTGTTGTCACCCACCTGAGTTGTTACAAGGCAGGTCATACTGGTTGTTACTGATATTATTTACTTGTTCCAATACACCTATAAATACTTCTTCCGAGTTGTGGGACCGAATATTACATGTTTCTCTCTTTCTTTCTTTTCTTTCTTTCTTTCTTTCTTTCTTTCTTTCTTTCTTTCTTTCTTTCTTTCTTTCTTTCTTTCNTTCTTTCCTTCTTTCCTTCTTTCCTTCTTTCCTTCTTTCCTTCTTTCCTTCTTTCCTTCTTTCCTTCTTTCCTTCTTTCCTTCTTTCCTTCTTTCCTTCTTTTCTTTTTCTTTCCTTTCAGGTATTGGCCTTGGGAAATGCTAAGCTGGATAATGAGTTATGATAAAGTGCTTAAGCTTCATTTCTCACCTTTCCTTCTTGAGTGCTGGATGCATTCACAGTTTCTGACCCATAGTCCAGTTCTTTCAGGTCTGAAGACACCTGGCTGTTAGAGCAGTTGATTTGATTTTCCATTTACATTACTAAGCACTCTATCATCGGGATACCAACAAGACATCTTGTGGTAGGTATCCCAGACTAATAGATTCTTCCCCCAAATGTACTCAGAGCTTCTCCAGCTCTCTCACTAACACACAGAAGTGTTCAAAGATGCTCAATGCATTGGGAGAATGCTCTGAAATGTCACACTGCTGCTTCTCCAACAGTAGAAACGCCACCATCTGAGGAGAGAGTGCCCAGTTTGGAGTCAGAGCCAAATCCTCCTCTCATATTAATACCTTTATAGATTGCAGGATGATCCCCTCTTCCATACTCAGAGTTGCCTCCTTCGTTACAAACTTGTGGTCAGCTGGCAGTATTTGTCAAAGGATGTTTCATAAGAACTTCATATATTGCACCTGGCTATTATGATGAACAAGAGACTTCCCATTAAGATCTTTGACTATGTGTTCAAAACTGCAGCTGTCATGTTCTGGATGATATGGATGCTTGTATTTTTACAGGTTATGTTAAGCCTTAGATTTTGTAACCATATTGACAAACTGAGTTGTATTTTGTTCTTATTCTGTATTATTTCAACACCATTGTTTCCAAATGAGATATTCTTACAAGTCGTACATATGCAGTAAGTTCTTCATGGAAGAGTTTTAGGTCTTAATTTATAAAACCTTTAGTATACTGAAGCCATAGACAATACAAATACTAAATGTCTCCATTTCAAAGGACTTCAGAAAACACTGGGATGGCTGAAGTCTTTGAGAAGCCTACACAGTGAATCCTGGCTATGCAATGCAAACATGCAAATGTATCAAATTTAAATTTTTGTGTATGTGTGTGTGCGCATGTATTGTATTACATACAAGGCTTGCTTTATCGCTGATTATGTCTATCAACAAAGCAGTATACAGCTGAGTAATGATATCTTCCAAGAATGGTGCATGAAATCAGGCTTAAACTAGAATCTAGAACTAAGCTCAAATTGAAATGAGCACAAATCCAACTGAAATAGCAGTATAGAAAAAACATGGAAGATGGAAGAAAGAGGTGGAGTATAAGCTAGGCTAGGTAGAACTTCCTAAGGGCAAAAGAAGAAGAGAGATGCTGCTGTTACCTGTAGAAAACTGTTCAGAAATCTATTATCAGGAGGTGCCGAGCTTCTGTTTAAATCATGAAAGAATAATATTGCAGCCCATTATATAAATCTGCTGCTGAAAACCCATCAATAGCAGTAATAATAATCTTGAATTCCAGGATAAGCGGGGGGTTTAAAATTAGCTTGAGCATTGGAGAGAGTAGTTTATAAGGAGAAAAGAATTATCTCTTGATGTCTGTGCTGGCATTCAAGGGAGGAAGACAATTTTCTTTGCCAGTAAAGAGAAGATTATTGGTAGAAAAAGGAAAGATTATTCTTTGCTTTAGGCTCAGATTTATTTTGTATTGGAATCAAGCAAAATTCTTCTTTATCTCAGAAAAAGCTATGAATTTCTCAGATACTCTGGTAAAACCAAGACCTAATTAATTTTAATTGTATATAGCAGATCACTACTTCCAGGAAGCATAATATAGATTAACTGTGAAACTTGGCTGAGTAAATGTCAGTGGCATAACTCATCTGTGACACTGGAAGCGTGTGGTAAATCAATATTGTCTTAATTACAGTTTCTTGAGGCAAATATATAGTAGTCAGAGAAGGATGGCATATTTAGCTTTAGTGTAATTTATAAAAGCTTAACTAGTTCATTAATAAATTCATTGTCTGCAAGTGGTTAAAAAAAGACCACTCAGGTTTTCCCATACTACTAATCTAACTGGGACATTCTTGGTGGAGACTGTGTAATGGGCTTTGGTCAGACCCACGAGTCGCCATGCTTAAGTGTTAATATTGCAGAGACCCAGAGAGATAGTGGCATTAGCGTTCACCATCCCTGCACAGCGTCCAACAGCCACAACCAGGCGAAGGGCGCAGGGGTAAGTGGTTTACAAAGTGCTGTCTCCCCTTCTCTTGGCCGCTCGAGTATATCTTTGTGGCAACCACTGTTCATCATCACACGTCGCATCAAAGTAGTGAATGAATTTCAATGGTTTCACAACGTGATTCAGAAGCAGAGAAAGCAACTCTTTTTGCACCACCTGAAGCACTTTCCTGACCATAAGTAACGTGTCGATACGGGGTGGATGGTGTGGCTCCAGCGACTGTAGTGCCTGGCACCAGCCAGCTGCTGGGGCAGCACCACCAGGGAAAGGGTGAGTGAGCCCATGGGCCTCCTGCCCAGGGCCTCAGAACAAGAGTGGCTGAAGAAATGAAGCAGAGGTAGTGTGATGACAGGAACGTTTCATCACTGACTCTTATGCCAAGGGCTGGCGTGAGGGCAGACAGTTGCAAAGCAATACAAGCAACTGCCGTCAGCCAAGTCTTCACAACATATTCACAACATGAATGGTGTCATGTTGCCTTTTTGAAACAGGCGATGCCAAGCCTCTTCTGGCTTTGTAGCACCTGGCAACGCTGTTTGATCAATATCCCCATCCCTGAGGACATCGCAATTTCCTTGCAGAACAAAGCCTGTAAGAGAAAATGCATGTTGAATCTTAAAAATGACCAGCTAATCTCCAATGGGAGCCTTCGTTAGTGACCACACGTGGTGTTCACCTGCTGATGCATGGCTTCACTGCACATTGCCGCACACTTTGGCAGGGGCAGGCTGCTCTGTGCGGCACGGGGAACCGGGAGGCAGTCAGTGGTACGCAAGGGTGAAAGAGCGATCAGTGTCAAGGAAGGTAAATCCCCTTATGGACTGCCACAGCCAATGGTGTGGGTATAACTTCGCCCCAGAGAGTGGGCAGGCAATGGGCTGTGGTGGTCCCTGCTCCTGCTCTTGTCACCCTGCAGTAGCTGTGGGCTGATCCTAGTGCTTGTTTCTCCATGGGGGGAGCTACAGCCGGATTTTTTTTTTTATTAGTTTATCTGGCTTAGGGCTCTTTACAATTTTTTTGAGGTGCGGAGCAACCACAAAAGAGAGAATTTATGATGCTTAAACCAGGAGAGTAGTAACACCCAATTCACTTTAAAAATAAGTTTGATACTTTTGTTAAGAGAGTTTTCATTGCCACAGCTGCTGCTGTTTCCTGTGCATTTCTAAATGCTACATGAAGGGTGCTGGGACTCATTAGTGCTTCATCTGGCCTTTCCATTTTGATGCCTCTTCCTGGGCATCTCCAGACAGGGTACCAGTTTACATGAACCTTCAGGCTGACCTGCAAAGCTGTTCATACGTGTGCGCCCAGAAAGCCCAGCAGAGACCTGAGCCCCACAGGCACCGGAGACCTGTTGAGGCTTTGGAAGGACCCCAGAGATGTTGCAACACCAACGGGGTGTTGCAAGTACCAACGGGGCCCACGAGCAACGCAGANGAGGCTTTGGAAGGACCCCAGAGACGTTGCAACACGTACCAACGGGGCCCACGAGCAATGCAGGAGGAGCAGAGGCAACGGGATGGCTGCCAGGCAGCGCCCTGCCAAGCGGCTCCTCCCGGTACAAAAGCAGTCATTTGAAATAAATGCTGAGCTAAAACCAAACCTTTTTTTTCTGAAAGACACTTCTCACTCCACTGTCCCTCCTCTCTAAAAAATGTTTAACACTACAGTATTTGTTTGATTAAAGAGGATTCAAGGAGCTACTACTCAGATGTCACTGCAAAATACAGTGGTGGATTTCACTACTATTCACGCATGAACAGTGCAAGATACTCTTTACAACCTCTGCTGCTAACGAGCGCAGCTAGCTCAGCTCGCTGCCCGTCTCACTGCCCAGGGAGAACTCCTCTGCCTGTAGCAGTACTATCACTCATTTTCTTCCCTTATGTAAATAATTAATGCTGTGAAAATGCATTCCTTCTTTAAGCCGTGTGCTGCAATTTTCAGTGTTACTCCATACAGTTAGGATCTTAATACCTTGATTAGGCTCCAACGTAGTCGATTTTGAAAAATGTGGGATCTTGCTCAGAAATGAATAGATGAGTGAAATGACTCACCGATTGCAATTTAGGCATGCTTGCGAATCCCTCCTCCCTCCCCACACACCTCAGCAGACGGTGTGGTGTAAATGGAGAAATGGACCTAGAAGAAAATGGTCTTAAAAGGAGAAATGTGGTGGAGGAATGCAGTAAGAAGTAAATATTTATGTAAAGGCTAGAAAAACAAAGTAGCTGTGAAAAAAGAGGAGAGAAGGATCCAGTTAACCAAGGCTAAAGTATACAGAACTATTCAGAACTATTTTAATAACCTCTGCTGCAGAGGTTAGGAAAGCAAAGAGGTGACAAGGAGAAGTACAGGCAGTAAGTGAGGAACAGTATGTCTGTCCTGGTTTTGGCTGGGATAGAGTTAAATTTCTTCCCAGTGCTGTGTTTTGGACTTAGTATGAAAAGAATGCTGATAACAACTGATTTTTTCAGTTGTTGCTAAGTACCCTGTAGTCAGGCACTTTTCAGCTTCTCATGCTCTGCCAGGTGCACAAGAAACTGGGAGGGAGCATAGTCAGGACAGCTGACCCAACTAGCCAACGGGGTATTCCATACCATACGACGTCATGATCAATATATAAATAGGAGGTGTGGTCCAGGAAGTAGCGATCACTGTTTGGGCTGGTGGTGAGCAATTGCATTGTGCATTACTCATTTTGTATATTCTATCATTATTATTGTTATTATTGTTGTTGTTGTTATTATTGTTATTATTATTATCATCATCATTTTCCCTTCCTTTCCTATTCTATTAAACTGTCTTTATTTCAATCCATGAATTTNATTAAACTGTCTTTATCTCAATCCATGAATTTTACTTTTTTTTCCCAATTCTCTCCCCCATCCCAATGCAGGGGAGGGGGCAGTGAGCAAGTGGCTGTGTGGTGTTTGGCTGCCTGCCGGGTTAAACCATGACACTGTCCCATGGTGAGACTATTCCACAGTCACACCACACTGAGGAAAAGTAATGGGGAGAATGACATAAAGACAGAGAAGGCTGCCCTCCTGGTGAAAGGAAACTGTTGTTTTTATCTTTTGTGCAAGGCTCAGTTTTGGGGCTGGTCTTGTTCAATACCTTTATCAATGATCTGGATGAGGGGATCGAGTGCTCCCTCAGTGAGTTTGCAGATGACACCAAGCTGGGCGGGAGTGTTGATCTGCTGGAGGGCAGGAAGGCTCTGCAGAGGGACCTGGACAGGCTGGAACAATGGGCCGAGGCCAATTGTATGAGGTCCAACAAGGCCAAGTGCCGGGTCCTGCACTTCGGCCACAACAACCCCAGGCAACGCTACAGGCTTGGGGAAGAGTGGCTGGAAAGCTGCCCAGAGGAAAAGGACCTGGGGGTGCTGGTTGACAGCCGGCTGAACATGAGCCGGCAGTGTGCCCAGGTGGCCAAGAAGGCCAACGGCATCCTGGCCTGTATCAGGAATAGTGTGGCCAGCAGGAGCAGGGAGGTGATCGTGCCCCTGTACTCGGCGCTGGTGAGGCCGCACCTTGAGTACTGTGTTCAGTTTTGGGCCCCTCACTACAAGAAGGACATTGAGGTGCTGGAGCGTGTCCAGAGAAGGGCAACGAAGCTGGTGAAGGGCCTGGAGCACAAGTCTTATGAGGAGCGGCTGAGGGAACTGGGATTGTTTAGTCTGGAGAAGAGGAGGCTGAGGGGAGACCTCATCGCGCTCTACAACTACCTGAAGGGAGGTTGTAGTGAGGTGGGGGTTGGTCTCTTCTCCCAAGTAACCAGCGATAGGACGAGAGGAAATGGCCTCAAGTTGCGCCAAGGGTGGTTTAGATTGGACATTAGGAGAAATTTCTTTACTGAAAGAGTGGTCAGGCCTTGGAACAGGCTGCCCAGGGAAGTGGTTGACCATCCCTGGAGGTATTTAAAAGACGTGTAGATGAGGTGCTTAGGGACATGGTTTAGTGGGCATGGGGGTGTTGGGTTGACGGTTGGACTCTATGACCTTAGAGGTCTTTTCCAACCATAATGATTCTATGATTCTATGATTCATTATTTTTTAATGCAGCTTCATTTGCCATTCCACACAGAAAAATGCTGTTCATAATTTAACCCCTTTTTTTTTTAATGTGTATAGTCCTGATCAGGTTGAGCTGAATTTTCTTCAGATTCCTCTGTAGCAACTTCCACCAAACATATACGTTATTTTTATTATTATTTAAATATTGACTTCTTGATTATTTACTGAAAAATCAGACCAAGGCAACCATTTTTTGAAATGGCTCATGACTGCAGGTTTTTTTCAGTTTGACACATTTGGTGACCATTTCTTCTACAAAGAAAGTTTGCCATAGGTAATTCATTTTTATAGTGGTGAAAACTTAAAGATTCTTTTGTTGGCATACTCAGAGGAGAGAAAAAAAGGAGGCAGGGGAAGTTCTTGGGTGAAGTGAAAAAAGAACTAGAGAATGAGGTCCAACCAGATGTGGCTTCAGCCAGTGAAACATATGAGTAATATGTACCACGAGCCTCAGGGGATAATAGAGCAATGAGGAGCAAACCACATCAGTATGGGAAGAGAAAATAAGGACAACAGAATTCCCAACACAACTGGCTGCTTTCAAAATGGTATTGCAAGTTAGGAGACGCCAAAGAAGCAATCGGTTTAAAGGCTTTGTGTGTGATCTGGAGAGTTTGATGCAGCACTCCGTGAAATCTTGTCCCAAGAGCTGACTTGCATAAGGGCAAAATATCTTAAGCAAAGTAAGGGCCAGAGTATGAATTCACTTACTAACATATAGTAAGAGTGTCAGAAGTTTTGGTGCCTCGGGAACAGACTCATTTTTCCCTCTGGCTTCGCCAGTAGAGCAGCAGGGAAGTTACCTGCTACCGGAATTGAATCTGGACCCTTTGCAATTCCTTTCCCTGCCCGTTTGCTGCCTGCTCATTGCCAGGCGGCTGAGAAGCAGCCTTGGCTGGCTGGGTGGCTACAGCAGCAGGTGATGTGAACACAGCCCAGAGGCATCACATGCTTTGACATCCTCACTGATTCTTGCACCAGGAGAATCCATATCACTTAGTCTGAGTTGTACAAAAATCTTTATCTAATAATTTTTCATCAAGACCATATTTTTCTTCTCAGTAGAAAATACCTTACAGAAAGAAAGCCAGGCTTGGTTTAAAGCTATTGGCATGGAGCTCCGCAGGTTCAACTTCATTTTTCTAGAAAGCATCCTCATAAACACACTAATCCAAAACCTGTAGTCCAGCTGGATAATTTCTGCATTAGCTTGACTAAAATGATATTCGGTCTTTGGAAAAAAAAAAAAAAAGAAAAAATGCAGCCAGTCTGTGGTCTCAACATGGGGAACATCACTCAGATCTGTCAGGTGTTAAGCTGGAACGTTTAATTGTCCTTCACTGCAGGACCAGAGTAAACCCAGGCACAGCCTGAATCCCTGGTGGGGAAATGATGTTTCAGGCTTTTTATTGCAAAAAACTAAAATAATAAATAATGGAATATTAAAACCAGGTACAAGGTACTATTACATTAGCAGGTTTAATAACTTTCCTCAGATATTACTTTGTTATAATTCATAAAATGACCATGACCACATCAGCAATGTGGGCGACTGCTGTGTTGGTGAGATATAGCTATTGCAGTGCACATTTGCTGTCACCATGGGCTCACAGATAATAAACATAATCACCTCCACAGTAGCAGGCAGTGCTTCTCCTCGCATAAATTATTTTGCAATAACGTGACCTATCCTCATGTGGTGTGGTGTGCTGCTATTGTATGTCGTGATCCTATTTCAGCACGGTATTAGCCGCACTGTATCAAAGCTGTGGAACTGTTGAACGCAGCTCCTAGAAGATTTCAGCCATTTATTGAATCCCAAAGAAGGGAAGATTTATTTCTTACCAGAGCTTCAAGAGGGTCCTTGGGGTTTTGTCTTGGTAATGTTGTGTAATTTTTTTCCTATCCCATGTTGCATAGGCATGCTTATAGAATCTGATTTACACTTCTAGATTTACACATATATCTGATTTACACTTCCACCCCCTCTCCTGGGACAGTCTAGACAGCTTTACAGGATTGATAGACAGGACAGTATCTCAAAGGCTGCACTTCTCTGTCTAAAGCTGCTCAGATGTTTAACACCTTTTGGCAATAGCCCTGAATGTGGTGGAGTAAGCTGAGTTCTTTGAGATGGCAAGAGTCCTCGGAGGAACAGCGCTGTATCAAACATACTTAGCTGGAAGCTGAAGAGCATGCTTTTGCACACAACACATAATATCAGCAAGCTGTTAGGCAAATGTCAGGTTAGCTGATCTCTGGGAGCACAGCTGCTTTTCGGAGCGTCCTTTCTTCCCTGCTTCCTAGTATTACTTCCTTGCTTCAGATCCCCTCCTCTCTTAGTACCAACAGCAATATCATTTTCCAGAGCTGAGATGGACAGATACACCCCTACATTCAGTCTGGGGCAAAGCCCGTTTCTAGCAACATAATCCTTATTTCTGATAAAGGGAAGGACGTCTCTGACTCTTTATATCTATGTATTATTAAATCTTTGGAGAGACTGGAGGGCTGCCTTGCTCATTCTCTGTGAGTGAGTGATCCGTCTCCTTTTGATCTCCAGTCTGACAAATATCTCTTTCCTATCAGCATCACTGGGTGTGCACCAGGACTTACCTGCCAGTGGCATGAGACACAGGGAAAGCTTGTCTTCCATGTCTGGATGTGACTGCCTTCCCGAAGAACTGCTACCAGGTGTCTTGGTAGGATCCGATGGGGAAGGTTTACTTGTAAGCCCTGCTGTGCCTCACTGGGCACCAACTCTGTACACAGGCTTGAGTAGAGAAAACAAACATCACACTTAGCCTTGAAGGACTTCTAAGAAGAGCCCTTTGCTTCAAACTGCCTGGTATTCATCACAGGACATGCTCACAGTTTGTGCTTCTCTAGTGAGTTAAATTCTTTGTACTCTTCCTCTTATCTCTTGTGGGCTTTTGTACACTTGATTTTTGCTTTGTGAGTCTTTTAACACTATTATTAAGAGTACAAGGCTTCTCAGCAGGCTGCAAAAAGGAATTCTCCACTGGCATAAACAGCCCAGGCCCCTTCAATTCAGCCTGTGAAATGGCTGTCTGCGTGTTTCTTTGAGTGGTCTGTCTTTATTGTTTAAATTGATAAGCAAAATCCTAGTTCTTCAGAAATTATGCAGGTGTGAAATTATGCATGAGCTATAGAACAAAGAAACAAGGCAAATAAAAGTGGAGGGGGAAGAAGTAATGGTTTACTATGCAGGGAAATAAATGGCATTTTAAATTGTCATGAAAACTGTGAGATATTTATTTGATTTTCCTTTGCATCAACATAAGCAAATACATATTCTCTGACCAGTAGCAATGGGCTCCTGGTGGGGTCACATCTTTTCTGCATTTCATCATGACAACACAATTAAAAAATAAACCTGAAGAGAATCTGAGACATCAAAACATCCCGAGGGGAATTGAACACCATTGTAATACTGAAATGTGAAATTTGTGCTGTAACTACAGTGATTTAGTAGATTGTGTCTGACAAAAGACTCAGATATTAATCTCAGTCCTTCCTTTGAAGTTCTGGTTACCAAATATACCTACTGTGGCAAGAGTTACAGAATTTAACTTCTAAGTCTTATACAAAAATGAAAATGGAGTTTGCCCTGTAGTTACAACTGCGGTAGCAGGGATTTGCCTGTCTGCACTCCCGGTGTAGTTAGTCACTCATTCACGGGGGGGAGCAGCAACTCCCCGGCCAGTCTCTGCATCCATGAGACATGGGACTGGTTTGGTTCAGTGGACCGATGTGCGACAAAGTGCTCGGCTAATCTCCTGCTGGCTTCACTATGAAGCATTTGACCAACTCCGACAGCTGCTCTCCAGGGGGGTATTTTGAACAGCCCTGCAGATTGCCCCTGGGCAGCTGCTGCTGTGCATGGGCCAACTGAGAGAGGCTGCCCTGCCTGGGCGTGCTGAGTCACATCCCGGGTGGTGACTCTGGCCTTCCCAGAGACGCCCTGAGGCCGTTCCCGCAGCAGAATTGACTAAACTGTACATAAATAGCACACCTGTATGGTCAATAGAAACTGTTTCTGCAGATGGAGGAATGGTCACATAGGACAGTCCTTTATACATACTTAAGATAGGAAAAACTTTTACATAGTTGAAGAAAATCAGTAGCAATGGATCTTGCTTGTGTAGGAGTGATCATGTAGGACCATGGCCCAGCTGGATGTAAAACATCCCCATGACTACACTTTGGGGTGTCTCACCTGATCCAGCTGAAGATGCTGCTGCAATGACCTTTGCCAACCCCCATCACCAACCAGACAGCAGTTGATCATCCTGTCTGAGAAATTCAATTTCCCTTGTATTATCCTATGTAGAGATCTCAATAAATCACTTTATCTAACAAACATTCTCTGTGAGTGTCTGCACCACTATGACAGAAGCCTTATCTTCACATGTAGAAAACTAATAAAGTCTTTATGGTGAAGCCCTAACAATAACTGATATTTTTCAGAGATGCAATAATCATCTTAAAATAATTCATTTTAAAAGCCTTTGTAAACAATAGTGGACGCTTTCCTTCCTCACAGGTTGTTAAGCAATTCTGTAGAGTTTTACAGCATAGATAGTCTAGCAAGTCTAACTATTAATGATACGTTCTCTGTGATTTCTTCTCTCATTAAACTTCACAGTATCTTCCCATAGAGTTGGGATGAAATTCATATGCAACCGTTCCTTCAACTCTCAGTAAACTGCCGCTACTTTAGAGTTTATCACCTCTGTAGCTGAAGAAAGGCTAAAGACCTGACCATAATGGATAAAATGAGTTTGTGTGAAAATAATACAGTAGATATTAGCAACTGTGACACAGATATACATGGTTTTAGATTATTTCTGTGTTAGGAGCAATAAACATTGGTATACTGCACTGATGTCTTAGATTCTTACCAGCTGGAACAATGTTAAAAGAAGAGGTATATTGAATTTAAAAGTACACAATCATATAGGTTTTAATTTAGAAGGAGATAAAAGAGAGAGACCTGGCATGGAATCAACTGTGAAAATTTTCCTATATGATACATTTGCACAGTTTTAATGTACAGCCAGTCTTAATAGATGTGAAGAGGCTTTACAGACTTTTCTGGTGAAAAAGGGCTCACAAAAGCCTGCAGTGCTGTGCTGCCATTTCCTCTCCCTAGCAGAACTGGAGACACATCTCTGTGTTAGTCCAGGTTATGCACAGCTGCTGTGGAGACTCTGTGAGGAATTTCAATCAACTTTGATGTCATCAGGAAAGAAGACATTCAAAGCTTTTTAAAATTTTTCTCTAAAGTGAGGAGTTTGCTCTCAGCTTTCTGCTGTTTCTCCCACAGCTTCTTGTGGTTTGGTGAGAAATAGAAGGTCAGTTACCAACTCAGCCTTATATTTACAGGGTCATCATTGCATTTCAGCTGCATCAGAGGCCTTTTCAACCAAAAAGTCGGTTCCTGTAATATCATGTTAAGACAAAATGTTATTATTTATACAAACAACATACACCACTTCCCCGCCAGCTCCCTTCCTGACTTAATCTGATGAGCTCAAACACTGTGGGTGAACAAAGTGTCCTGTAAGTGCAATTTTTTACCCACATAGGTCATATCTGGAGCCTGAGGAAGAGTGTTGCAGAAATGCAGAGCCTTCCTAGCGTGGTTGGGCACCAAATACGTGATTGTTCTCAAATAGCCCAAGGCAAACCTGTGAGCAAGTCTGAATCACTGGTGCTGGACTTCAGCATGATAATCATCTAAAAGCTTTTAGTAGTGGGCACTGATTTTACTTCTTCTGCCATGTTTTGGTGAGTTACAGTGATTTTTCAGGAGATGAGAGACAATCTAGGATTGCTAGGATTTGGGACCTGAATTTCCAAGGTGGCTTGCCTTTCTTGTGCATGCACACAGGCTTTCTGGTCATTGCTCCCTGGCAGGCCTGACCTGCCCAGCTGTTTTGGTACTGCACTCCTGGTGTCACACTTGAGGTCAAATCCTCCAGTGCTTGATGCAGTCCCCAGGGAGAGTCTGTGTGTGTCCCAGGTGCAGTGGTAGCGAGGTGCATGGGAGGGATGCCAGGAGCACCCCACAGTGCCCTTCACCTACACCCTCTCAGTTTGGGAGACATGCCAAATCCACTAGCCTATTTTCCGGCAAAGCAGCATGATGCAGCTGGCCTTGCCTATGCCCTCATGCCATGCCCTGTATCTCCACACAATGCATTTATTAAAAATAAATTCTACATACAAGTAGCAGGTACAGCCCTTTCAGCCTATGCAACCAGCAGCTGATGGTAGTAGATACAGCTTGGTGGTACAGTCTGACGTGGGAAGGCAGTCTGTGTGTTTTTCCTCATTTGAGCAAAATATGGACAGGAACACAGGCTTGGAAAAGCCACCCAGAAAGGACAAAGTTATGGGCAGTCACAGACCAGATTAACCAGCAGAGTCAGAGCTGGAAGTGCACCACATGTTTCTGACAGGGTTATATGAGTCTTGCCCTCCCTGGTTTGCGGCTTGGCAGTCATCCTTGCTGCTTTAAAATCTATGTGGGTTTCAAAATATTGTGGGTACTAAGGATGTTTCCCATCTAACATACTCTTCAGCCTGATAGAGATACCCTGCGCTGTTACACAGATAAACTAAAGAAACCTCCGGGACAGAGCAGGACCATGCCAGAATTAGCAGCAATGCAGAAGGCAAGTATGGGGTTTAGCTACATTAATGGCTAACCAGGCCGCAGTGAGGTGCTTCTTTTTGCTCAGGAACCCCTGCTTTGTCCTGTCTGATGTTTGGTGGTCACCCTTATAAGTTTTAGTTTGCACATGTGCAATAAAGACCCAACCCACTGTTGCTTGGGAGTTGCAACTATGAGATAAATCCAAGTTTTTATATTAAATTAGACAGAAGTGATATGAACCCATGTCTGCCATACCTTAGCCACCTTTTCCATTGCTAGACTGCCTTTAACCTCTGAATTTCTCTACAAGTGGGGATTAAATTCCCTGCTGTTAATTCAGGGTCTTTCCTGTTTTATATTGAGTGAATGTAAATAGAGAGCTGTCTATTTGCTAGTTAGGACCAACTGATCTGAGATGTGATAATGGCAGTGTTGGCTGCAGAGACCATGAAATAATGGAGCTGGAGAGAGGTCCCTGGTAGCTGGAGGAAGGCAAAAGGTCTCCTGTCTTCAAAAAAAGACAGTTCAGGGAACTACAGGCTACTCTGCCTCACTTAGATCCCTGGGAAAATTATTGAGCAAGTCCTATTACAGCACATTTATGGGAACATAGAAGAAAAGAAGGTAATTGAGAGTCACTTTCAGCACAGGTATCAAAGGTAAATTAGGCCTAACCAACCTAATTGTTTTCCATCATAATATGACTGGATTTTTGGACAATGGGAGAGCAGTCACTTACTGTCCTGCTTTCAGCTGGGATAGAGTTAAATTTCTTCCTAGTGCTGTGTTTTACATTTAGTATGAGAAGAATGTTGATAACACACTGATGTTTTCAGTTGTTGCTAAGTGTCCTGTCAAGGACAGCTTCCATGCTCTACCAAACGCAGAGGCTGGGAGGCAGCACAGCCAGGACAGCTGGACCAGCTGGCCAACGGGGTATTTCATACCATGTGATGTCATGCTCAGTATATGAATGGGAGGCGTGATCCAGGAAGTAGCGATCGCTACTTGGTTATTGGGTGGTGATCCAGGAAGTAGCGATCGCTACTTGGTTATTGGGTGGTGAGCAATTGCATTGTGCATCACTCATTTTGTATATTCTATCGTTATCATTATCATTATAATTATTACTATTATTTTCCCTCTTCTGTTCTATTAAACTGTCTTTATCTCAACCCACAAGTTTTTCTCACTCTCACCCTTCCGATTCTCTCCCCGTCCCACGGGGTGGGTGGTGGGGAGGAGGGATGGTGTGAGTGAGCGAGTGGCTGTGTGGGCTTTGGCTGCCTGCCAGGTGAAACCATGACACTTACCTTGACTTTACCAAGACTTTCAAAACTGTTTGTTACAATATTCTGGTATCCCTGTTTTGATGTTATGGTCTGGATGGGTGGACAAGCAGATAGGTAAATATGCGGCTGGATGGTCAGGCTTAGATAAAGATAGTAGTTAATGGGAGATCTCTGCCTGGAGACTGCTAACAAGTGGAGTGTCATAGGGTCTGTCCTAGGACTTGTCTGATTTAACATCTTTATCAATAATCTGGAGGATTACAGAGTGAACCCTGAGTGAACCCTGATCAATTTTGCTGATGTCACTAGATTAGGGGGACCAGTCAACACTCAAAAGGTCAGGGCTTCTATCCAGAGGGACATGGACAGGCTGGAGGAATGGGCCAATGGGAACCTCATGAGGTTCATCAAGGACAAATGCCAGCCACTACTCCAGAGAAGGAAGAGCTCCCTGCAATAAAACAGGCTGGGACCAACTGCCTGGGGAGCAGCTCTTCAGGAAAAGCTCCAGGGGTCCCAGTGGGCAGCAAGTGGAACATGGGCCAGCAGCAAGCCACAGAATCACAGAATGGTTGAGGTTGGAAGGGACCTCTCAATGTCATCTGGTCCAACCCCCCTGTACAAGCAGAGCCACCTAGGGCCAGTTGCCCACAACCATGTCCAGTTGGCTTTTGAGTATCTCCAAGATAGGTGACCTTGATACACATTGTTAAGACCCCCCTGAGCCTTCTCTTCTCTAGGCTAAACAGTCCAGTTTCTTTCAGCCTTTCCTCATATGTCAGGTGCTCCAGTCCCTTAATCATCTTGGGGCCCTTCATTGGATTCTCTCCAGCATGTCCATGCCTCTCTTGTACTGAGAAGCCCAGAACTGGAACCATACTCCAGGTGTGGCCTCACCAATGCTGAATAAAAGGGGAAGGATCACCTCCTTTCCGGTAATATTTTGTCTAATGCAGCCAAGGATAATATTTGCCTTCTTTGCAGCAAGGGCCTATTTCTGGCGCATGTTCAACCTGATGTCCACCAGAACCCACAGTGCCTTTTCTGCAAAGGTGCTTTCCAGGTAAGTGGCTCCCAGTGTATATGGATATCATGGGGTTGTTCCTCTCCAGGGGCAGGACTATGCACTTCTCGTTGTTGAACTTCATGAGGTTCATGTCAGCCCATTCTGCAGCCTGTTAAGGTCCCTCTCGATGGCAGCACAACTCCCGGGCATATCAGCCACTCCTCCCAGCTTTATGTCATCAGAAAACTTGCTGGGCGTACATGCTGCCCTACTATCCAGATTATTAATGAAGATGTTAAACAGGACTGGACCCAATATTGCCCCCCGGGGTACACCACTAGTTACTGGCCTCCAACTAGACTTCATGCCATTGATCACCACCCTCTGAACTCAGCCGTTCAGCCAGTTTTCAGTCCACCTCACTGTCTGCTTACCCAGCCCATCAACTGCTTCACTGTGAGGATCGTATGGGAGACAGTGTCAAAGGACTTACTGAAGTCCAGGTAGACAACATCCACTCCTCTCCCTTCATCTACTAAGCCAGTCATTTCATCGTAAACCTTTATCAAGGTGATCAAGCTTTAATTCCCCTTGGTGAGGCCATGCTGACTCCTGGCAGCAAAGATGGCCAACGACAGCCTGGGCTGTGTGAACAGGGGCAGAACAAGAGATTGAGGGAAGTGGTTATCCCCCTCTATTCAGTACTTGTTAGATGACATCTGGATTACTGAATCCAGTGTTGGGTTCCCCCAGTACAAGACAGACTGAAAAACTAGAGGGAGTTCAGGGGAGACCACTGAGATGGTGGGGCTGGATCACTTGCCCTGTAAGGAAAGTCTGGGGGAGCTTGGTTTGTTCAGTCTGGAGTAGAGATGGCTTTGGGGGGACCTAATAGCAGCCCCCTGTGGCCTGGTCTGACCTCAGAGCTGACCCTGCTGTGAGCAGGAAGTTGGACCAGAGACCCCTGAGGTTCCTCCCAGCCTGAATCATCTTGTGATCCTGTGGTCCTCTAAGAACTGTGGCTAACCTCTGCATGGCTCCTATCTGTCTCCAAGGAACCCGTTTCTCATTCCTTCACTTACCAACCTTTTCTTCTTATATCCTCTTTACCACAATCCAGTGTTGCACTGTTGTAGCCATTTGGGTACTCTGAGTTACATCCACTTGACAGAGCACTTGCTAAACTGGAGAGTGGTTAAGGGTGGGCTGAAACGTGAGTTTTATCAATACAGAGAAGGACTCTGCTGTAAGTTTTTTTCACTGTGAGGATATACATAGAAGTTTGTAGAGCTTGATGTTCATACAAATACATTTACCTGTGGGAGGGGAATGACTCATCTCTGGATTTTGAAAATGGAATTGATGACTGGATTGTTTTTTGGAGATAGGCTTTTACACCATCTGCAATGCTGTCATGTTACTGTGAACAGACCCAAAATGCAGTTGGAACAACACTGTAAAATAGACTTATGTGAGAAATTCCATTGGCCATACCGTGGAAATCTTACTAATAGCAGTGAGAAATGCATTTTTTATGAAAAATAAAGAAGACTGGTACTGAGAGCCTTCTACCTGTTCCTAGAAGTTAGAGACTGGGTTTAGCCCTGAAAACTGAGGCTTTATCTTCTTTCTGACATTCTTGCTGGCATTAATTCATGTAACTGTTCAAATTTCATTCAACCTTGCAGAATCCTTGACCTCAATTGCACGTCTATCAACCTATTTGTTCCACAGTTTAATTATTTGCTGTAGGGAATGGATTTTATCAGTTTTCATTCTGCCTTCTTTCAGTTTTGTTAGCATATCTCCTTGTTCTTGCATTACAAGAGAGGGGAATCAGAAGTTCCCCATCTACCTTTTCTATCACATTATTTTATTTAGTATAGTTATTTCTCATCTCCTCTTATTAATCTTCTTTCTAAAGGAAACAATTCCACTCTTTTCAATCTCCCTTTAAATGTTTTTCTGTGTTCTTAATAATTATGCCCTTCTCTTGAGCCCTCTACAATTCTGTGCAATTTTTCTCAAAAAATGGTGGTTGGTATTGTAGAACTAGCAACATAATTGCATTACTTTTGCAGTGTTCTTCCCCTGTCTGTTTTTTTATGCAGTCTGACATATCATTTGTTTTTTTCCACCACTGTGATGCATTAAGTAGAGATTCCAGCAATCTATCTGTAATGATATGCAGCTTCTTTTCCTTAGGTGATAAAGTCAACAGACTTCTAGTTCAACTGTTGAAGGAAAAGTAGTTTTGTGGGGTTTTTTGTACTTACCAACTTTACATTTCATTTGTCCGTATACTGTCTATTCTGCATTCTAAAGTTATTTCTCCTATTTTCATGTTCTGAATAGCCTAAATAACTTTATCAGATTTCAGATTTTGTGGACAGATTCTGTAGGTAGAATTCTGCCAGTTCTTTCGTATCATTCTTGCATTTTTCTTATGCATAGTGAGACTTCAATTTTTATTTTCTTGTGCTGGGAATATTATATTCCTCCTAAAACAAGCAGACCTACCAACTTCCTCCAGTTCTTACTTTCCACAGATTCACCCACAACTCACAGATGGAGAAAAGAACAAAGGAAAAGAGCTAAATGGATTTCTGTCTTGGTCCCCTGCATTTTCAGATTACCATGTAGTAGATATTAATTCAAGAGTTGTCTATAAAAGCATCTGTTCTCCTTTCCTTCTCTCATCCACACAAAAACCCAGCAAATTTAAGTTTGTAAAGCTTTTTAAAGTTTGGAATTTTACCTGTAGAGCAAATAAAAATTCTAAAAAACATTCAGATACTGAGCAGCCTCATTCAAAGGCATTGCTAGTACACTGTGACATTAACAATTTCAAAGTACACCTTACAAAGCAAGACACACACTCCCCCCCTTTTTTTCAATTGATAACAGTAGTTCACTAGAAAAAGAAACAAGACATCACTTGGTGATCGTGGAGGGTTCCTGCTCCATACACCTAATAATATGGGAGAAGATTTACTGAGAAACCTCTTTTTCTTCCTTCTTCCATGCTCATAGATCAAAATACCCATGGGAGCAGCAATGTTTGGCAATGTGGCAGTGTATTGTTTTGATAACAGAACTAGCTCATTGATGAAAGCAGGACAACGGCATTCACACAGCCTTCCTCTCAGACTGGGAAGCAGGACCTGATAATAAAACAACATGCTGCCATGGCTCTACCATTTCTCCTATCTAAGTTTGCGTGTAATAGACATAACTCCTAAAAGAGATTGTGTGGCACTATGCAGACATTACTGCACGTCACCGCAAAACTTGAGTCCAGGAACTCCAGACTTTATCTAGTAGTCAGTATTCAATTTGTGAAGTCTGATTAACATATTTTTTAAAAACAAAATCATGTGGTGTATTCCTGAAAGAAGCCAGAGGTCTTCAGTGTGTTTGTCTTGCATTGTTGCGGTTTATACAATTTACAAAACACTAATTTTTTAGCTATACTGGCCAACAAAACTCATAATTTTTCCTCCTTTTTGCCCCTTGCTTCTTGCAGCTCCTTCCTCAAATGGGTATAACTGTGCCAGTTACACTGGTATTGCTTATTCTGATTCTGGAACTGAAGGAGACTCTGCCAGTACAAAGCTGTCCCATGACTGTCCCATCTCAGATCCTCAACCCACTGATTTAACAGTGAAAAGCAAGCCCAAGCTGTAACTCAAGTGAAGAGCTCGCACAGAGACCCTTAGAAGACAGTGATGGTGTTTTGGTTTCAAACTGGCTGCCTGAATGACCCATGCTGGCAAATTTTATGGATGACACTACCTGTTGCTACTAGGAGAACTTACAGTATGGGCATGGGTTTACACAAGCAAAGTGCCCTTGACCTTCATTGTCCTCCCACACTTGCCCTTAGTGAGTAGACATGTTTTACCGGGATTTATTATGCAAAAACATTTAGAGTGCTTGAGTGTACTGTTCTTCCAATAAGCATGAGATTGCCCATGAAATCTCAGTGTTACTCTTGGGCAAGGACTATGATAGGAGCGTACTAATTCAAAAGAATTAATTCAAATACAGATCATAAATTCATTCTAGGATAAAGACACATTTTAAAACAGCCAGAAGTCACAAGCCTAGCAAGCTATCAACATCTCTAGCTGCTCACCAAGCCTGTCTGGCATTTTCTTGAATGAGGTTGTGTGACACTTGCCATCCTCACCCTTTCTATTACTCCTTTAAGAACCTGTTTTGTGTTTCTGTGGCAAGGCTTTGGTAGCAGGGGGGCTGCAGGGATGGCCCCTGTGAGAAGACATCAAGAGCTGCCCCCATGGTGGACAGAGGCAGTTCCAGATGGCTCCAAGACAGACTGACTGCTGGCCAAAACTGAGCCCATCAGCAACACTGGCGGTACCTCCATGATAATATATTTAAGGAAGGGTAAAAAATGCTGCTCAGGAGCTATGAGAGAGACGAGTGAGAAAAATGTGAGAGAAACAACTATGCAGACACCAAGGTCAGTGAAGAAGGAGGGGGAGGAGGTGCTCCAGGCACTAGAGCAGAGGTTCCCCTGCAGCCTGTGGAGGGCCCCATGCTGGATCAGGTGGATGTGTCCTGAAGGAAGCTGCAGCCCGGGGAGAGCCCACACAGGAGCAGGCTCCTGGCAGGAGCTGCGGCCCATTCAGAGCTCACACTGGAGCAGTCTGCTCCTGAAGGACTGTACCTCTTGGAGAAGACTCATGCAGAAACAGTTCTTGAAGAACTGTAGGCTGTGGGAAGGACCCATGTTAGAGAAGTTCGGGAAGGATTGTGCCCCATGGGAGGGACCCCACACTGGAACAGGGGAACAGTATGAGGAGGAAGGAGCGGCAGAGACGAAGTGTTGTGAACTGACCTCAACCCCCATTCCCCATCCCCCTGTGCCACTTGGAGGGAGGAGGTAGAAGAGTCAGGAGCGAAGTTAAGCTTGGGAAAAAGACGGGGCTGGAGGGAACGTGGGTTTATTTATGTTTTTATTTCTCACTATCCTACTTTTTTATTAATTGACAATAAATTAAATTGTTTTCCCCAAGCAGAGTCCCATGAGCCCCAAGTTTTGCCCATGACAGTAAAGGATCTCCCTGTCTTTATTTTGATCTACAAGCTTTTTTCATCTATTTTCTCCTCTTATTCTGTTTAGGAGGGAGAGTGATAGAGCAGCTGGGTGGGGGTCTGGCAGGCAGCCAAGGTCAAACCCACCACAGAGCCCTTCTCTGTAACCTCAGCAAACTTGACATCTCCCAAACACATAGTTGCCAATAAGAAGATATTTTTCGCAATATACATGGTCTCCAGTTCACTCAATGATTATATTCAAATGCAAAATCACCATGCATAACCTTTTCCACAAATAAAGGTGTAATCTTCTATATATTGTACTTTGCATCTGAGTACCCAATGC
Organism: Pelecanoides urinatrix; assembly: GCA_013400755.1. NCBI lineage: Eukaryota > Metazoa > Chordata > Aves > Procellariiformes > Procellariidae > Pelecanoides > Pelecanoides urinatrix. The sequence goes on along the minus strand of VZTQ01014538.1, from coordinate 322,288 downwards.
CTGGTGTTAGGAATCACAGGCCTTTGTGTAGAGACATTGTAAAAAGTTTCTAGTCATGGATATACTGCAGGAGGTAAGAGGGCTTTATCTTTTGATATGTCTGGAGTGTCATGTGCAGCTGTGCAACCATTTCTGTTCCAAAATTGTGTCTGTCCCAGAAGTTGCCAACCCACAAAAGTGGCAGAAGCAGTGGGACTGGGTAACTGGGCCCATTAGTCAGTCTGAAAGTGTCGTGGTTTAACCCCAGCCGGCCACTGAGCACCATGCAGCTGCTTGCTCACCCCCCTACCCCAGGTGGGATAGGGGAGAGAATCAGAAGAGTAAAAGTGAGAAAACTCGTGGGTTGAGATAAAGACAGTTTAACAGGTAAAGCAAAAGCTGCACACGCAAGCAAAGCAAAACAAGGAATCCATTCACTACTTCCCATCAGCAGGCAGGTGTTCAGCCATCTCCAGGGCTCCATCACGCGTAACGGTGACTTGGGAAGACAAACGCCATCACTCCAAATGCCCCCCCTTCCTTCTTCTCCCAGCCTTATATGCTGAGCATGATGTCATATGGTATGGAATACCATACCATATGACCATTGGCCAGCTGGGCCAGCCATCCCGGCCACACTCCCTCCCAGCCCCCTGTGCACCTGTCAGGGCACAGGAAGATGAAAAGTCCTTGACTAGCGTAAACATTACTTAGCCACAACCACAACATCAGTGTGTTATCAACATTATTCTCATACTACATCCAAAGCACAGCACTATACCAGTTAATAGGAAGAAAATCAACGCCCTCCCAGCTCAAACCAGGACAGAAAGAAACTTAACTTTCAAGGCTCCTGGATTTGACTTTCTTAATGCAAAATTAATAGAAAGACTTTTCTTTAGATGTTCAGGCAGATGAATTCCTGCTGAAATTGGTTGCTATTAGACTGACCTGATGATACTCAATTTTTAACACCTTCTTTAAAAACACCTTTTTTTTTTTTTTTACCATGAGCAGACTATTTAGAAGCTTCAAACACTGATGAGGTAAGAAAGCTGGGAAAATCTGGGAATGCTAATTGAGGAAGACAAGAAAGTGTCTTTGCTTTGCCCGTATTTATGTAGACAAGCTGACAGAGTTGAAAGCATACTTTCAATAACAGATAAACCTGAGCCTGGAGTTCACCCTCCTATATGGACCAGAAGCTCCATCTCTTCTGTCTTAAAATGGTATGAACCAGTAATTTGGGATCCAAATGTTTGTAAGTCCTGAATTCTGCCACTGCCCTTTTTGCTTACACTCATTTCTTCAAAGCCCCTTGAAAGCCACAAAGCAGCCTGGCAGAATCAATTTTCCACCAAGAGAACCTGAGATTAGATTAGACCAGCTACAAAGAAGAGTGGTAAAGCAAAGGAAATCAAATCACAGAGATCTGTCTCAGAAAGAGGCAATGTGTGGTGTGAAGTGCAAACAGCTAGCAGAACAAAAAGGGCATTCGGACTGAAAACAAAACCTGTAAGGCATGTAGAACCTGTAATTGCTGCTGACGCAGCTATGTTATACTGAAGTAAGGACATAAAAAACCCCAATAAAACAGCCAAGGCTGATGGCAGTTATCAGTGAACAGGAAAATCACTTTCTGTGCTATAAGCTGCTGAGAAACAACTGAAAGCAAGGCCAGGGAAAGAAGGAAAGAGTTTAGATTAGTTTCCTAGAAAATATTTCTTTCTAAGTGAAATGTTAACAGTGTAGAAGATACATGAACTGCCCTGCAATGGCTGTTTTTATTGAAAAAACTGGTTCGTGGATTGTCACTGGAAAATAACATTTTTTTTCCTTTTGCATACTTTGCATAATTTAGATTCTAGTTTCTGAGCCATGGAAACCAAAAACCTGTTTAATATCATACTTGGCCTGAGAGGAACAAGCCTCCTGCCATATTGTATAGCAAGCTAGAGACTGGTGGAATGTGTAATTACAACAGGGATGAAATCTTGAGATAACTGAGAAGTTTTCCACATGTGACTGAATTTGCCTCTTTGTCCACTCTACGTATACTTATCCTCTGGAGGAACTTTAAGACCATAGAAAAGTTCATTTTCCACTTAACACCACACATTTTATAGAGATCGATTTTGTTGCATAGAGACATCCCTCATAATCTCTTTCCTCACCCTCAGGAATAATTTATCTTTCTGTACTAGAGCACAAAAGTTGCTCTGACTGTGCTGGAAAGTATCAGGAGATATTTAAAGTAGACATGACTTCAGCTAACGAAGAATGTAGAAGCTTTACACAATTTTCCTATTTGGAGGAGAAATCTGGCTCTAGATCTGTACACACTGGGTTTCCAGCATGCCTACACTTATGACCATCTGTTGGGTGGCATTGTGCCCATTCTCAGACACGTAATACAAGTTTCAAGGAGGAACAGGCACCAGCCAAAATGGAGCTGACAAGGATAACCTTCACATCAGAAGACAGCCCTTACAACAAGCCGCATCGATTACCACTATACACCTCTGCAAGATGGTACTTCTGTGATCAGTCAAGACTCTTTTCCATGGGTCAGAGGTAGAGGCTGACAGAAGTTACTGGGGGCACTAGTGGGCACAACCCTCCAATGCCTTCTGATGATGCCTTCTAAACTAGTTTCTCTCTGGTTGTCCACTATGCCCTATTTTCTCTTGGATACCTTGTAAACAGCGGGGAAATTGGTGAAAACCTGTTTGGCTGGAAATAAGAAGGTTGCAACCCACTTTGTTATAACTCTTTGCTCTTAAGCTACTTTTGAGTTCCTCCTAAGACTCCCTACCAAACAAGCAACCTTTGGAAATGCTTGCAGCATGGATAAGAAGGAAATCAACGCCCCATAAAAACACCCAACCTGATTCCCTAAAACCTGGAAAGAAGAACCAATGAGTCATGCTTTAGGAATCTTTTGAGTTGGCTACCAGCAACAGAGCTGCCTCCTATCTACCTCACACACAGGAGACATGCATTGCACACTTGGGAGGCTGCCATGCTGAGGGTTTACTGGGAAGGAAATGCCAGCTGACCGGACCCTGAGGTTACTCCAGAACAATGTACATGGATTGTTTTGAAAATGGCAAACTCCATGTTGTGGAAAGGACATTGGAAGACAGAGGTCCAGCTACATTAGCTGAGCAATCAGTTTTTCTTTAATAATTAAGATTTGTTTACTGACTTGTTTACTTAATTTTTGCTCTGAAAGGTTTACTTTACCTTAAGTTGGGTGATGACATTGACCTTACGTAGGCTGGAAAAGCTGTGGGGAAATAAATATTAAAAGTTATATGGTAACGAGTAAAATTTTATGACTGCATGGGTTTTTTATGACAAGGAGGCTATGGACTCAGTAAAAAAATGGCAGTGACAACACTGAAAGGTTTGGTTTTCTGAAGATAAGATAAAGAAAGTGTGCTGATAACTCACTAGCATGAAGCTCAGGAACCTTATCCATTTGGGTTTGGATGTTGATGTCTTCTGATTGCTTACCCTGGTGGTTTGAAACTTAGGGATCTGCTGAGCTGGGAGGAATTCTTTCCTTTGACTCCTAGGATTTTCTGGTTCTGTCTTGTTTGAAAATTGTGTGAAAACAGTTTCCTGAATTATATGAGTTCTTCTATTATTGGGAGGAACACAGAAGACAGACATATAAAATAAGACACAGTAAAATACCCTTTGATTGATTTTTCATGATAACATTTATGCTTTCAATGTAGTTGTGCTTGATAGGGATTTTTTCCAAAGTATTTTCTCTGAATTTCAGAATAGGTATCTTTAGATCCAGAAGTATCAGTCAGGAAGTACAAATTTTTCTGCGATTCTCTTTGATTCTTATTTGCTGCATGAACGCAGGAAAGAAACTACTCTCAGGGAGTGATTTCTTGTCTCTCGTGTGGCAAGCCATAGACTCCAATAGCTTGATTTATTTCTGAGCAGAGAGACTTTCATACTGACTTTCAAACCTTTGATATGCAAGCTGGACCTTGATCTCACTATCCTCTTATTAAAAACAAAAACCCTAAATAAATAGTTTGCTGCTTCACTCCAGAGTTGTTGCAAAGCTGAGTTTAAAAAGCTTATTCAAAGTATAAAAGTATTTTTTTTTTTACTGTCAATGAAATCTTGCTTCCCAGATGAGTAGCTGCCTCATCTACCTATCTTCCTACCTACCTACCTACCCACCTACCTACCTCTCTCTTTTCTATATCAAAAAATGCTAGAAACAGTCTTCTGAAACTTCTTGAACAAGAAAGAAAACAGTATTCTGGGTAGTGAAAACAACTTGACAAAATTCAACTTGATATGCCAGGAGGTCCTTTCCCTCAAAAAACAACTCGTCTTCTAGTATTCAGTTTGACATGATTACAGCTATGTCACAGCTGTGATGTACTGTGTTCACTATCATGTGGTATCCCATCATCTGATTTTATTCACATACCTGGTTAGGTATCTCTCAGTGACAAAAGTCTGATGACCAGCATGTCTTTTGATGAATCTGGGCGTGACTCAAATAGCAGCCAGCTTGTGATGGGCCAGGGAAAAGACTGACACTTAGACCCTCGTGTTTTCATACCAATCATACATACTTAGAGCTCACCACACTCATATATCCTACTTTTTGACAAATGAATATCCTCAATTGCTCACACCTGATTAACATGCAGTGCCTACTGGAGCACTAACTCTTTTAGGGAGAAAAGAGGAAGAAAAAAATTCATGAGCTGCCAGAATTAACAATACATTTATGAATTTATAATTGAAATTATGAAAGGCATCAAAAAGTAGTTTTCAATTATTTATTAATTGTTTCAGCTAGAAAAATAATTATAGCAATTTATTGAAGGTTTAAATTATAGCATTATTGAAGGTAATTAATTATTGAAGGTAATAAATTATAACAATTTATTTAAAGCAGAGATTGCTTTAAAAAAGTTTTCCAGTTGACTCAGAGTAACTTGAAAGAAATTCACAGCAGTCTTTGCATTACAGTTAAGGAAGGAGACACTCTACAGCATGGCAAAAATGGACTGTTCTGAATTGTTTTAGTAGCTTTTCTGAAGCTGGACTGGCATTGTGTATGTTTTTTGTGTCTGGTTTACATGTATGCTTTTGCTGAGATCTAATCAAACTATGCTGTCCATCAAACCTGTGGCTAATCAGCAAAGTTATGCCAGTTACTAGCATCTTGTGATATTGACAGCTTCATATCAGGTCCTGGTTAGAAGACATATGCAAAAATGGATAAAACTGGAGAATTAAAAAACAAATAACACACACAGAAAGATGATTTTGCCTTACCAAGTCTGATAATAGCCTTGGATCTAGAAAGGCCTTTCTTCTTCATAGTCTGTTTTCTCTTTCCCCTTCTCCTTTTGCCACAAGTCCTTACTGTTACTCATGACTGTAATGAATTGGAGGTGTGTTTTTTGATTTGATTTTGAAATTCTTAGATAATAAAAATTCTTTTTTTTTTTATGAGGAATTGAGCAATGTTCTCATTTAGTTCTGGATTTAAGGGTGGAATGCAGATAAAGATTCAGACATCTACAGATACATGACACAATGCCAGTCCAGCTGGGGGCCATTTTAGAAAAGCCATTAAAGAAACTTAGAACATTCTAGTTTTGCCATGTACCAGGGCTGCTCTCTCTCTACTTATAATGCAAAGACTGCTATTAATACCTTTAACCTCTGAGCCAGGCTCCCATTATAATCAAGGGAGATCTGATCAAGTCAGTTAACGGAGCTCTCTAGCTGTTTACCTGACCAAATGTAGGTGTTTGCTTTTAGAGGAGACAAATAGCTCTCCAGAGTCCATATCTGTACTGGCCAGCTCTCCACTGGCTATCATTAAAGGTTAAATTTCTGGCTTGCATGCAGATAACTAAATTTAGGTGCCTAAATCTTCAGATAAATTGTCTTCTCAGTCCCTGAATTTGGTAACCAGCAACATGTCCAACATTCATTTATGTAATAGACATGCTGACATAAAATAACCTAAAAATCTACTCCATTTTTTCTGAACATAACTAAAGAGGTTTTTTGGTAACATCAGAGAGTCCCTGGCAGAGAATGGAAGTGCTCAATGATGTTTGTAGAAATTACAGAAGAGTCCCAGTTTTAGACAGATATCACCTACATAAACCAGAGCTGTAAGTAGATCTGTATGTATGCAAAACTGAAGAGTTAACAAAAAAAGGGGAACAAGTCTTAAATATTTCTTTCATACTTGCCAAATTTTATTAATTCTTCGCACTTGTATGTATCTAAACAGTCTGCTGTCTTGTGACTTTTTAAAGGTGGCAAGATGTACATTCATAGAAATATCTTGCTTTGTCTCTGTTCTCCCCCTAGGACTCTCCTGCAGGTGAATAGATGATGCCCTTACTTGCCCATTTCTTATTTACACCTTTTCTGACTTCCAATTGTAGAGCATTCAGTTCCTTCTTCTGTTTTCCTTTTTAGCCTGATTCTTACTGGTCTGTTCCTTCATCTTTTTTTCCTCGTCTAACCATAGGGCTACTCATGGGCGCAGCTCAGTTTGCTTCTCCCAAAAGCAGAAGCATATCTGTTTCGATGCCAACAGTTATTCCATAAGATGAACTTTGCTTACAGATTTGAGTTCCCCTCCCAGATCTGTGATGCATCAATTTTTTTTTTTATAAGAAAACAAGAAATTTCTACTATTTTTAAAAACAGTGTATGCACTATCTGCAGAAAAGCAATACAGTTTTTTTCTAGGCTGTCACCTTGTATTTCAACTCCCTATTGTAGCACTTCTTTTTTATTGGATTGCAGTGTAATTGTTCCTCACTGGTAAAGTGAAATGTGAAAGTATAATCATCCTGCTGACATTTCTTTTTTGGCTGTTTATTAAATAATAACGTGAGATGTTGGTAATATGATGCAACATGCCTATTGCAGTTAAGGACACTTAAACACATGACAACAAAAAGAAAAAGAGTCAGTGCAACCTTGTAAAACTCTGAAGAACACTGTAATGGATATTATTGCTCAAACGCCTGAAAAAGCACATTGTATTATACATCTGCAGAAATAACATTGTCAAATATGCTATTGGAGTCACACTGAAACACTGGAACATTTTCCTAGGTATTACATGAGTACATGATCAGATTTATGTATTTATTTTCCAAAGAGCTCAGTAAACCTGATCAGACATGTCTGGATTGCTAAGTTGCTAGGAAATTATGACTCCCTGAGTTCAGTTTTTCGCTCAGCTGCATGTAGGTACTGGGAAGAATGGCTGCAGCCCTGTGTCTTTCTCTAGCAGGAGGAATAGGGGCCGAGGGGGATGATATTATGCTGATCATCAGGCTAGACAAGTCTAGCTCCTCTGTAGCTAGCTTGGATGCAATGTCTCCAAGGTGAAAGTAAGCTGTAGATCCAAATGAAACAAACATTAGAAATTAAAAGAAACAAAGAGGGAAGCATAGTTCAGGTAGCAAAATTGTCTAATTTGTCAAACATCATAAATGTACAGAATACTTTTCTGAAAGCAGAGATATACTCCCTGTTTTAAAGGGAAAATCTGTTTTTCTGAACCTTTGTTCATACAAGCAACCTTCTTCATTTGAGTATCCCCAATGGAATCAGCACAGTTTTTATCAGCAGTGAGTAGAGCTCATTTTAGATTTGACAGCTGCAAGTAGAGCTGGCAGTCAAGAAAAGAAAAGGTGGAAACTTTATTGCGGTCTTAGTCTGGCAGTAGTCTTCAGAGTGTGATGAACTTACTATTTATGCACACACCTGAGACAGGTTTTATGCCTCGATCTGTCCTTATGACCAAGGATGTTATCGCATCCTTAGCGAACATATCCTTAGGTAACACAGCCTTAGTTATCTTGGTGACCGGTTCAGTTTTAACGCAGCTAAGTTCTTTCTCACAAAATATTTCAGATCCAACCTTTCCTGATTATGTCACAATCATCTTTTTCAGAAAATGATATGAAAATTGGTAGCCCTTTTCATAGGGAAAAGAGACAAATGACCAATCGACCATGTTTTATGAGATGTCTTTTGAAGCTTTTGTTAGCTAAACTATTTGCAAGTCTGGAGGGCACTTGTAGTCTCTTCGTCTAAGTGTAGGAGGCTGAAGGGAGCTTGTTTCATTCTGCAAGATGTTATCTGTGAGTTAATATTTTAACATCAAACGTCAGGCTAGAGGAAGGCCATATAGCTCGGTGGTACTGTGATATCAGTTGAGATAAGAGTAAGAACTTGATATTAAGGAGCTATCAGGTTTTTTGCCTCCAAAGTGAATATGAACTTAAAGCAGCACCCTAACCTAACATCTTACTCCCTTTTTATAGCAATTTAAGTATGTGCACGAGTCATACCATAAGGTAGAGGTTGCTCTTCTGTACAGTAGAGGTTGCTCTTCTGTACAGCTTTTCTTTCCCTCTCCCATCCACATAGTAGCTGTGTCTGACTCTGTGGCAGAAAACAAATTTGAATGTTAGCTGGAATAACAAATTTATGTTATAGGTACTTACCATGCATCAGCACTAGAAGAATGGACATGGATTGGGGCCGATGATGCACTAACTCATGGGTCAGGTTTAGAGGGCAGCGTAACATGGGTGATGGTGTGGTGGAAATCCACTACAGACTGCCTGAACAAAAAGAAGTAGATGGGGCCTCATGTTCACAGGGCCTGGTCCTCATGGGGAACTTTAAACACCCCAATATCTGCTGGAAGGAGAGCACAGCAGGGCACAAGCAATCTTGGAAGTTGCTGGACAGTGTTGATGACAACTTCCTGACACAGGTGGTCAAGGAGCCAACAAGAGGAGATGGGCCTCATGCTTACAAACAAGATAGGACTGGTCGGGAATGTGAAGGTTGGAGGTAGCCTTGGAATAATCCTGGAAGCTGTTTCCAAACATATGAAAGACAGGAAGGTGATTGGGAGTAGTCAGCATGGAGACACAGGAGAAATCAGGCCTTAGCAACACAATCACCTCCTATGGTGAAATGACTAGCTTACGGGATGAGGGGAAGGCCGTGGATGTTGTTTGTCTAGCAAAGCTTCTGACTGTTTCCTATAACATCCTCAAGACCAACTGATTCTGTGATATGTATGCAATAGACAGATTTTGATCCCAAATCAGATTGCTTTTCTTGCATTAAATTTGCAGATGTGAGGGTCTGGAGTAGTCTGGATTTGCTAGCTTTTTTGAAATCTGATTCATTGGAGAAAATGATTAGTTCCAGATTTCAGAGCCTAAATGTAGGCACCCATCTTTTTAAAGTCTTGGCCATGGATTAGGCTTCTACTTATGCTTAATTCTCCTTTCTCTCTTATAGTATTTTAAAGCATATGGCTGAAGTTATTCTGCGTCTTGCTAAATGTGTCATCCAAGCAACTCTAACACTTAAAATGTTAATCAGATGGTAGTCCTCTATTTGACAAGTATGACATTGTGAAACTCTTGGTTTCTTAGATGCTGCTAAGTATATGCAAAGTATTGTGATTTGATAGGAATTTCAATTTGCTATAACCATGCATTGTGTGAGAAAATATAAACAGATGGGTCACCTTGTGATAACTAGGCATAAAATAACAAATGGGGGAGTTATTCTACTTTTATAGCATTATAACTGAGAGCAGAAACTGTTTATTAGGGCATTTGCTGTCAGGCTAAAGCCTGGCCAATAACATTTCAGTTCCTGACTGTATGAGGTACTATGTTGATCAGTATGTGGAGCTACTGAAATTCACTTCTTATAGATTATGTCTTATATCCATCCCCACCTGCTCCCTCTGCAGTATTGCCAGGTTATAGAATCATAGAATAGTTTGGGTTGGAAGGGACCTTTAAAGGTCATCTAGTCCAACCCCCCTGCAATAAGCAGGGACATCTTCAACTAGATCAGGTTGCTCAGAGCCCCGTCCAACCTGACCTTGAATGTTTCCAGGGATGGGGCATCTACCACCTCTCTGGGCAACTTGTGCCAGTGTTTCACCAGCCTCATTGTAAAAAATTTCTTCCTTATATCTAGTCTGAATCTACGCTCTTTTAGTTTAAAACCATTTGCCCTTGTCCTGTTGCAACAGGCCCTGCTAAAATGTTTGCTGCCATCTTTCTTATAAGCCCCCTTTAAGTGCTGAAAGGCCGCAATAAGGTCTTCCCGAAGCTTTCTCTTCTCCAGGCTGAACAACCCCAACTGTCTCAGCCTTTCTTCTTAGGAGAGGTGTTCCATTCCCCCGATCATTTTTGTGGCCCTCCTCTGGACCCGCTCCAACAGATCCATGTCTTTCCTGTGCTGAGGGTTCCAGAGCTGGA
>VZTQ01014538.1:278174-311845 GCA_013400755.1 Pelecanoides urinatrix | reverse complement strand
AGGACCTGCGGATGGATCTCATCAGGTCCTATGGACTTGTACACCTTCAGGTTCCATAGGACCTGCGGATGGATCTCATCAGGTCCTATGGACTTGTACACCTTCAGGTTCCTTAGATGGTCTCAAACCTGATCTTCTCCTACAGTGGGGAGCTCTTCATTCTTCCAGTCCCTGCCTTTGCCTTCTGTGGCTTGGGCGGTGGAAAAAACTTCTCTGTGTTCCTTTCAGGCTACCTGTCCAGGCTTCCTTTTTGTGTTTGAGTGTGTCCAGGAGCTCCTTGTTCAACCATGCAGGCCTCCAGGCGTTTTTGCCTGACTTCCTCTTTGTTGGGATGCATCGCTCCTGAGCTTGGAAGAGGTGATCCTTGAATCAGCTTTCTTGGGCCCCTCTTCCCTCCAGGGCTTTGTCCCATGGCACTCTACCAAGCAGACCCCCGAAGAGGCCAGTCTGCTTTCCTGAAGTCCCGGGTAGTGAGCTTGCTGTGTGCCCTCCTCAGTGCCCTAAGCATCTTGAACTCCACCATTTCATGTTACCACAGCCAAGTCTGCCCTTCAGCGTCACATTTTCCACCAACCCCTCCTTATTGGTGAGAACAAGGTCCAGCATAGCACCTCTCCTCATTGGCTCCTCTACCACTTGGAGAAGGAAGTTATCATCGATGCATTCTGTGTTTCCTGAATTCCCATGATACCATCTAGTTTATCACATGCTCCCCTTACCCCCATATCATTCCCTTACTACTGTGTTCCCTGTCTGTTTTATGTTTTCAAGGCAAGAAACAATCATGTCCTGTAGCTAGGTTGGAATTATGAGTGCACTGACTGGCCATCTGGTGCCCTTGACAAGTTGATCAGTTGTCTATTACCTCTCAAAATAGATAAACACTGAATTCTGCTCTCCTTTTCCTCATTATCAACCATCTGTTGATTTTCACAAAACTTGCTGGTGCTGGGTTCACATGTGATGCGTCTCCCACTTTAATTCTAGTTGAAATTAGCCAACAGGTTTAGAGGTTACAAGTGGAGTGGGATAAAATGTTGTATTCCCATAGCACAAGGGATCCCATAAAGATGGTTTCCATGAGTACAGAGAATAAGCAAAGCATAGCAAACAAAGAAAAAAAGCAAAACAGCTGCATATTTTGAATCCTAGTTACTGGAAATCATTCTTTTCAACCCAGAGAGCTAGAGAAAAAGTAATATTTTTTTGTTTAGGTCTTTATTCTTTTTCATTCTTTACTTTGGGTGGTGCTAAGGAAGAAAAATGACCATTGCTAGGATTCACGTCATTTGAATTAGATGTTTAAACTCACCTGTCTATGCCACTCCATAATCAGTGGAAAGAAGGATATTTGAAAGAAGATTCATTTTATTCCACGGTAGGTCAAATGAATCTTACGTTGATCTTCAACTCTCACAGAGTAAAATTAACTAGCAAGAATCCCATCAAGTAAGACTAAAGATAGTTCAGCCTGATATTTTCATTTAAACATATGAAGAAGTTTTTTTACTCTAAGGGTGATCAAACAGTGGAACAGGCTTTCTGGAGAGGTTGTGGAGTCTCCATACTTGGACACATTCAAAATGCAACTGGACATAGCCCTGAGCAACCTGCTGTAAGTGACCGTACTTTGAGCAGGATGGTTGGACTAGGTCATCTCCAGAGGGGCCTTTCAATTTCAACCATTCTGTGATTCTGTGACTCTATGATTCTGATTTCTTTTGCTACAAAATGTGTTGTCTAAGAAAGTGGATGACACTGACTGATGTACCTGCACCTTGCAATGCTTCTTTCAAACTCATTATCTATGCTCCTGCCAGGCTTAGTGCTCAGGCAGTGAAAAATCTATACAATTTGTATGCATGAACTAACATCATACAAAGTTGATTGTCTTGAAAAGATGATGTTTACTGATGATTTTCTAAGTGTTCTCACAACTAACAGGAATGTTTAGTGGAGCACAAAACAACCTTGCAGTAGACTTTTAAACAACTTTCTAAAACTGAAGTACTCAATGTTTTCTTGGCCTCAGCTGCTCCAAGACCTCCTGTAAAGAGGTTCAGGGAGGAGAAGAATGACCAGCAGCAGATGAAGACTGAGTCAGGGAACGCTTGCAAGAACTTGACCTGCATGGCTTCATTGTACTCAATAGGCTGGATCCAAGGGTGCTGAGAGAGCTGATAAAGTCCTTGCAAGGCTGCTCTCTATCATCTCTGAAAGATCAGGGAGATGGGAGAAGGTTCCCCAATGACCAGAGGAAGGCAGATGTTGCACTCAGAATAGGCCAACAGATGAACCTCAGGAACTACAGCTTGGTCAGCCTCACTTCAGTCTGTGGGAAAACCATAGAGTAAGCCCTCCTGGAGGACATTGCTGGGCACGCGGAGGACAAGAAGATAACTGGGAACAGTCAACATGGATTTACCAAAGATAAATCATGCCTAACCAATCTGATTGCCTTCTACAATAAAATGATTCTATGATCACTGGATCGCTATGAAAACACAAGACCGCAGCCGACTCTGCTGATTATTTATTTGGACAAATGCCAACTCAGATAAGGATGAGGCTGCTGAACAGCTTGTCTATTAGGAGACACTTTTTGGAGCACATCCGTATTTCATTATGGAATCTATATCTTCACATAACAATGACCTGAGGTAGTCTGGTAAAGACAAACTATGTCTTTTTTTTTTTTTTTGAGAACAGGAACTGTTTGAGTTCTTTTGTGCTTAATTCTAAGTATGCTTGAATACCAGCATTTTTATTGCAGGTAATAGAAAGCACTGAGCCCTGAGGTGATTATCAGTCAGTGCTAGGAACAACAGATGAGGAACAAATTGCCATGATCTAAAGCCAGCAGATCTACTTCTCTTCTTATCTCCTCCTGACATGCCCACAAAGAGTGGGCTCTCACCCCTCCAGGTCAAAGGCTTCGAAGCAGAGACAAAACTTCTCTACTCATCCTCTCTTTTCTTCCTCCTCATATAAATAAGCACACCTAACCACCTAAACCCAGATAAATTGCTTATCTACATTTTCCATTCTCTGTTTAAGTCTTGTGGTTGAGATGTACATATTCACTAAACTTTCAAGATCCATTCCTCCAGGGAAACAGACAGAATGGGATAATATTTTTTTTTTCATAAGCCAGATTGGATTGACTTGCATGTAATGTAGCTTGAAGCCTTTCTCTAACTCTCAAATGAGAGCACTGAATTAAGCTCTGATCTTTGCTCATCACATTAAGTCCATGTGTTCATCAAAACCGGACCAACTAATTTGTCCTTAATTCAATTTGATTTTCCCCCTAGATCTTTCTACAAGATCCATTACTTCATTTGCATTTCAATATTATTTCTAGTGACACTTACTACGAAAGAAATTCTTCTGAAATTAAAACCTCTGCAGCAAAATTATTTCCCAGTATAAACTTTTTCATTGGCCGTGGATTCATTTGCTTCCACTGTAAAAACTCTTTCATTACTTAGGTATTCATTTTATATCTATACATACGTATACCTAAAATGCCATGCAAATAAAAAAAAAAAACAAAACACAATTAGATCAATGGAAAAAAACAGCCAAAGAATTAACAGCTGAAGTAGAGAACAGTGCAATTATCTGAAATGCCAAATGAATAGAAGCTCAGAGACCCACCATGAAGTCACATCATGATTGTCTCATCTGTGGCAATGTAGCCTAGCAATACAATACTGCCATTACTACTAACAGACCACAGGGTTTGTACTGAGTTGGCAATGCTTTGTCTGAACTTTTCTTGACCTGCCTAGAGCTTTGTTTTCATTTAATCACAACAGCAATTTTTCTGATGATCAACTGGTCATGTCTAACTTGTTTTACTATTGCTTATCTGTATATGGAACAACTATAATTTATGGCAGTAGCAAGTAGGCATTCTATGTAGAATGAAATATTTATGACTGTGACTTAATAATGTGGTATGGAAAAATTCCAGTCTGTAAGATAGCTGAAACCTGGAAAAATGGGTTTGCAGGATGCAGTGGAGAGGATTGCAAGCATGAGATGATAAGAGATGGAGTACTACAAACCCCATGGCTCTACTGCAGTGGGGCCTCTCACCAATGGTTATTTAAAGAAATGTAGATGTAGAGTTGGACAAAACTAGGTTTAGGGCTGACAGAGAACAAGTACCTGACATATGTAAAATGCACCATGTACAGAAAAATTCACATGTAACATGGCATTGTAGACCAATGAAGAAAAAGGAAGTGTATAGGTGAGCTAACAATCATATGAAAATGCCCCAAGTGGATCCTAGCGTGAAGAAAGAAAAAACATCACCACTCCTCCTGGTGAAGGACTCGGGATGCTGACAACTTGCTGAACCCCCTCCACGCCCACCAGACTGAAGCCATCAACCTGTGAGTCAGAGGGGCAGTGGTAGCATGACCATAGCACCAGGAAAAAGGGTGCTGTGGATAACAGTTGCAACTGTATTATTATTGTTACTAAGATTTTTTCTTGTATAATAATATCTCTTTTTTTTAATTTCTAAAAGTTTCTTTTTAGTTGGAACTTGCAACCTATCTCTTCACTAGTTTATATTAAGACAGAACAGCTCATCTAAACTCTCATGTGGAAAAATAGGAGCCTAGATTCAGTGATCCCCATAGTCTAATCTAGTTCGTTGTTCTCCTTTGTTTAATTTAATATAATGTTATGAAAGGAGCTTCTAAGTGATGATGATTCATATCACTCAAAGTCTTTTGTGTAGAAAGTGAGCTTTAGTCAAACTCATTTGACGAGATCTCAGTATGGTGGTGCTGTGGGCTCTGAGGCAAACTGCAGGAAGCATAAAAGGTGGCTTCCCTCAGCCTTAATATCTGCATTTCAGTTGCAAATGCTTAATTACTACTTTAACGCTGTTTTTAACCATTACAGTTCCAGGAAAAGTGTATAACTTTAAATAAACTAGTTTGAATTAGGAACTAACTTCAGTGCTACCACTGCACTGCCTTTGGGAACACGGTCCAGACAGAACTTAGTCCAAGTCTTAGCATGCTCAATATGGACCCATGAATCCTTCTTGGCACTCGCACCATCAATCATTCCCTTACCACAGTGTATAAAGACAGCTCAGAGTCAAGCTCTCTACAAATCTTAGGTAGTCCTGTGGCATGCAACTTTAGGGCCATGTGAGAAAGGGCCCTGGCTCATCTCGTTTGCCTGACAGCCATGTGATAATGCGATGGATGCAGGTGGGATATTCCAGTGGATGGACTGAGCACAGTAGTCCCAGACAAACTCCAAGAGAGTGCTTGCTTCTGCCCACATTAATGGGTAGTGCAGGCACAAGGTTTCTCTTCTAATGTTTCTCAGAGAACATCTGGGTGCCTGAGCAAAGTTTCTGTCCCCACTGCAGCTGAATAACATCTCTGGACTTCGGTGTAGGCTATGACTGAGAGTATACGTGTGCCTGAGTCACTGGTTTTTCGTGTAGCTGGACACTAACAGTTCAGGCCATAACATCTTCTGTGGGTTGTCAGGAATAGCCTTCACCTTCAGAAAAGCTTCTTTGCTTTCATTTCAGGAAAGAGGATCATAAATCTTGGTGGACACGTGGGTATACACCTGCTCATTTACATTTCTTTGTTGCTTATGTCAGTTTTGCAGCAAAAGGACCTTGGGAAAACACTTGCATCTTTGCTTGCATTAAGTC
Source organism: Pelecanoides urinatrix (assembly GCA_013400755.1). Classification (NCBI taxonomy): domain Eukaryota; kingdom Metazoa; phylum Chordata; class Aves; order Procellariiformes; family Procellariidae; genus Pelecanoides; species Pelecanoides urinatrix. The sequence continues at coordinate 306,141 of VZTQ01014538.1, read as the reverse complement.
AACTTTGTACTTTTAAGTTGCAGAAATGACAATCATCTTGTGTGTGAGAGTGGGGTAGAAGGAGGAATGAAAGCCAGCATGTTTCTAATGAATGAAGACGCAACAGAACTAACACCCCTGTGAAATAATACAGAAGTTGCATCTAGCATTTCTTTAAGTCTGCAGACATGATCTGTGCCACTGAAAGATGGGACTCGGTAATGAAGAAGCATGATTTCTTAGAGGGAATGAATTACTCTAGAACATGACATCTGTACTCTCTGTTGCAAGTGATTTATGCAAATCTTCCCACTTTCTGTCTAACATTTATCTGTTTATTCATCTGTCTGACATTATGACCTGCCAGCATTCTAGATGGCAGGACTGTCAGTGCGGCTCTTTCCTCTGGTGTCTAATACAGTAGCTCTTGTTTGTCTAGTACAGTAGTCCTTGTTTAACATTTCTGGCTACCATTAAAAATAAAAATAGTCATGTATTATTTATAATAGGAGTTAGGAATCTTGTATAGTAGTAGGATTTAATTTCGGTCAACCACTGAACTAAACACTTTATGCCCTGACAAGTTACAATGTGGTGGTACAGAGATTCAAGTGGGAGAAAAAAAGGTACGGAGGCTGTGAACATCTGTAAGACCAGTATATAAACAACAAAGGCTAAGGCTGGTTTTTTTTGGTTGAACATTGGTTTAGAGATAGAGTTATGTTTTTCACAGGACAAATTCAACATATGAATCATGCCTCCCTCCTGGATCACACTGTAATGAGTGTGCCAGGCAGGTCTGCTGTAAGAAATAAATTACTATTTCCTTATGCTGATCAGGACAACCAAGGCTGAGGGATCAGCATGTGTTACGTAGGAGATGGTATGTGATATATAGGAAGTGGATATTGCAGGACCTATGTTTCTGTGAGGGTGCAGCCCTAGGGCTCTGCTCAGAGGCACACCTCTGACTGTGCCTGTCTCATTCCAGGTCAAATTTCTTTCTATCATTTGTGGATCATAGTATTATTTCACACATTCATTGGTATCAAGGTCAGACTTCCAGAAGAAGTCTTTTTTTAATAGCCTGCAAGCTCTTGGCTTTGCATGTTCTTTGACTCCCATCTAAGAAAAAATCTAAGTTTTCCAGTCCTCAGCTTTTCTGGTGAGTTCCTAAAAGCCCGCTTTCTTCTGCCTGGTGTAGGTGCTTCCAAAAGGATCCAGTTCTTCAGCTAGAATAAGCTTGTAGCTTATTAAAAGAGCTTGAGATGACTCTTAAATTCTCCTTTTCCTTTTCTCTGCACTTCTCTTGGAGAGAAACTGAAGGGACTCTGGAAGCTAACCCATCATCTCCAGTTGCCAAAATTCAGGCAGAAGTTTCAAGAGGTGGAACTCCAAAGCAATGAACGCTTCCTGTATTTTAAAACAGAAAGCTCCTTGCTGGCCTAGAGAGAAGAAAAAGAAAGAAAGATCTTCCAGGCTTTCTGCTCACAATTATTTTTGAGCTAAAAGCATGGGTCAAATGATAGGTGTCTAATCCCAGGGTAGAGCCCCATGATTCACACCACAAAGTAGACTTTGAACTCACGCAGAAACAGTTATCAGTTTTATGCTGGTGGTGTGTAAACCTTTTCTTCTTCCTCTTCAGTTCTTCCCTTGACACTGAAAAGTCCCTCATATAGACTTTTGGCAGCTAAAGCTGAATTATAAAGCTACACTGAACCTATATGATAGGAGGCAGATGGTTTCCTTAGCAACTTCAAAGCAAATTTTAGAGCAATTTCTCCCCACTCTGGCACTTTTCAGTATAACATTCAGCACCTGCTGGCTGGAAAACTCTCTATTTGTGACCACTTGAACTGACTAGGCAGATCAGAAGGAAAAAAAAAGGTAACCCAAACTGACTTCTTCAGTCAACAAGCTCATGCATGGAGGTACCCAGACATAACCTTGAAGCTCCCCTAATCTCCAGTTCTCTGATGTTCTCTGATGAAGCAGTTCCCAGACTGAAGGGATAACAAACCCCTCTGTCATGTCCTCGGTCATGTCTGCAGTGGAAGATGTTTCTGACCAGAATTTTGTGTTTGGTCATCGACTTCCTGAAAGTCAAAAGGAATTTAAAGGCAGCAGAAGTTTCATCACCTTCTGTCCATATATCATGGTTAAAACATTAAAGTAAGTTTGTCTAGTAGCATTTCCGTAAGGATCTGAAGTCAAGTGAGACGATCAAAACTTTATCTGCAACCTTTACAGGTAAAATGAAAGAATCATTTGGACTTCAAAGAGCTTTTAATGAAGCCTAGGATTCCAAAATTGCCCATATAAATATGGATATAAATATGCTATTCCTTTTTTTTTCTGTTTGTAGGAAAAAATTGGAGGCATAGTCACTACTCAAGTTTTATATTAACATGTCTACAGCCATATTAGCAAACCCGCCTTCTCAGACTTGAATTAGGACAATAGCAGAAAATGATAATTGTCATAATGCTTGATAAGGTCAATAAATGTTGTATACGTAAAAGGCATGAGGTATGCTTGTCAATATAAATGAGATCAAGGAGGAAATCTTCCTATCGAAATTCCCTGCACAATGTTGAATTTGGTATTGATAAAATTACTTCTGAAGCCAGGAAATCCTTAGGAAAGACACTTGTAAAGCACTAACAACTTTCCTTCTTGAAAGTGTACAGCTAAACATGATCATGGACATCCATTTTAGTTAAAATTTTTAATTAACAAGAATAAAGTATGTATAATATAATTTATGCAACAAATATAATAATATTCAAACAAGATTTATTCCTTCCATTTTTACTTGATTAAAAAGTGTAAACCTGTGTAGTGTCAAGCTCTTCTATTTACGTTCAAGAGAGAAATAGCCCATATGATCTAGCATGGGAAATGAAACCCATAGATAAAGCTCTGCCCTGTGCATAAAGTAACCTTGTAACGAGCTCTCACTACTGAAAAAATATTTAGAAATTCTGTAAAATATTAATTCAGATTTTTTGGTGTTTTTCCTCGGGATTTCACTCTGTATGGTAATCAGAATTTGACAGAATTGCATTGGAGAAAACAAACATCCAGTGCTGCCAGGGCTGGAGTACTGAGCTAAGCTAAACATGTGTTGTGAGGTGCTAAAGATAGGATTAATTCTTCTCCTTTCAAAGCTCAAACAAACATCACTGGAAACCCTAGGTACCATATGCTAACAGCTGGGTGACATATCCAAACGTGTGCACACATGTGGCTCTGAAATTTTAATTAATCTGCTCCAGAGAATGCTCTCACTTGGAAGATTCAGAGAACAAAAGGCAAAGCTGTGGTGCAGGTTTGAATTTGACTATTCAATCTAACGTGACATCCATAGCTCCCTCTGCTTTTCTTACCTACACATTTTGATTATTCTACACAGTGAGAAAGATATGTACAAATAGCTCTCACAGTCTTGGTTAGCCTGATGTTACCAAGGAAGAGGGATAAAAAATTAGCTCTGGTACAAACTCTTCAGAGGAAACCTACCTATACCAGCTACTTCTGTTTTGATATGTTTTTGGAGAAAACTTCATTTTATTATTTGCATAGGAAAATACTATATTGGAATGCAGAGATGAGCCAGCAGGTATTTTTTAAGAACATTAGAAAGTTACTATTGAATACAGAGGGGTCAGCAGTGGAGGTACAGAAGGAAATTATTAATAAGGACTTTACTAGGCAGTTAAAAGTTTGTCCTTGAAAGAAAATATGAAGAAAAGTTGGATGGGAAAAAGGTCCAACTTGACCACCTATTTCTTTATTAATAATCAAGTGATTGCACAGGAGACATATAATTCTCTGGCTACATATTGTAGTCTTTATACAAGGATTTATACCCCAGTCTTCCCTGGGATAACAGCTGCCTCATCCTACTTTGCTTGATTCCTTTCCTTCAGTCCTGCCATTTTGCTTCTCTAATGGGCAATTTCTATCAAAACACATCTGACACTCACTTGGATTGATTTACAGCAGTATAATTTACACCACTTCTGAATGTTGACCTTACAGTTGACAATATAACAACCATTATTTTTGTTGCCATCAAAGACTGAAACAGGAATGTCCAGAGAAGAGCGTGAACCTCTGCAGAGGAAAGGATAATTCCCTGAGCTAGATCTGCATTGGGTCAGTGGAAGAGTGACACATCCCACAGTGGCGGTTAGATTGCAGAGATAAGAAATTGCATTACACTATGAAAAACCTCAAGGACTACTTCTAGGTATTATTTATTTTAGGGGGAGTTCCCTGTTCTCACTGACATCGGAGCAGCACCAGTAACACTAGCAGTGTTTGAATTCCTTCAGTAGGCTGATGTGGAGCTGCTGCTGGTATTTAACAACACGCCAAATAATACCTACGTGCAAAACATCATTAATCGCTACCGACAGCACATTCACACTTGGGTACCCCATCAAGCTAACTGTGGTGAAGTGTTAATATGCTGGTGTCAGTGGGAAATGTATACATGTCCTTGTGGTGGTGCACTTCCCACCCCCCGCCACCCCGGGCTGCTCTACAATCTTAGGAACTCCCATTAAACCTTGGCCTTTGTGTAATGAGTTGGGCGGTGAAGCGTCCCTTGACCGTACCAGGAACTCTTGCATGGCTGAGGTGGGGGAACAGCACTGACCATACCAGAACTCCTGGTGCCTGGCCCACGTGGGGGATGAGAGTGGGGTCGTAACTCAAGTGAAATGGTACCATTGTTACTGAAATATTGAGAATTTTAGTAACTACAACCTTGGACAAGGATGGAAGTTTACGGATGACTAAAGCCAATCATCTTATGAACCTATAAACAGTAGTCCTAAGTGAGACGCTTTGCACTCTCCTGCACCGCAGTGGGCTGCGCCCAGCATTTCCCTCTGAGTGGGACACCTCTCAGAGCTCGTGACCTCTCGAGTTTGCAAATTTGGAAGACTGTTGCCGACTGACAACAGGACCTGGGCTGAAACACTCCTTGAGGCTCAACCCCTTCACCTATTGAAAAAAGCTGAGACATTTGACATGAATATTTCACTGGCCTTGAGCGGAATTTTTAACAGGTATACTTTTGTATATTTATCTATCTTTGTGTCTGTGTGCATGTGTGTGTGAATTGATGGAGGTACCCGCTAGCAAGTATAATATAAATATTACCATCTTGAATGTGTAATTAGGTCACTGTTGTGATTGTAGTAAATTCTACTAACTTTGTAAATGTTAAGTTAGTCAATGATTAAGTATTGCTAAAATCTTGTGATCCACCTTAACACTGTGAATGAACCATAGACTGCTGCTAATCACATATAATCCCTTAGACATCAACCGTTACCCAAGTATGGGACTAGGAGTGGATCCAGCCTCACCTAAGATCCATGAGGAGTTTAGAAAGCAAGGGGGGCTACTCTGAACCTTGTGACTCAACAGGAGGGCCTCCTTATCCTTTTGTATTAGAATAAACCATTGTCCAAGTCTGAGACTAAGATTGGAACTAGCTGCACCTAAGCTCCATCAGGAGTTTAGAAAGCAAGGGCATCTTCTCTGAACCTTGTGACTCAGTGGGAGGGTGTCCCTTGCCCTTTTACGTCCTTGGACTCTCTATATATTATTGTAGCTCAATTCTAACTCAATTTTCTTTTCTATGCTTCATCCGTGTAGTAAGTGAGAGTAAGTAAGGTTCACTTACTTACACCTTGCCATCAAACTCTGTTAAGTTGCACTTCTATAAATTTCTATTAAAATGACTTTTTGCTAATCCCTTTGACGATGATTCTTTAAGTGATCTAAATCACTCATTCGCAACAAATTGGCATAGTCGGCAGGATCCTAAATCAAGATTCTGTGACAATCTTCAAAGGCTGTCTTTTTAGACAGTGTGTCTAAAGGCTGTGTGTGTCCTGCAGTGCTGGTGCCCCCAGTCAAGCAAACGGGGTGGCATGTATGAGTGGACCAAAGGTACTCTTCTGCCTGGTAGGGCCTATCTAAGTCTCACAGTGACATGACTGCCTGGATGTCATCAAAGCACACAGTCATAGCTGGGAGATGGGAAATGCTCCAGGTCCTCTCAGATTAGAGTTAGCCCTTGGAGTACCATGCCTGAAGGCACCTAATAGGCAACACTAGGATAAGCCTTCAGGATCAAGCTTGTCCCCTTTGTTTTAAACTTTTCTTCTCCTCCTTGCCGAAAAGAGTACTCCTTCAAGCTCTTAAAGATTCTGGAAGTTGTCAAAAGCCAAGCTGAGGCTAGGAAGTAGTGAGGCATAATGGGTACCATTTGAAGAAGCAAACAGTTTTCAGGACCCAAAGTCTGCACTGTCTGTATGTTTCCAAGGGAGTTTCACCTGGACTAGTTAGCCCTGGTCTGGCGCTGCCAGTTCAGGACCTACCAGTAGCCAGATCACTGAGGGGGGGGTCCTCTTCTGGTTTAGCTTCAACTAAACACATTTGTGTGCTGTGAGATCACTCCGCTGTACAAACCACAGTGGGAACAAAAGGCTATTTTCCTCCAGACCACACTCCTGGTCCAAACTGCAATGCTATTGTAGATGTATTCAAAGTTAGATGGTATTTCAGAGCAGCTCTCTTGAGGTCTCCTACTTGAGGTAATCTAGAAGAGATTAATTTTCAGCAGGTGAATTAGCTAACATCTTAAGATGATCAGACCACTTTAAAGCATTTCTAGTGAGACAATTAAATGTGTATGGTGTCTGAAATCATCAGTCACATATGACTGATGCAGACATGTCAGCCGTGACTGCAAGCTAAGAGTAATGTAGATATAGGTGAGAAACAGTCATTCCTCTTTTGCTCTTCTTTTCCAGGGAAATGTTGCTCACCAGCAATAGTCCGTGCAGCTTTCTAGTCAGAGTAATATTCTTCAAGACAACAGAGAGTGTATTTTCAATTTTGTAAGCCAATGCAAACTTGAGACATAGAGGAGTTTTGAGAATAAAGTCAAAAGCTGTAAGTCAGATGCAAGAAAGCTGAATGTTAATAAGCTCCCTGCATATAAAGCAAACACCAGAAAAAAAACTGCAACTGCCTGTAGAGAGGAAGAATTAATAAAATAATCAGTCCCTGCAGGGAAGTATTTGCTAGGTAAAAGAAAGTATTGCACATTTCAGCTGGTTGGTAAGCTGCTTCTGATCCAGGGATCATCAGAATTTCTTAAGAGGAATGTCCCTTTTATTCTTGTGGTTGCCAAGGTGCTACAACTACTTCCACTTCTAGGGATATATCTGTTGTGCTTTTGAATGCTTGGGTTAGAAGAGGTTGTGGTTTGGTGATGAAGAAGAAAGGGAACCAGAAAGAGGCAGCGAAAACAAGAAGAGGAATTTCCCCCATTCTGCTTTAGCGATCTTTTTGCTGTATATAGATACAGCAAGATTGATCAGTGTCTAGCTTTTAATATCTTTATCTCTGTTTAATATCTTTATCAGTGACATAGACAGTGTAATTGAGTGCACCCTAGGCAAGTTTGCAGACAACACCAAGCTGAGTGGTGTGGTCAACATGCCTGAGGGACGGGATGCCATCCAGAGGGACCTGGACAAGCTTGAGAAGTGGGTTCGTGTGAATGTCATGAGGGCCAACAAGGGCAAGTGCAAGGTCCTGCACCTGGGTCAGGGCAACCCCCAGTATCAATACAGGCTGGGGGATGAAGGGATTGAGAGCAGCCCTGCCGAGAATCGTGGATGAAAAGCTGAACATGACCCGACAATGTGCACTCACAGCCCAGAAGGCCAACCGTATCCTGGGCTGCATCAGAAGAAGCATGGCCAGCAGGCCGAGGGAGGTGATTCTGCCCCTCTACTCTGCTCTGGTGAGACTCCACCTGGAGTCCTGCGTCCAGCTCTGGAACCCTCAGCACAGGAAAAACATGGATCTGTTGGAGCGGGTCCAGAGGAGGGCCACAAAAATGATCGGGGGAATGGAACACCTCTCCTAAGAAGAAAGGCTGAGACAGTTGGGGTTGTTCAGCCTGGAGAAGAGAAAGCTTCGGGAAGACCTTATTGCGGCCTTTCAGCACTTAAAGGGGGCTTATAAGAAAGGTGGCAGCAAACATTTTAGCAGGGCCTGTTGCAACAGGACAAGGGCAAATGGTTTTAAACTAAAAGAGCGTAGATTCAGACTAGATATAAGGAAGAAATTTTTTACAATGAGGCTGGTGAAACACTGGCACAAGTTGCCCAGAGAGGTGGTAGATGCCCCATCCCTGGAAACATTCAAGGTCAGGTTGGACGGGGCTCTGAGCAACCTGATCTAGTTGAAGATGTCCCTGCTTATTGCAGGGGGGTTGGACTAGATGACCTTTAAAGGTCCCTTCCAATCCAAACTGTTCTATGATTCTATGATTCTATGTTTTTCTGAGATTAGCATCTATTATATACTTTGTTTTTGTTTTCAGTCCTTTCATCCACACTCGAGTTTCGCCTGTTGTTCATGTAAAATTACAATTTCACATGGACTCTTGCTCTCTATGGTCTTATTTATACCTTAGAGTTTAATAGATTTGGTTGACTTGACACAATCCTTGCTACTCCATTTTCATACAAGGGCTCCTCATACTGTTTCTGTTGAAGCAGAGCCATCAGCTGGGGAAAAATTAAAACTATCAATCATATTTAATCTGTTGCAGTCACCTGACGTAGGCAATGCTATTTCTTTCACATCCACAGTCACATGCCTGAAACACACTCTGATTCTTCTGCCAGCTGGAGCTATTGCCAAAGTAATAAAGTAATGAAAAAATCTGATAAGATTTTCAATAAACTACATCTTATATATGGGGAATACAAGGCATGTCAGCAAGCATGGAGTTACAGAAAATAAATCTTATTGAGCAAACTGTTTACCTATTTTTTTGGTGCAGTTTCAGATTTAGTCAGTAAAAACTGATCAAGTATGGTAAACTTACTGGAGTTTGAGTTGACATAATGTAAGTTTTAAAAAAACTTAGTGTCAAGAACTGGGTGTTAAATGTTCAGAAATGTTAATAAGAAAGTGCCAAAAGATAGAAGTTTATGAAAAACAATGTTTTTTTCTAATTGAATGGAGGTTTTTTCCTAGTAAGGGTGTGCAAGGTTACAGATAAAGTCTCATGATACTCAGCATTTTTACCAGTCATTAGGAAGTAAATATGCATGATGCGTAAAATCTCAGATGGCAAAAAGTGATGAGAAAAGCCCAGTCAGGGGGTGTACTATGGAAAGAAATGGATCTGAAAGGGCTAACACATCATAATGGAAAAGCATTTGGAAGTGAGTCCCTAGTACAATGGTATGGCAAGGGTGGAGGGAAGTCCTGCATGCAGAACTGGCTAGAGAGAATTTTCTATTGGTATGTAGATCTGCTGGAAGGAAAACACAGCAGTGCATAAGCAATCCAGGAGGCTTCTGGCATGAATTGGTGGCAACTGGAATCCAAACATATAGACAAGAAGTTTATTGGGAATAATCAACATGGATTTACAAAAGGAAAATCATGCCTAACCAACCTGATAGCCTTCTGTGATGAGACGGCCGGCCCATTGATGAAGGGAGAGCAGTAGATGTTGTTCATCTTGACTTTAGCAAGGCTTTTGACATCACATAACACCTTCATAGACAAACTAATGAAGTATACACTAGATTAGTGAACAGTGAGGTGGACTGAAAAACTGGCTGACCTGCCAGGTTCAAAGGGTTGTGATCAGCAGCACAAAGTCAAGAAGGGGGCCAGACAGTAGGGGGTTGCCCAGGGGTCAACACTGTGGACAATACTATGCAACATCTTTATTAATAACCTGGATGATGGGGCAGAGCACCTTCAGCACAGATCATACAAAACAGGGAGGAGTGGCTCACACACCAGATGGTTGTGCTGCCATTCAGAGGGACTTGGAGAGGCTGGAGAAATGGTCTAATAGAAACCTCATGGAGTTCAACAAAGGAAAATGCCAAGTTCTGCCTCTGTGGAGGAATAACTCCAGGCACCAGAACAGCCTGGGGGTGACTGGCTGGAAAGGAGCTTTGTAGAGAAGGACCTGGGAGTCCTGGTGGACAACAGGTGATCTAGGTTGAGCTATAAATGTGCCTTCATGGCAAAGAAGACCAACAGCCTCCTGAGCTTCATTAGGCCAAGCATTGCCAGCAGTTTGAGGGAGGTGATCCTTCCCTTCTGCTCAGCTCTGGTGAGACACATCTGGAGTGTTGGATCCAGTGCTGGGCTACCCCCAGTACAAGAGAGGCATGGACATAGTGGAGCTACTGTGATGGGCTACTAAGGTGATTGGGGATTTGGAACATCTATCATATGAGAAGCTGAGAGAGCTGGAACTGTTCAGCCTGAAGGAGGGAAGACTCAGGTGGGTACTGTCACTACGACTAGACGACCTCCAGATTTCCCTTCCAAATTCAGCTATTCTGTGATTCTGTGTGACTATGTTTATATATGGCATTGGCTATATACAGCTATGTTTGCGATGGCGTATGTCTCTATAGTATACTTAGCAGTGGAAATACTGTGTGTAGTTATGGTGTTCATATTTTAAAGGATATTGTAGAAGGCTACAGAATGAGTGTGAGGGATAATCATGCCCAGAATGATGGGCATGTTAATAATTTCTCTGTGATGAGCTGTATGTGACTAGAGGCCTTTGCTATCCTGTGTTCCATCAAAGGACCCTAGATAAGGAGATATGCCAGATGGCCCCAAAACAAGAGTCGTATGTGGACATTAGTTATATATAGATTTACAACACACAGATGGCTTCAGTGTCTGGATGTTGCTGTCTAGCGAGCTGTCAGTATAAGGGAGCCCAGCCAAATTCTGTCATACTTCCTTATCCCCACTAACCCAAGGAGGTGTTTCACATTCAGGAACAGGCTGAGGGACAGCAAGCTCTGGCCTTGCCTGCTGATGCAGTGTTTTGCAAAAAGAGGTGCTGTAGAGATATTCCATAATTTCCAAAGATCTTACTCCATAGTGTTACCTATAGGCCAAACCTGCCCAGTTTATGTTACCAGAGCAATAAAATGATGTTTACATGCAAGAGTCTTTCCTCCTGCCTGCAATTTCCACGCAAAGTCTTGGATGATGCCAGAGATTAATGAAACTGAGGAATCACTCTCCCTACTAAGAGCTCTAACAGGTTCACAGTCTTTCTAGGTCAGGCAGAGGGGACAGAAATGCTCCTTTTCAGATAAGTTATAGCTGTGCCTTTTTGATGGGTTTTCTGGAGGTCACTCAGTAGAAGTCTATCAACTTGTTTCTAGTTCACCTTTAAAACAAAGGTTAAAAGCAGTTTAATGAGGTTCCCCAACACCCCCTCCCCCACTTTAAGCCAAATGTTGGATGTTGAGACAGGCTAAATACAGTTTGGGGAATTCAGTGCCATATGATAATGTGTGAGATGGTAAAGGGACACAGTCATTCCTTACACTTCCATTTTTCCAGTCATAACCCGTATGCTGAGGAGGGAAGAAGGTGGTTTAAGAACTGTTCCGTTGATTTCACATTGCCCCAGGACATGGGAGAGCAGGGGAGTCCTTGGGAAGTAGGAGGAGAGGTTGCTCATTTTGTTAATTGTTTTTGAATTACACTGAGGTTTGTAACAACTCTGTTATAACACTTATGAGAAAACATATGTACCTATATTGATATTCATAAACACAAGTGGCAATATTAATACTTTCATGTTGTCTATATAAGGCTGGTGCCATGTGAATTCAGATGGAACAATACCAACTTCTTAATCATAAGGAACACTTTAAACCACTGTTAAATTAGTGGTATAAAGTTATAGATGCACACATTGCATCCAAATACTGAAACTGTCAATCTTGATTCAGTGTATTATACACTGAATGTATAAGGCTGATGTAGTCTCAGCCAAGAAGATATAGCTGTGTGCATGCAAGATCTGAATTCAAGCCCTTGTGGTCCAGAGGAAATAGCCCTACTCTCCTGATACGAGAGAGATCTCCATATTAGCAGTCTTACGAGAGAAGGCTAAGCTAGTAGACTTTGCAAGCATAAGGGTGAGGTGAGTAGACCTCACCGATCTGCTAGATCAGGGTGGGATATTTGTGATCAGTACATCACCAGCATGGTACACAGCACAAAAATAGGCTGTAGCTCTTGCATTTATCCTTGCAGCTGTTCAGTAGCAAATGAGTGTTCCTACTGTCCAATTTCTGATGCCTAATCTTACAGACTGGTCTCTCTCCCATTATTCAGCATTCATACAGGATTAATCTGGTACAGAGAGGTCAAAGCTTTTTACAACCTCTTGTATATTTCTGCCTACACTGCAACATAGGTTATGGATGATTTTCCTGAATTCTTCTTCTAAAATTAGTAACTTAAATTTTAACCTACGTCTCATTTTGATGCTTGAAGAAATTGTTACATGCCAGTCCACAAGAAAAAGGATATCCACAGAAGGAGCACCTTCACTCCAAGAAGTTGGGAGACCAAAAAACTACCTGCAGCTCTGTTTGTGGGGAAACGACAAAAAGTTCTATAGATCTGACTGAACTGAAAAAGTGCAAAGAATTATTTTTAAAGGGTCTTAAGTAACTTTTGTCTTATTAAGAATTCTTTTGAAAGTCCTTAAATAAATTTTTCAGTGATTAAACCAGCTCTAGAAATGACATAATGGTCTTGTTAGTTTCGACAAGCCACTTCTTCATTTTGCTGTAAAGGAGCATAATTTGGTGCAAAATTCTTCAGAGGCTTAAATTACATTCCTGATTTTTTTAAAAATAAATTTTAAATCAGTTTACCAAGTATTGCACAGTAGAGAACAGTGATGTCAAAAAAAAACTTTCTCTGCTTGAGATATGATTTGCCTCTTGATGATTAAATTTTATTTTATCTGGAAAATAATTTCTTCACTGCTAAGATGTAAGAAGACATAGAAAAGCTGCTGTACCTGGATCACAATCTTCCTGTTGAAAATAGGAGTTTGTCCCTGACAATCTAAGAATCACTAAAAGAATGCAGATGTCCTCCTATGTTTCTGAAGAGCACATGGCTTTCAGTTTGAGAAATATATTTTTCTGTATCTCACCAGACAGGGACAGATGACATTTTTTGTAGAAACTCAACCCTTCACCAGGTCACCATATGGAAAGTATAACAGGTGCTTTTATGAAGCAGAAAGACGAGTCTTAAGCATGGCTTTTTGAAGGACTGGAACAGTCCATTGGATGGCTGGGACCTGACGAGGTGTAAGGTCTCTGACTTCCTCCAACACTATATGAAATCAATTGCTGGACTGACAAAATGTACCATTCCTGCCCTGATTCTATCATCATTACTCACACTTACATTTTATTATTGACATCCTCCACAGAGTAAGTGCAGGGAAAGTTCCTACACATTGTAAGTGCTGGGAGCTGTATCTAGTGTCTAAACAATAAATTTATATCAATATCATCATCAAATACTCTATAGGATGTTTCCACAGAGAAAGTAAAATGTCTGTGTCTTTCTCTTTAAGAATGCAATAAGAATACAAAATCAGATCCCACACATAGACCTTTTTTCATATCTAGATAAAGGTTCTTTAACCTTTTTGATAGCCAGTCTTAAATTACATTAAAGGATGGAAAAATCTTAGATCTTTTTGGGATGGAGACAAGTCAGAATGACTTCTAGAAGATAAGCTAGTCCAAGAGACTACTCTGCCAATTTATTCTGCCAGAAGTCTGGAGTAGACCACCAAAAGTTGTTAAAGCTCACACTTTATTTGAACACGGAAAAGAGAAAGACCATATGCCCTGAAAGAGACTGTTAAGGAAATTGAATTGAATGGGGTAGTAGAATGCAGTCACAAATTGAACTCTGTCTACGGAGACAGACAAAAATATAAATAGGTAGCTAATTGCCAAGATTGGTGACTGACAGCATGATAGCAGAAAAAATTCAGCCTTGGCAAAGGACACATCATTGGTCTGTGTAAACTGAAAAGTTCATGCACATTACGAGGTTCTGGATGAACTGATTAGCTATAGCTATAAATATGTATATAGTTATATACATATACATGCATACACACACTTCTATATTTTGACTTCCTATCCATCACAGTACTCTCTAGTTTTCATGATGCTGTTGCCCTATACAAATGCAATGGTGTTATCGTCTTGATTCTGTTTCTCATTCCTATAAAGTTCTTCATCCTTCTAGTAGCGAGAAGTCTCAAACCCATCTATAATTACTTCTCCCCTGAATGCCAAGGCATGAGAGGAGTATGACAGCCATCCAAAACTGAACATACATTTTTGCCTATCTTTTCCACAGTTTTATTAAATGAGTATGATAGAAATAGTGTATAATACTTTTTTTCACAGTTCTCCACTTTAATTAACTGTAAATACAAAACGTGTTATGAATTTGGCTTTGTCCTTCATAGGATTTTAATGTTCATTAACATGAAAACAAAATGCACTGGATATTATCTCTCTTCCTTGACGTAACTCCCATGAACACACTGGAGCTACATGAAGGGTCATTTTGTCTTCTTCTATCTTTTTAGAAATATGTGTCAGCACTTCTGTTCTGTTCTGTTCTGTTCTGTTCTGTGCTATGTTATAAACCTCAGTGCAAAAGTAACGCTCTGTTGTATTCACAAATGCGGAAACAACCACAGTTTGTACTGTTCAGGAAAATGTCAATGTGATTGTGTCAGATATTTGAGATAAGACCATATCAAGAAGATGTTGAAGGACCCCTTTTCTCTGACCTAAATAACAGACTTAGGAGGAAAAGTGTTAAGGAGGAAAAGTGTTAAGTGAATGGTATAAAACAAGTACTTCAGAAATGCCCCTTGGAAGACAGTTGCTGTAGCCCTAATATTGAGACAATTTAAGTAATTCATTCACTTTTCTCTTCATGTTTGCTGAGGTCACTCACCATCTGCTTGAACTGCTTGGTTGTGTGGCTTTACAACTCAGTTCAGGAGGAAAAAGTATCTTTTAAAGTTACCAAAGCAACCAGCTCTGAATTGCAGAACTTTGTCTAGGTAAGTGTCCTGGTTTCAGCTGGGATAGTATTAATTTTCTTCCTAGTAGCTGGTATAGTGCTGTGTTTTGGATTTAGGATGAGAATAATGTTGATAACACACTGATGTTTTAGTTGTTGCCAAGTAGTGCTTACATAGTCAAGGACGTTTCAGCTTCCCATGCTCTGCCAGGTGCACGAGAAGCTGGGAGGGAACATAGCCAGGACAGTTGACCCAAACTGGCCAACGGGGTATTCCATACCATATGATGTCATGCTCAGTATATAAACTAGGGGAAGAAGGAAAGGGGCATGTTTGGAGTGATGGCATTTGTCTTCCCAAATCACCGTTACGCGTGATGGAGCCCGGCTTTCCAGGAGATGGCTGAACACCTGCCTGCCAATGAGAAACAGTGAATGAATTCCTTGTTTTGCTTTGCTTGTGTGCGCGGCTTTTGCTTTACCTGTTAAACTGCCTTTATATCAACCCACAAGTTTTCTCACTTTTACTCTTCCAATTCTCTCCCCCATCCCACCATAGGGGAGTGAGTGAGCGGTTCTGTGGTGCTTAGTTGCCAGCTGGGGTTTAACCACGACAGTCAGACAGATAGTCTTTATTTATATTCTTTCTATTTTTATAAAACAACATATCTTCTAAAATGTGGAGCTATTTTCTCTCATTAATTATGTGTAATTTTAAAATTATTTTAACTAGCATAAAAAAGAAGACAAGTGAGACTGTTGGCACAACCAAAAGCAGGGTCCAGATTACCCAAACATACACTCTGTGGAAGGGGTAGGACTGCAATTTGCATTAATTAAACATACATCTATGGCTGCCTTCTCAACTAGTCTTGATCATCCCTCTCCTGGCTCACAGTGTGTGAATACTGCTCTTCTCAGACTCGTGCCTCTTCCCAGCTCATCACTTGCTGCACAGCCCCTCCACCAACACATGCCTGCCCTTTCCCTCCTGCCCCAGGTGTTTCCTGGTCCCTCCACCATCTCAGGATTGTAACTCAAATCCTGCCTTCTTGTCTCATCCCTACACTCAGCCAGCTCTGAATGCCTCCCCCCTCCAATATGTTAAATCTTCCCCCTAGTCCTTTTTCTTCCCTTCTTCCCACAGCTGAAAAACTCACTTTTACCTTTTTCCCACCTCCCTTATTCACCTGAGCTGCCCTTGCCCCACAGCATCTTTGGGTCTGAGCTGACAATTGAAATCCATCTTTCAACTGATTTTTTACCTCCATTTCTTCCTAATCTCTCTTTCCATTCATGATCCCAGCCCCCCTTGTCCTCTGCTTCTCATTTCCTTTCCATTCTTTCTAGTATCCATGTGACAATCTACTCTCGTTCTTACCCCCAGCCTAACTTTTATTCCTTCTGCTAGCCTCTGGCCTTAAAAAGGAGACAACCTTCCCCTGAAATCTTCCCAGAAAGTTTCAGTGAGAAGGGGAACCTGAAGATGTGTAGTCCATTAAAATCTGGTGGAGAGAAGAAGAGATAAAGGAAACAAACCAACAAACACGCTGAACAGATGTTCAGTTTGCATATATATTTTTAATCAATTTTGAATTACATTTCTGTTGAAAGTGAAAATGTGTCTTAAAATGGAGCAAAGTTTATAACTTCAGGATGTGGAAAAGTCTGACACCAATTAACCATGTCTAAGTCTGGCTAGGATGAATGGTCATCTTCGCTTAAAGCAATTTGCAGTCTTGTGGTGCAAAAGTCATAGGCAGTAAATGGGAGAAGACAGTTTATCTAAGGACTGTGCTTTTTCTTAAATATATATGAAGCTTTATATTGTTCTTCATGGTACATGTTCTTTCCTTTTCAGAGCATAAGTGTGAAAAACTGAAGCAAATTTGTGGTATAATGCTGGAGCAGCACAGAGTGGTGGTGTGATGGCAACAGCAGGAAGCTCCAGCAGCCAGTGCTGCTTGAATGGAGCAGAAGCAGAGGGCAGAACAAGAAATAGTGCACCAAGGTCTCCTGGGTGCCTTAAGAAAGCAGTCTTTCTTCTAAAAACTCCTCACTGTATTTGGATTCCGTATGTGGGTACACCACTGTTTCAGGTCACACATCAGACAAGCCCTACTCAGCCATTCCCCCTCACAGTGCTGAAGCATTGTCAGGACTGCAGCCTGCCTCCTGACACACTCCAGAGCACAAGCAACAAGATACCAATCCAAAAGTCTTGACTTCTTCACTGGCTGCAAGGGGGTTTGAATCTGGTCCTGGTGTGGTGCTGTGTGGCAAGTAAAGAAACATCATAAATGGGGGCAGCGGGAGGAATGGAGACACACAGCCTCAGCGTCTAAACACCGGGAGAGGCCCAGAGTCAAAGGCCACCTTCTTATCTGCATGAGGGCATGTACAGACATAGAGTTAAGACAGGCTAGAAAAAGAGTCAGGGGACCAAAAGACTCTCTTATGTGATGAAGCAAACAACTGAAGTTCCTAACAGACTGTGCTTCCTCTGGACACCCATATCATTGTCTCGAAGGTGCTCAGACTCAGTGTTTAAGGAACAGGAACAACTGCTGTGTCTGTGCAGAACTCAGTTTCACCTCTTTACCATGGAAGACATGGTAAATGAGAACCAACTTGTTTAATCCAGAGTTTGGCAACCTGCATATGGCAGAGTTTGGCTGCAAAAAGCAGAGGAGAGGAAGACCCCCGATGTCAGACTCCTCAGAGAGAGAGAGTTTGTCCTCTGTCCTTGCCCAAGAAACATCTTGCTCTAGAAGCCACTGCTGAGCATCCTGTGGATCTCTGAATCTCCATGAAAAACACCGCATACTGTGAATGAGCTTTCCATGGCTCTGGGGAGCCCGTGACTCTGTGGTGAGGAGACAGCCTGGTCTGTGCACGCACAACACATGGCAGGGCTATGTGAAATGAAAAGGATGTTTAGGCAACACACTACAGACAAAAGCTTGTCACAACAGCATCTGCTATAAACCTCAGGTGTTATTTTCATAGACACCCGAAGAAATATAACTGACCTAGCCATCATCTGATGTGGTATGACGTACCATGACATGGGGATATGCTAGAATGTGTGGGGCAATTCCCACAGCAGTCAGCCCTGATCTCCCAGCAGAGCTCACTACCCTGCTGTGGCTGGGTTTACACACCAGCGCTTTCTGCACTGCGATCTGATTTTACCCCCTTCTCACCCAGGATAATTTTCTCTGAGGGAAGATCTAGCTATTCTTTTACATTTAATTTTGTTCACGTACCTGTTTCCTTTAATTACTTGCTTTTTCCTCTTCTATAATTCCTGTCTTCAGATAATTTGGATCTAATTAAACTCAATTATGCCCATAGTAAGAGGGTTATTTCTTCAAGCTGATCCTTTCTGGCTCCACTTCAGATCTTACAGAAATTGTACATTTACCCACTCATCCACCGTGCTTCCAAACAAGTTAGTTCTAGCAAACAAAAAACCCTCCATAAATTAGCTTAAAACACGTTAATTAAAGTACAGCAATTGGAAAATACTGGGATATTTGCTGTACCACATTTATTTATTCACCTTAGTGACATCTCATCAGCTTAAAATGCACTAACAACAAGAAGAAAAAAAAAGTTAGATGTTTGCTAGAACTGTTTGGCGTTTATTTTGTTGTAATAGTTTTTGGTACTGAGGATAGGAAGTATAAATTGGTAGCAGTTGCAAAGCTAACTGCACTAAACAATGTAATTGAATGATATAATAGTAATAACGCTGAATGATGCCAGAGTAATTTGCTGATGTAGAACAGGCACAAATTTAAAGGCAAGTTATAAATAGCATTGGAATAACTGGACACGTATGATCAGTAAATAATCAAATATAATATAGCAGGTGTCTGAAAACAATATGCATAAAACAGAGCAGGTAAAATAGAGTGTGAGAACTAACCAAGGATTAATTTTCATGTTGAAGTTTTCCAGAGGAGGTGAGCGAAGGCAGCAGGGAGAGAGAGCTCTGTGCTTGAATAGAACTGAGGGATCCCCTCTTTCACGGTAATAAAGGAAAGCCAGAACCAGGTGGTGCTATGGCAATGAACCTGCAGTCTGCACTGAGAATTCAGGTTGGCTAGAAAAAGATGAAATGAAACAACTATTATCTAATTGTGTCTGACAAACCAACAATGTTAACTTTTTCCTTCCATCTACTGTTAAGAATTTGCTATCTTTCTTCCCAAATATTTGCTATTAAGTGAATTTTTGTGGTCATCTTTAACACTCCTGATAAGGAGAATATCCGTACCCACATCCATATCCATCCATTTCTGTATGTATCTGACACGTAGACTTTCTCCAGCTTAGGTAGAATTACCCTTTTGAAATCTGGGTGGGTCATAGAGATTAGATTAATTTCGGTGGCAGGGCCAGAGTACTCCTTACATTTTAGATACTGCTGATAGCATAATTCACTAAAAAAAACCAAACCAACTCAAGCTGGGGCTTTTTTTTTGTGATGGCATATTATTCACAAAATTCAGCCTAATGGAAGGCATTTTTCTTTTTTTTTTAAATGCTTCATTGTGACTACTTGCTACCTGCTGATTTTGATTTGCTCTTTGAATTGCATAGAATTTCTGCTTATGACTGGTGACTGGCATTTTTTAAAAATAAGACTAGTGCATGAAAAATAGTGAATTACTTCCAGCCCTCTCTCAGTGTAAATAATTGTCCATGATAAGCATCATGAAATGTTTAGTAGTCACATAAATAAAAAAGCCTTTATAAATTAATTGGTGGTCATCTAACCACTCAGAAAAAAATGACTGTCACACCATGAAAAACTGTGCACAAACTCAGTATGCTCAATGAAAAGAATTTTAGAACAACGGTGTTTGCATCGTCTGATTAGCTCCAAAACCAGAAAATGGAAATCTGCATTTCCAAACTTAAGTTTTCCATCATGATCTTTCTTTCATAGATGTCCAGTCAATGGGTGCCCTTTAAATTTCAATGTCACATTTTGACAAGAAAATGCAAGGAAGGCATGTTTTGCAAGTGCTTTTTGCAAGCAAATGGTATAAAAAAATGTTCTATAGTTTTGCCCAGTGTTAGAAATGCTTTGTCAAAATACTGCTTCAGTCAAATCTAAGGTTTTATTTTAAGGTAACGCTGAAATATTTAGGCAAACAAGCAGTCTGCTGTTCTAAGAAATGCATTTGCTGGTTTGCAGAGCTGTGCAACAGAATGAGTATTACTCATTATCCCTGACTTATTCATTGCAGTTAGTTATTAGTCAGCTCTATTGAATTTCCTAGCAGGATGCCATTCTATTTTAAAGGCACGTGTTGTAGCAACCCTTAATTTATTGGTCTTTTACAATATAAAAGCCCTATTTATTGTTGGTTAACAAAGCTGTAATCATGCTAAACTTTGTCATTTTATTGGCTCACATTGAATGCCATGTGAGTGACATCTTCAATGCAGTGTTATCATTAACCTTATTAATGAATAAGACCAACCTATAGCTTGGAATAGCCTTCTCAAATTTTCAGAGATGTCTTTCTTATTTCGCTTCTATAAACAAAGATGACCATAGCACAGTGCTGTTTGTGGTTTTGCATGTAGAATTGCTCTGCTGAAAACTCTGTGAATAGCTACATATTCAGAGGTTTAAAACACATTTTTTGGTGTTTTGAGGAATGACAGCTATATCTGAGTTTTATCAAAATTTCCTGATTTCCTACCACATTTCCTTTAATAAGTTACAGCTAAAAACAACTCATAGTGAATAATTTAAGAAAATATGGTTCTCACTTAATCTCATTTAAAATATCCTTGGGATGTCCAAGGGCTAGAAAAGCAGATTAAAAATTCTTTTACAGATCATATGAGATATCGCGTATTAAAGCACAGATAATTACTTCTCTGTTGATAAATTACTTCTGACTCATGTAATTAAAGCAGAAGATTCAATCATTAACTTCAATTAGGATGAAAGTACACTTAAAAAGAGCAAATTGTAATGCACAAAGGGTAATAGCCTAATGGTACACTGCATTTTTTATATTTTAAAATATCTTTTACAGGAAAAAGTTTATTAAAAAGTCATTGTATATATCTGATTTTTCATACTTGTAAATCCATAAATCACTAAAACAACATGAAAGAAAAAAAATGCTTGCAACATAGATAAAAAGAAACTTTGGAGGAAGAACTGTTTGACATTGTAGTCATGGTATAGTACGTACATGTAGCACACATCTATGATGTCCCATAGATGCAAACAGGCTGGTATCTGACATCGCTAGTTATTGTACAGACATGAAGGAAAAGGCAGTCTCTGACTCAAAGAAAGGTTTGTGACATTAATAACTGCATGTCTGTGTGATTGCATCACACTGCAGGAAGAAAAATGCTATACTACCTCAGAAAAAGGCTGATGCCTCTTAGTCTGGTTAAATGCCTCACTAATGCAAAAATGCAGCGATTTTCACTGAAATTATTGCCTTGGAGTATCTCACTCACTGACAAATCCACTTTGAAATGGCTGGTAGGAACCAACTCTGTGTCCCTTCCAACCCAGATTTCAATGGTGTTACTACATTTCTGCAGGATACTAGTTATCATCTGGATATTAAGCCATTGTCTACTACCAGGCTTATTACTATTCAACTCAGTAGTCCAGATGAATTTCAACCCACCCAAGAGTCTGTTTATCCACTGCACACTTATTTAACTTCTAGATTATACTCAAAGTATATTGTATTTTATTATATCAAGTTCTACATGTCTCCAAGGATGGAAACTCCACACCCGCCCTGGGAAAACTGTGACAGTGTTTGACCACCCCCATTGCAAAGATTTTTTTCCCTTGTACCTAACTGGAATTTCTCTTGTCACGACCTGTTTCTGTTGTCTCCCTGTTCTTGACCCTCAGCCTCTTAGCAGGGAAAGGGGGACACAAATTTGTGTCTCCTTTGTTGATGTCTGATACAGAGAAAGGGAGATAAATCTGAAGGACCAGTGGTTGATAGATGTTTATTCTGTGAGAGCATTGATGTGTTTGAGAGGTGTTTTCCTGTTAAATTAGGAGTAGTATATATATAAATAGGGCTTATAAGAAAGATGGGGACAGACTTTTTAGTAGGATCTGTTGTGATGGGACAAGGGCGAATGGTTTTAAACTAAAAGAGGGTAGATTCAGACTGTAAATAAGGAAGAAATTTTTTACAATGAGGGTGGTGAAACACTGGCACAGGTTGCCCAGAGAGGTGGTAGATGTCCCATCCCTGGAAACATTCAAGGTCAGGTTGGACGGGGCTCTGAGCAACCTGATCTAGTTGAAGATGTCCCTGCTTATTGCAGGGGGGTTGGACTAGATGACCTTTAAAGGTCCCTTCCAACCCAAACCATTCTATGATTCTATGATAAAGTGGAAAAAGGTTCTGACTGTAATGGTGTTTCGAAGTCTAACCCTAACTGTTCCTAAAGGTGTCTGGAGTAAGATAACACTTTCGGAAAGCAAAAGGTGGAGCCTGAGCACTAAGGGCAGAAAAATTCATCCCACAAGCCAGTGGGAAAGCTG
Source organism: Pelecanoides urinatrix (assembly GCA_013400755.1). Lineage (NCBI taxonomy): Eukaryota > Metazoa > Chordata > Aves > Procellariiformes > Procellariidae > Pelecanoides > Pelecanoides urinatrix. The sequence goes on along the minus strand of VZTQ01014538.1, from coordinate 283,604 downwards.
TTAAAAGATATCCTGTGGGCTGAGAGACAGAAGATGCTGGAAAGTGATTTAATTGTCAGTGCTATCAGCATTCTCGCCAAGAACTGAAACATGAGTGTGGGGAACAGTTGGCAGTGAGGCCATGTCACCCAGGAACCTCTAGTGCAAGCGTCTGGTGAAAGAAGGGTCCATGGTGGCTTGCTTGAGTCCTTGCTGCTCCCCAAGGGTTAACAATCCCAGTGGGTGAGTTACGTGTTACTGCAGGAGGAAAAAAATCAATTGCTCACTTTATAATCTCCATAGTCTATACAATGAGTGAAGTTTATGATAGATGTCTAACTTTTAAAAGCCAAAATGAAGTGAAATGAATGCCACCTATAAAGGTGAAGTACTTGCCAAAGATCATAGAGAAAACAGGAAACAAAAAGCAACACATTAGTCTAACATGGCCTGTAATATAGGGGGTGATTGGGATACAGAGCTAAGTACAGCTCTGGCTTCATTTATAGAAATGAAGTTGCATCCACTTACCTTAGAACTGATTATAGCTCCCACTGTCTAGATTAAACAACCCCCAGGTCTCACATACCTAATGTGCCCAATGTTCAGATTCATTCAGCCTTTCCTGACATTTGAAATAGCAATTTGAGGCTTCAATTCTTTCTGTCCTTCTTCATTCACAATTGCTAAATTCTAATTACATTTTTCATTCAAGCAGCAGGCCAGTGACTCTATTAAGCCTNAAATCCACTTTGAAATGGCTGGTAGGAACCAACTCTGTGTCCCTTCCAACCCAGATTTCAATGGTGTTACTACATTTCTGCAGGATACTAGTTATCATCTGGATATTAAGCCATTGTCTACTACCAGGCTTATTACTATTCAACTCAGTAGTCCAGATGAATTTCAACCCACCCAAGAGTCTGTTTATCCACTGCACACTTATTTAACTTCTAGATTATACTCAAAGTATATTGTATTTTATTATATCAAGTTCTACATGTCTCCAAGGATGGAAACTCCACACCCGCCCTGGGAAAACTGTGACAGTGTTTGACCACCCCCATTGCAAAGATTTTTTTCCCTTGTACCTAACTGGAATTTCTCTTGTCACGACCTGTTTCTGTTGTCTCCCTGTTCTTGACCCTCAGCCTCTTAGCAGGGAAAGGGGGACACAAATCTGTGTCTCCTTTGTTGATGTCTGATACAGAGAAAGGGAGAGAAATCTGAAGGACCAGTGGTTGATAGATGTTTATTCTGTGAGAGCATTGATGTGTTTGAGAGGTGTTTTCCTGTTAAATTAGGAGTAGTATATATATAAATAGGGCTTATAAGAAAGATGGGGACAGACTTTTTAGTAGGATCTGTTGTGATGGGACAAGGGCGAATGGTTTTAAACTAAAAGAGGGTAGATTCAGACTGTAAATAAGGAAGAAATTTTTTACAATGAGGGTGGTGAAACACTGGCACAGGTTGCCCAGAGAGGTGGTAGATGTCCCATCCCTGGAAACATTCAAGGTCAGGTTGGACGGGGCTCTGAGCAACCTGATCTAGTTGAAGATGTCCCTGCTTATTGCAGGGGGGTTGGACTAGATGACCTTTAAAGGTCCCTTCCAACCCAAACCATTCTATGATTCTATGATAAAGTGGAAAAAGGTTCTGACTGTAATGGTGTTTCGAAGTCTAACCCTAACTGTTCCTAAAGGTGTCTGGAGTAAGATAACACTTTCGGAAAGCAAAAGGTGGAGCCTGAGCACTAAGGGCAGAAAAATTCATCCCACAAGCCAGTGGGAAAGCTGTTAAAAGATATCCTGTGGGCTGAGAGACAGAAGATGCTGGAAAGTGATTTAATTGTCAGTGCTATCAGCATTCTCGCCAAGAACTGAAACATGAGTGTGGGGAACAGTTGGCAGTGAGGCCATGTCACCCAGGAACCTCTAGTGCAAGCGTCTGGTGAAAGAAGGGTCCATGGTGGCTTGCTTGAGTCCTTGCTGCTCCCCAAGGGTTAACAATCCCAGTGGGTGAGTTACGTGTTACTGCAGGAGGAAAAAAATCAATTGCTCACTTTATAATCTCCATAGTCTATACAATGAGTGAAGTTTATGATAGATGTCTAACTTTTAAAAGCCAAAATGAAGTCAAATGAATGCCACCTATAAAGGTGAAGTACTTGCCAAAGATCATAGAGAAAACAGGAAACAAAAAGCAACACATTAGTCTAACATGGCCTGTAATATAGGGGGTGATTGGGATACAGAGCTAAGTACAGCTCTGGCTTCATTTATAGAAATGAAGTTGCATCCACTTACCTTAGAACTGATTATAGCTCCCACTGTCTAGATTAAACAACCCCCAGGTCTCACATACCTAATGTGCCCAATGTTCAGATTCATTCAGCCTTTCCTGACATTTGAAATAGCAATTTGAGGCTTCAATTCTTTCTGTCCTTCTTCATTCACAATTGCTAAATTCTAATTACATTTTTCATTCAAGCAGCAGGCCAGTGACTCTATTAAGCCTGAAGGATTTTTCCTTTTTTTTTTTTTTTCCAAGGAGGGAGTAAAGACATCTCAAAAAAGCTTAAAACTTCTGATTAAAGATATCAGAAGAAATGTGTGCTGCTTAAATCTACATCTCAGCCTGTTATTGGTACCATAATCATCAGACATTTTATTCAGGTAGACCTTTTCTATGTACCTGTTGTTACTCAAACAGTTTGGAAGAGATGCATATAATAATTTTCTTGAGAGAAATTACAAATATTCTTAATATTTTATAAGTATTCTTATTAACAGTGTTTCTTAGGGTAAATAGGAAGCACCTTGCAGGATGTGTAAGAAAACAACACCATAAGAATTCACTTTTGTTTTGAGACTTCCTAGATGAGTGATTGACACAAAATACATATCCTCATTATATTTTTCTGCATTTTGGTAGAATGCTGTGGAATAAAATACATAGATTGGTGAACCAAGAAAGAGAAGAAATTACTTTCAAAAAACTATCTTCATGCTTAATTGTTTATTATTTCACTATCTATTAGTGAAGAATAGTGGAATAATGGTGTCGGGTAAGGACAAAAGGTCCTTTTGGCCTTGCTCTTTATCTCAAACAGTGGAGGGTCATAGGATGACAGGACCACAGGATCACGGGATAATTCAGGCTGGGCGGGACCTCAGCAGTTCTCTGGTCCAACCTCCCGCTCACAGCAGGGTCATTTCTAAGGTCAGACCGGGCTGCTCAGGGCTGCCTCCAGCTGGGGCTTGAAAACCTTCAAGTACAAGAGTGCAAAACCCTGTGCCTCTGCCTGACTGTCCTCCTGGGGAGAAAAAGTTTCTCTTTATATTGAGGGTGAACCTCTCCTGCTTCAGTTAATGCTCATTGTCTCTCGTGCTCCCACCCTGCATGGCTGTGATGAGCCCAGCTACATATCCTTGATGGCCTCCACATAGGCACTGGTGGCTGCTGTTAGGTTCCCCCCAAATCCATCTCTGCTGCAAGCTATGCAAGTCCAGCTTCCCCCGCCTCTCCTCAGAGGGCAACTGCTCCAGCCTCCACCATCTTTGTGTCCCAGTAGGAAAATAAAAAGAAGAAAGACCTGAAGAAAAAAATGCTATTTTTTTCTCTAGGTTTTGTTGCAGTGTGCATTTTTCTTTTGGTCAGCTTGCCTATCCAGTTTCTTACCCATCTGTCTACCCACTCAGTTTGACTGTGGTGTTCAAACATGGATACTAGAACATTGTTGGAGACGGTACCAAAAATCTTGCCAAAGTTGAGGCAAATGGCATCCTCTGCTCTCTCCTTGTTCACAAATCCAGCCATGTTATTGTAGAAAGCAATCAGGTTGGTCAGACATGATTTATCCTGGCAAACCCATGCTGACTGTTCCCAGTCACCTTCCTCTCCTCTCTGTTGTCAGAAATGTGCTCTAAGGGGACAGAAATTTGTGCTCAGGGAAAAATGCAGAGCTGGGGAATGCAAGAAGTCATACCTACCCTTGTATGCATTCCCAGTTTCCAGCACACTTCAGGTTAGACACTTCCTGAATCAAAATTTATATGTCTGTATTAATGAACTTTAAAGTATATTTTCTCCTGATAATGCCTCTTTTTGCAACCCACAGGTTAGCATTCCAACAACCTATGACAGTGAGTGTCACACTTTAATTTCACGCTCTGTGAAGATGTAGATGCCTCTTCATCTTTGGGGTTGACAGACTTCTCCTGATCATTAATCTTCTCTTTATACTCAGTGGAGAGAAGTAGGTTCCTAAGTAGGAGGAACAGGCAGGGTTGTTTTTTTTTTCAACAGACCCATTTATTTTAAACTGCTTGCTTGGAAAAGTAAATAAAAATCTTGTTTTTGAGATGGAGAGAACATGGGATTGAGGACTTGTATAGAATGAAAAAGCAGTTCCTTCCCCTGCCCAGTGACCCTTGTCTGGATTTATCAACATACTCAGGAATCATAATAATTTTTTTTTCCATTTAGTTTTTCTTCAGAGTAGAAACACTTCATTATAATTATTTCACTTATACATGCAGTTTGCCCAGGGAGAGGTCAGGGAGTTGGAAGTGCAGACTGAATGTCTGGCTAAGCACAATAAATGCAGTTACTGAGCAGGTTCTGTGAGATCCCCGAACCACACTGTTAGATAATGTCTCCTTATGGTAACTCAGATGTATCTTCTTTGTTGTAGGATACCTCCTTTCCAAGGACTATACAAATATTAAATGTAACCTGCTGTGTTCAGTTCCTGCCATTCAAGATGAGATCCATAATTTGATCATAACCACTTAATACACAGTTGTTAGTATAATCTGGACTAGGGCTAACATGCAGAATTTCACTTGAGACAATAGCAGCTTTAGTCACATACCCTTAGTCTGTGCTTCAGAGCATACACCACAGCCAATTTCTGTGTGTACATTACAATAACTACTTGAATAACCATTAATTTATACACAGCTGTCAACTTCAGTTTTCCAACTGTAGGAGGGTGTGACATACTAAAGACTAGTAATTTTTAATATCATAAGGGGCGGATGAGACCTTTAATGTGGTTATTTTTTATACTTAGCTTTGATTACACCTAGGCCCAGTGCTTCAAAATTTGCATAGGAATAAAGGGTATTGCTGCTTCCCTGTTGACCCTGGTCACTTCCATAAACATTTCTGGGAATGGTCCAGGTCCTGTAGTTGTTCAGTATTCATGGCTGAAACTTATCTGTGATTAAACACACCCTCTTTCAAGTTAGATCCCCAAAAGCTGCCTCTGAAGGCAGGAGGCATCTAATATTTGTATTTCATGGAAAAATATGATGTATTGCTGTCAAAATAAAAATATTTATATAGGCATTTAATGATAACATCTGTTCAGGCAGGTATGTCTGTAATATGGCTGGATTTTTGTCCTGGTTTCGGCTGGGATAGAATTAAATTTCGTCCTAG
>VZTQ01014538.1:224039-278128 GCA_013400755.1 Pelecanoides urinatrix | reverse complement strand
GGCTGCCTGATGGGTTAAACCACGACAATATCATACATATAAATGCATAGTTGAAGCAGTACCACATTCTTTTGAAAAAGAAACCCCTTCTTTATATAGAAGGAAGGTATGTGCATGTGAATAAGTATTTTTAAAAATATTTGAATAGAAAATATATCCTGCTGCTGTTCTATCAGAAAAATCAGCAGCTAATCTTGAACATCTCATCTGAAATATCTGGACAGGGTGCACTTGCAAACACAACGTTTTCGTTTCTAATTATAGAGTGCAGCCAGCAATAACAAGAATTAAGGAAAATATTGCAGTTTAAGTAACCATTACAGATACATTTAACATAAACTCCAAATTACTGTGTAACATGTAGTTTCTTTATATAAGAATACAAAAGATAATATACTTGAGGGAAACTGCATGAATGTAAGCCAACTGTACTTCTTTGAGAAAAACATTCAACTGAGAAGAAAAAATTTATGAACCTGGTGGCTGATGTACCAAATAAGTGACACCTGAAAGAGGTCATCACTTATAACTCAGTACCCTTCAAAATACTTTTGTACTTAAGTGTTACTTTTTCTTGTGAATTTTAAAATATCATTAATCTACAGGAGACTGCAAAAATGTTTGTGACAGGGCTGTTATGTTTAAATAGAACTTGGAAAAAATTACAATATCACAATACCGTTGGTGTAGAAACTTTAAACTCTTAACTGCAGAGTCGTGGAAGATTACATTATAGTTCACTCTGAGTAGTAAGTTGAATTAAGTTTCTATGCTGCTTTGAGTGAAGTTTTTATGAAATAACTTTTTTTTAAATGTACAACTTGTCAAGAAATTAAATCTGACCCAGATGAATTCTAAAATGTGCTATATTTTCATTATGGTATGTAGGGGGTAATTTTACTCGCCAAATTAATCTCTATCGCAATAATATTAGACAACAGTAACATAATATATACTCATTCAAATTCAGAAAAAAAATAATGTTGCTGTGTGTAAAAAGAATGCAATAGAAATAAGGAAAGAAAGGACAAAGAGACAGTAGGAAGAGTTTAAAAAAAAAAAATAGACAGTCTTCCTCTAGGACTCTTTACTCACACTACAAAGGCATTTGGGTACCTATTCCCTGTGAAACTGGGGGAGTTTGGCTTTTAAAAATGGTGAAGCACCTACATACCTCAGTGGATATATCTCCCGCACACAGCTGAGTAGGGTGTTATATATAAAACATAGCACTGAAACGTAATGCATGTTTTGACTGATCCTGTCAACACACATTATAGATGGTAACAATTACATGCAACCCTATGGCTACTACATACGTGACTGGGATTTCCCAGCTAGATAGAAGCGTAAAGCACTCTGAGTGTGCAGGCAGGGAGCCTGGTCTGTCCTGGAGGCATACAACAACTGCTCATTTAGCAGAAAAATAATCTGTGCATCTATAGCTATCTACCAGACATCCAACAGCTACAACCGTGTGTTTCCCAGCGGTTCTGGATGGGCTTGCAGGTACCTGTGCACCCTGGGGAAGGTGTCAAGGGCTTTCTCTTCCTTCTGAACAAGCCTAATAGTGTTTGATTACTACACCCCTGTAGTAGTGTGCCATAATGACTACTTAGGCTTGCATAAAAGCTGTATTTATACTATGTGAATAAAATAACAAGGCATTGCCTGCCCTCTGCCTTGAGCATGGCTTGCACCCACATAGCTAACACTGTACATCCAGCTAGGGTGGTCTCACCGAGTGCATCTCAATGACTTTCAAAATAAATATGCACTGTGGACATCCCCCCTACCCCTCTTTGGTTTTCTGAAATATCAGTATCCTCCAGGCTGTTGTGGGGGGAAAACAGTTTACTCAGGCCAAACCCATGCAAGGTAGAGTGCTAAGGATTTAACAGCACACACAGTCATCGAGTGCTCTCTCAGTGAAGGGCAACGAAGCTGGTGAAGGGCCTGGAGCACAAGTCTGATGAGGAGCAGCTGAGGGAACTGGGACTGTTTAGCCTGGAGAAGAGGAGGCTGAGGGGAAACCTCATCGTGCTCTACAACTATCTAAAAGGAGGTTGTAGCGAGGTGAGGGTTGGTCTCTTCTCCCAAGTGATAGGACGAGAGGAAATAGCCTAAAGTTGTGCCAGGGGAGGCTTAGATTTCATATTAAGAAAAATTTCTTCACCAAAAGACTTGTCGGGCACTGGAACAGGCTGCCCAGGGAAGTGGTGGAGTCACCATCCCTGGAGGTATTTAAAAGACGTGTAGATGAGGCACTTAGGGACATGGTTTAGTGGGCATGGGGGTGTTAGGTTGATGGTTGGACTAGATGATCTTAGAGGTCTTTTCCAACCTTAATGATTCTGTGATTCTATGATTCTATGCAATGTGCTTGAGCTCAAGGCCAGACTCTCTTCAGTTTACTTATGTAGACATAGACAAAGATGCCATAAATCTGTTCAAATATGTCAGGAAAGGGATGAACACAAGTTAATCTAGGAAATCATTAGCTAGGAAAGATCCTCTCTTTCAAAGCATTAAATTCATTTAACATTAGGACTCCAAGAAAAAAAAGGATTAATGGATTTATAATTTCTTCCCTAGGTAAAGCAAATCAAATATCATTTCAAAAGTTTATTATTGGAGCAGATTTATGGACATGAAATCGGTGTCTGAAAACTGTGTATTCAGTGTGCTCATGGCGGAAAGAAGACGTTAACCAAATTTCGTGCAAGAATGAGCTGTGCCTTTTAAAAGGCAGTATAATAAATTATTGGGACAACTCATCAGCCACTGTGGGGTGTTTTTAGTTACTGGAAGAGTTGAAAGCAATACAGGACAGCTGCCTAAAAGCAAGCATTATCTCAACCAAGGACTTCGGGCTGAATTCAGGTGTTACTGGATAAAATTCTGAGTCACATAAAAGATCAGAGAATTCAATGGTGGACACAAGGCCACCCCAACAAGCAGGGGCAGGTCTACCTGGGTGCATACTACAGGATCTCTGCTTTCTTTCTAGAATGTCCCAGGTAAGCAGATGACCAACGATGAAATGCCTGCCTGTGGGTAGATGACTTATTTCAAGTTCTTGATGCATAACAGCCATTCATCTATGATCTTTGGTCATTTTTATTTTCAGAACTACTCCTCCAGCTGAGCTGTCTGATGCCTGCTGGAAAATGTACTGGAAATCCTGAAAAATGTTCTGGAGACAACAGTAGTAATAGTGGTTTGAGGATTAAAGATGCCATAGTTTTCCCTGCTCTCTGAGTACGAAGCAGTTGCTATGTCTTAGTTTGGTAGCAGCTGGATTGCAACAGTCGCTGATCTAAGGATTGCTGTTCAACCAGATGTTTGCAATGTGCTTTGGGACCACCAGGGTGAAAAATGAAGTATAATCATCAGCTATTATAAATAGCAATGGACTCAAAGAGGCTCACAGACTCTGTACGGTATGTGCAGCATTCAAGGAAATCTGGCTTTGCATTTGCTATACAAACAGCAGAACAAGTCTGAGAGTAGACCACCTCCCTCACAGCTCTTGTAACAGTCCAGGTGCCCTGGAAGGTGATGGGAATCTTTACAGTCACTTCATGGAAAGTTGGACAGGATCCAGATAAGGCAGAAGAGGACTCTATCAGTTTTTTCCTGCTTAGCGTCATCCTGTGAAAGGTATATGCCAGGAAACAATAAATCAACTGAGCCATTTTCCATATCAATTTCAAGTAAACAGAGCTTACATGGTTACAGAGAAACTATGAGTTTACAATGGACAGCATTCCAGGAAAGAACGGTAAGTTAAAAAAGCAAATTAAAGGAAAGAAGATTGTTTTCTACACCAAAGAATCTCAGACCGTATCTAATTTTCTGGTAACTCAAGGATCTTCTCTGAAATACACATCAGTATCACCACAGAAATAATCTTCCTGTGGCATATATGGAGACTGATTTAGTTTAAAAGGGCTATGCACTTTGGATGGAAAAACAAAAGCTTAAACTCCATCATTAGCACTAGCCAGTCACAACACGAACACTTTAATGTTGACTGGTGCTCCTGTGGGAGTTGTTATGACTCCTATATTCCCTTGATAAATTCTGTTCTCCGAGATGTTCCCAGGGCTTGTGTACATTCTGCTCATGGTTGCACTGATTGCAAAGTCACATTCCTCAGCTTTAAAAACCCAAGGAATACATTGTGTTGTTTCAATTAGATTTGTCTGGCTTTGCATTGGAGAGCCAAGGAAGAGGACATGACACAGCCTTTAGCATATAGCCTTCTGCTTATGTGAACATCTTTTTATTTGTATGTTCAAGAAATACACAGCTCCTTTCAGGAAGCACGTCTTGCACAACCAACATGACCAGCACGACTAACTTTCTTTGACCACACATGGGAAAGAGACATCTGAATGATAGCATGCTGTGACCCATCCTACTGGGTCTTAAAATAGATATTAAGTGCCTAAAACTCACCTTAGTGAAATATAGATACCTTATTCTAACAGGACCGTCTATAAACACAGCCCCTAGCCTGCATAGATGCCCAAGACATCACTGCTGCCTGTTTTCTCTAAAATTCTTCCACCCAAAGTCCTGTTCCCCTGTCTGCTGAGAGACTTTGCTGTATTAGGTTGATCTGAAAAAATAGATCCTTATTTTTCTCCTTAGCCAGGCTGGAATTCACAAACCAAGCAACCCTCACCCATGTCTCCTAAAGATCCTGATCTTTTACACTTATATCATACTTAACACACTGATTAACCAACAACACTTATTCGCCCACAAATTTAAGAATTAAGGAGCCTGCAGAGCCAGTAGAGAACGCATGGCTTCACTGATGAAGCAGTAATGCCATGCCACTGGGAGGGAGTGGTGCTGGGATTATATCTGTTTTCAATGCTGTGACTTTCTAGATATCTAGAAGTATCAAAGTATCCAGGCATGGCACCCTACCCCACCATGGCTCAGTTATTCCAGAGTTGTGGTAGTTTTGTGTTCACTCCTTGGACTTTAGTTCCTTCTCTCTGTTTCTCTGGCTGTGTGCGTTTGTGTCTGAGCGTGTGAGGAGGACCACTTTGTGACCTGCTTTACCCTCCTCAGGACTCTCCTGCTCCCATCACCCTTCCCCATGTATTCACCAATTCTGATCTCCCTTCCCTCACTTAACTGCAGGCTGTTATCCTCATCCCCCAGCAGACACAGTTGAAAGCCCTCCTAACCAGTTTGGCCAGACTGTTAGCAAGGATGCTTCGCCTCACTCTTTCAGGTGAATCCCACTTCTCCTCAACAGTTTGTGTTTTTCAAAGAAGGTCTCATAGCAATTCCTATGACACTAGCCAAAGAGCCAGTTCATATCTTGCTGGATGTGCTGGCTCCTGCCCAGCCTTTCCTTTCACCAGCAGGATCAAGGGGACACCACCTGGGCTCCCGTGTTTTTCACCTGCACCCTTGGTGCAGCAACCTCTAGTCACTCTTGGTATGCTCAGGGTCTCCCCTGGAAGTACCGTCAATGCCCACAAGGATGAGCACCAAGGAGTAATAGGCTGAGGGCTGGATGAATTGTCAACCTCTTCACAACATCCCAGATTGGACACCCAACAGGAAATAAACATTCTGTGACAGCATATCTGGATGGTAGGTGAACTTTTCTGTCCTCCACAAAGGGAAATCTCCAATCACTTTCACCTGTTGCTTCTTAGTACAGATGCTTGGTTCAAGTTTGATCAAATCTGAAGCCTCTCATGGTGGAGTTTGTTCCCTCTGTCACCTCACAGGGCACTGAACCTGTCCCTGCAGTCTGCAGATGTAGTAGGAGCCTTCCTCTGTTGCCAAGTCTCGTGTCTCCAGTCTTCTCCATCTCTGTCATCCACCCCTCAATCCAGTACAGCCTCTGGCTGTCCCTCCTTTGGATGCAGGTTCAGTCTCTTGCCTCTGAAGGGTCTCTGTGCAGATCCCATCAATCCTCCTGGATGTGGCTAAGCCTCCTCAGCATCTCTGGCAGCTCTTTCAGCTGGCAAGTCAGCTCCTCAACTAAAGCACGCTTACAGTAGGTAGGGCACCATTACTCCCAGCCCCCGGAGCACCAGGCACTCCCTGTAGCCTGAGTCTTGGGTGGCCATACTCTCCCTCTGGAGCTCCTGCTCAGTTGATGCCCCTGATGCTCCAGGGATAGCTTCTCCACCTTGCCCTCTAGCACATCCGCTGTTGTTCAGCAGCTACTTGCTCTCCTAAGCAGTTTTTGGGACACTTCTACACCCTGTTCTGTACAAGCTGCTGCATCCATTAGATAGACAATGTTCCTGAAGGGTTGAGTCCTCTCAAAGTTCAACAAAGGGGAATGCCAAAAACTGCACCTGGGGAGGAATAACCCCAGGCACCAGGGGAAGCTGGCACATTTATTTATCTGAAGCTATTATTTATCAGTTGAAGAGATATTTCCTATTTAAAAGAAACAACAAGCAAACTGAAAAAAAATCTAAATAAATAAAAGGCAGTTGCAAGGATGTTCATCACAGTAGATAGGATGGTCTGAAAAAAACCCAAATGTCACATCAACATTCCTGATGGTATCAAGCCACCAAAAGACATTCTCATGATAGTTACTGTGCCACAGATAACAAAGTGAGTCAGAAACTTGAATTCCATCCAGAAATGAATGGGGGGAGGCGGGAGAGTGTCTAAATAAAAAATTAAGATAAGGGTTAGTTTTATCCCATGAGCTCATTAAATGGGATCTTTTGGCTGCAGTTGTATGACGGCAACTTGACAACTGGGAAAGAGACAATTTCAGTACATTTATCCTCAGTATTGCCCTTGGCCTGTCAGATTCCTGGAGAATGGAGTAAGACCAGGTCCCAGTTTTGTAACATATTTGATCCGCTAATTTAACCTTTCTCAAAATATTTTCCATTTCTTTCAGTATCACGAACACTTTTTTTCTTTCTTTCTTCTTTTTTTTTTTTTTCTGGTGGTTTCAGGTAACTGTAAATGCTGATGAATGTGAGGTTGTCTCCTGGGGCTGCAAGGCTTCTCTGAAACTTTGTCTACCAACCCCAATACAAAGGTTTTGTTTATAAGCCGCCTTGCAGGACTGAGTAGCCAAATGGTCTTTACTCTCTGTCAGCATCAAATGGACACCTAGCATTTGTTAAAGCAGTAACTCTAAAAAGTCACAATTAATTCTAAATGTCCCACTGTATTATTCTTACCAAAACTGTGTTTCATCCTAATGAGGTCTAGAATAATGAAAGAAATTTATACAAAATTTATGCATATTGCAGGAACAAAAAGGATAATGGCAAATATAGTTACAAAGCACTGTGGAATTTGGCCCTTGGTACCTATTATTGACCTTTCACATGTAATGGAAATTGTCACTATGTTCCCATCACCAAGTAGAATTGTTAGCTGAACAAAAATGATAGCAGTTTTGTATGGTACTACTTAAAGGCTAATGCCAAGTATTCAGGCTCTTTTCTCTCTGTATCTATCAATTAATTTCTTCATTAACTGGCCTATAGATTCTTGTATTTCCTTTCTTTTCACTTTTTGAAGAAACTGGTTACTCTCTTTGACCTTAAACCCTCTAGCAGTTCACCAGCGCTTCTCTTGTTCTCCACCAACAGATCATCTTCGATTACAGCACTGACTGCAGTTCTTCAAAGGCCACAGCAAGAAGTAGCATTCAGGTGCAGCAAGACTGGCTGGCCAGCTAACCAAATAGGGGATAATACCTTCCCACACATACCTTACAAATGTCATGAGGCAACCTATTAAATTAATCATATTTAAAATGCTATGATGCTCTCATATTTCAACACAATTATGTCTAAAGTATGTTAAGTGACAGACAGCTTAGTCTTTGTGGATTATTTTTTGTACATACTTGTACAGTGCCAAGCACAGACAGTCCTTGGTCCCCTACTTGATCCTGTCTGCCTACACCATAAAAGGACCATATCTTTTATGATGATAATTCAATCTCATAGTAATGGTAAAAGAGCACAGTTCTTGCTCACAAGTACTTGGAATCTGGTCCATCCCTTCTTTGTAGTTTGCTTTTATTTTAGATTAAGATAGTAAAGCTAGGTGATGCAAGCCTGATTTCTCCCCTCCTTTTATTCTAGTTGTATATACCTGATGACTTCCAAGGCTACACACAAATGTTTGTGAGAATCCATCTTCAGGACAGAGACAAATTATAAACACCATCTAATTTGACTTCACAGGCAGGAATATCTCAGATGCTAGAAAAGTGTCAAATCTAGACAGCTCCAGACTTCACAGGCACCTCCAAACAGAGGCAAAAAAACCAATCAGTGTAGCTTGGAGACAGCTGGCAACAAACTCTGGGCTGCTGTGTTATCTTTGTATGCACAACTTTACCAGATGTAAAATTAATTTAGAGTATCGGCAGAATGTAGTAAATATCCTGACCTTGGCATAAGAAGACCATTTTAAGGAAAACATACAAGGGGAAGCTGCTTTCAGCCTGTGCTAGCAGACACATAGCCCCAATAAGTGCATAGTAAATAATGTCAAATAAAAGAATAGCAATCAACATACAACAAATTAAAAGAATAGAGAATGTGATGGGAATTTACTTACATGAGGCTGAAAGCAGAAACAATATGGAAAAGTCCAAGAACAAACACCACTTTCACTGACTATGACACGTGGAGTAGCCTGGACAAATGTGATTCTAAAGCATGCCTGATATAAATGCCACTCATTATCATTGTATTGGGAGATGGTACTTTCCCTACAAAGCCTTCCATGGTCTGTTCAGTGTAGAGATGGATTCATCAACATTCATTTAATAAATTGGCTAATTATGATGAGAAGTGCTTGGTGACCCTTACAAAGCTACCTATTTCTTTAGTCTGCCTTTCAGGCAAGCAGCTCAGAGTGCAGCAAAAGGAGTGTAGTTACAGATAATAGAAACCGACTGGAGTAACTAGGCAGAAGCATGGCTAAATAGTTTTTAAATGAGATTGGAAGAGTGGGAAGGAGGAGATGTGATAGAGGTCATCTCAGAGAGAGTGCGTCGCAGAGTGGGATGCAGGAATGAGCAGCTCTTGCAAGTTGAGGTAAAGAGTTGGAAAGATGTTTCTCCCTCACTGGATGACTGGAGATTAACTCTGAGAGTGTTAGTGTTACTTACTTTCAAAACACCATCAATAATTATTCTTTCATTTTCCTCTCTCTTCCTTCCTTTCTACCCTATATGAAACTATGTGCTTTTCACCTTCAGAAACAAACAAAATCCATCATTCTTGTTCAATAGCCTAACTCAAGCTCTTCATGGGCACAAGAACCAACAGATCCTCTCACCAGCCAAGAATCAGTCAGTCACTATGGGTGTAATTAGTTTTGCTTTGCCTGGTTACACAGTAAGTACAGTGAAAAACTTTCAAAAAGTGAAGGTTTGTGTCAGAAGGGGAAAAGCCCAGACTTCAGCTCCTCAGCTTTCTGAGGGTGTCTTGTCAGACACAGAACCTCCTCTTCTTAGTCTTACAGTGGGATTCATCTCCCACTTAGAGGAATCTCCCTCTGAAGACTCCTGTCACTTACTGTAAATTCTGGAGGGAACCATAGACTCACTCCTTGAAGATATCTGAAACCTGACAGAGCATGGGACCGAGCAACCTGTAGTAGATGACCACACTTGAGCAGAGGGTTGGGCTAGATGATCTCCAGAGGTCCCTTCTCACCTCAGCTGTTCTGTGATTCTGTGAATTGCAAAACACCATGTTGGGCCAGATGGCTGTGTTTTAGGTGACTGAAGTTAGATGAGATGAGTCCAAGCCTTTGAGGTTATGCTAGATCCTGAAGAAGAATATGCCCTATAAAGAAAAGTCCTAAATAAGCTATTAACACTGAGCTGGTCACTTACCACCAGGAATTGAACTGCTTTTCCGCCTGTTGAGGTCTCAGAGGAAAAACAGGCTAGGAGAACAGTTGCAAATAGTTGTTTTCTTTCTAACTTTGTCTTCTTTTTTTTCTCAATTTCTAAGGCTGCTGAAAGGAATAACTGGGATCCCACTGCCTGTCTGGGAAGAGAGCTGATCTGGTATGCATAATGATAACCAGAAACACCTGGGCACATCTGGCCTGAAGGCAGTGTTGTAGGCAGCCATGGCCAATGACATCAAGTGTAGTTAACTCCCCAACTTGTCCGAGCTGTCTTTAAAAATAGGTGACATAGTGCCTGTTTTAAAGAGAAGGGCATGAAACATGCATTATTTCTGGCTATAATTAGTTCATGTGAAAAAAAAAAAGGAAATTTCTGTGGTTCAAAACATTTTTTCAGAGACCTAGAAGTGGCAAGATTCTGCCCTGAATATGGATGACAGCATGCAGTAGGGCACAGAGGGCTGCAACGCACAGCTTGTGCTGAGGTGCTCACAC
Organism: Pelecanoides urinatrix; assembly: GCA_013400755.1. Lineage (NCBI taxonomy): Eukaryota > Metazoa > Chordata > Aves > Procellariiformes > Procellariidae > Pelecanoides > Pelecanoides urinatrix. The sequence continues at coordinate 267,727 of VZTQ01014538.1, read as the reverse complement.
AGCACCGTCCTGCACACAATGCCGTGAAAACGTAGGCCACTGAGGGCTTCCACACAGGGAGCAGGGGCTGCCCAGGGGCAGCACTCGCTGCACCACATGGTGCTGACATGGAAACGTAAAACCACTGAGGTCCTTCTTGCCAGGAAATGCTGAACAAATGTCTATAGGGTTGAGCAACAAAACCCACTCTGACCTCCTACAGAAAAGAAAGGCAATGGGACTGGGAAGGGAAAGAAACTAATATAAGAAGTGGGGCAATGATTAGACATCTTGCTGATATTACTGTTTCATGAAGAGATGAGGGAACTTCTGGAACAATACTCCTGAAGTTTGGGCTTGTTGACAGCAACAGAATTTAGTGAGTATTCTTATAAAACCAAAGTGTGAGAGCAGTTACTGTCACAGTTTCCACTATTATTAAATCTCACGAGATTTTTAGCTGCAATTTTAGTTGAAAACAGAATTGGAGGTGGAAACTGCCTTAAACCCTTTCTTTCATTTAAAATAAGACGTCATTCGTGTTTTGCACCAGATCTTAGGTAATTCTCTGGTGCAATGCTTGCTGCATTCCTGTTTTTAAATGGTCGCAGTTTGGCAGTACTTCGCAGGAGTTTAATACCCGATATAAGAGAAAGAAACTAAAGTGGAACACGTTTTAGTTGTTTGTTTATTTTAAGCTTAATCTTAGCTTTTTTAACCTTACACTTCAGACCCCATGAATGACTGCTATGGCTTTTGTAGTGCACAAGATGTGTAAGAACTGATGTTTGGTCCAGAAGCTGCATACATTCATGCTTGACTTTGAGCATTTGGACGGTAACCATGAAAGAATACACCCATATTTAGTCCATGGGCAGGACCTCATAAGAAAAGATAGTATCTGAATGTCTGAAAGCACAGACAAATGTATCCGCATGGCAGATGCCATACTTACAGTTGTACTGCTTGATAATGTGCAAATCTAGCCCCATACTATACATATTACATGGTAATGGATGATTGTAAATGCTAGAAGAAAAATGTCACCGTGTTGCTTTCAGGGTAATTGCTAGGGAGCAGGGCTGATTTCCTTGAAATGTGAAGTCAGAGCTCTTTGATGAAAGGATCGAAGAGTTCATTTTTATCTCCAGTATGGAGAAGCTGGATGTTTACTCTTCATTTTCTGTGTGCCCTTTTTTCTCCAAAGGAATAATAACAACAAAAAACCCTCTTCTGTCTGCAGAATTTGAAAGGATAAAAAGACTTTTTGGTAGCTTAAATATCCCTACAAGTTTACTCATTTCACCTAGCACGATCCTCTGGGGTAAAACAAAACTGTTTCCAGAAAGGTAGTTATTTCTCCTTCCTGTTTCAAAGCCAGCATTTCTGCTAAACCCTGGAATGGAACCTGTACAAGGTTGAAATATTCCCATAAAATTATTTTCAAAGGTGGTGTAAATTTTGATACAGCATTCACGCTTCAGCACACAGAAGCTGGCACAGAAATGTTCAGAGACTGAATGAAAATCTTAGGGAAAAGCTGAAGCTCAACGATGCAAGCTTCCAGTTTGACAAGCCCAAAGAGTAAATGAATAATCCAACATTTTATTCACCTTCTGGCTACACTCATTTTAAACTTTCGTCTGTTACCTTGAAAGGCTAAGGCTTGTTTTATACCAGAGAAGAGAAAGATAAAACTGTCACATAGCATGAGGTTACCAGCAGCTGCTACTTGCTTGTAAACACAATCAGTTTTGAAACCAAAATAAACCCAAAAACCTTGACAGGTCATTTTATAGTTGGCTTTCAGATAAGAACTCAACTGAAGGTGTTGTCATCTTCTTGGACAGTGTTTATAAGGCCTGACATAAATACAGTCCATGTATTCAGAGAGTCCTTAAGTGTTGCCAGCTTTGACAAACCATGCCATTTTTGGTGTCCTGTCAGACATGTCTGTAAAGCCTCCACGAGCTGAAAATTTACTAGTTTTTTGGTCCCATCAAGAAACTTTGGTTACTTCTCCCACATTTACACATGCTTGGGATGCTGAATCACGGCTACCCAGGAGGCAGGTGCAGCTCCCGTTCCCACCTCTGTCTGCCGCAGGCTTCTGTGCGTAAGAGCAGGGAAGAGGTAATAGCCAACACTTGCCACAGGGGAGGAGGAGGGAGCAAAATTAGCCAAGCACTTTAGGGTAACTCTGCTGTGCATTTTCTCACCTTATCCTACGATCATCTTGTTAGTCTGCTCCCAACTGCAGAGAAACAGAGAAGAGAAAATATGCTGTAGCTGTTGCCCTAGAGTGGATTTTGTTTTCCATTAATGAAGTCTTCTGTGGGCTGAACATTACATGTTATAATGTAACTGAAACACATATGGTGTGGATGGGCAAAAGATTAAAAAGGCAGAAAACATATACAAAAGGAAAATAGATCATATACATAGACATATATGAAATTTATGAGGACCAGGCTGATGATTAAGGAGCTCACAGACTCGAGCTCTTCCTATGCTTTGTTGGAGAAAAAGACTTAACTCCAGTTCTCCCCAACACCAGCCTGAAGAGCTGGAGTGTCACCGAGAGGTGACTGTGTGCCTTGTTTTGTAAAGAGGAGTAGCAAAGGACGTGCTCCCCTCTTTGCCAAAGCATCTTGAAAGAAAATCTGTTTCCTGGAGCACTCCCTTGGGCATCGATTATCCCAGTTCAAGAATTTGTTATGAAAATATGACTAAGATCCAAGGGAAGACTCTGGGTTTTGCTCATTAAAAGAAGACGTTACAAGTCAAGGATGGCTTCAAATACGGCAATGCTTAGTGACCAGCCAGGATGCGCAATATATGAATGCTTACATCCATTTATTCATGCCAATGCCCCCAAGTCTCTACAGAGTTGTTCTTATTTAGCCTTGTGGAGACTAAGTAACTTGACAGTCTGAGGGTGAAGTTGTAGAAGTTACTTTATTATCATGGTATTTCAGATGCTGATTTAGACAAAGCAAGATTTTTGACAGAAAAGAATTTTGTCTAAATTCCTCATTAAAAGCTTATAGAAACTTATGCGATGGGAGGAAAGTTGATATTATCTAAACTCTTTATTAAAAAGTGTAAAAAAGCATAGCTGCATTCTGTAGTGTTTATACCAGAGCACAAACTTATGTAAAAGGGGGCATTACTTAACAATAGGAAATCCTACAAAATCCCTCAAGGAAGTGGAGCTCTGTTTCTCCACAGAGTGGACCATGGACATACAGTGCCATCCCCACTCGTACTACTGAAACTCAACACATCTTAAAGGCAGGTTGTACAAAGTACTGAAACCTAATGGAGTTGAGGGCTCTCAACACCTTACCCAAGAAGGGTGCCCATCAGCACTGGGTCTTTGGAAGCAATTTTACCCAAGTCTTCCATGGCAAAAAGTTGATGTGGCTTTGCTGCACAAAGTAAGAGTACCTGGAGAAAAGTGAGGCAGGGCTGTGTGAAGATATTCCTCTTCTCCTGCTGCTGTGACAGCTTGTGGGAGTTATGAGAAACCTGTTCACATTTGGGGCTCATTTCTGTGTCTTAGGAAGAAGACTCTTCTCTCCTGGCTTTTGGTGCTCCTCACTCAGCACACTGGTTGGTAGTGGCAATAAACCATGATTCAGTCATTAGAGACTGAGCTATTTAAAGTGACGGAGATCAAATTAACCAAATCATGAGACTGGATTTTTCCTCCTGGAAAAGGGTTACAAAACTGACTACAGGGAAGGAGATAAATATGTCCTGCATTTTCTAACTCTGGGTACTGTTGTTCTTCCTTAAACATAGTATGCTTAACAAAGCAGAAACAGGTGGCTGCAGAGAATATTTTCATCTGTGCAGAGCAATAGTAGAGCAACTCCATCGCTGGGCAGATAACTAGAAAGGCAACAGGAGACATCAGCTCAGTTTTATACTTACAGAATGTTTTCTGAGAAAAATAAGAATGAAAAACTATAAAACATCCTTAAGCTTAAGTTTTTTGGGGGTTTTGTTTTGTTTTTTTTTCCACATAGCTTGTATGCACAACGCAACTAGATCTTGAATTTTCCAAGCTTCCTGCTCCAGCTATCCTGAATAGAAAGTCATTATCATTAAGTAGGGAGAGTAAAAATATATATCTATATATCTATATATCTATCTGTCTTCATACATTGCTAAACAGTGTGATGTTTCAATATACAGAGCAATAATAGGCTGGCATTCCTGTTCAGTAGTTTTCATGGAGTTTTGGGAAGTATTTAAAGAACTCTAAAGAAATGACTGTATCTCTCTACCTCCCCCATGCAACAGAGAATAATAGAGAATAAATAGGGATAAAACTATTAATACTGTGCTGGTGAGAGACAGCAAACATTTCCTGATCCTGTGTGGAGAATCAAGGAAACCTTCCTTTGACTCAGAATTGAGTTCCTAATGAGAAAAATTTCCAGAAAGGAAAAGGTAACTTAATGGGGCCATGGTTGCCCCTCTGGAGAACAGCATTTCTGCTGTGAGTTATTAACCAAGATGTTTACAGAGTTTGCCTGCCAGCATCTGAAATTCTTATTTGCCACTGCAGATTCATTTGACATAAAACCTGTAAATAGTATCTATAGCTACGTGTAGCAGAGCACCACCGGTATGACCACTTCTGTTTCTGGGCATTCCATTGCCAAGAGAGGAAATATCTTCCACCTGAAAATGGTAAGACACAGTGACAACAATACCCCACTGTCTCTGACAGGTTTCTCTTTCAGTCTCTTCCCTGGGACTTGTACTTCTGTGTTCATCCCCAGCATCTGTAAGCTGCTTTTAGCGTGCAGCAGCTGCCTTCTCTCTTAAGTCTCTAAAGAGACTCCATTAAACAACCACTCTGCTACAGCCATGAAAAGAGTTTATTCCGATGCCTCAAAAAGTGTGTTTGGAAGCCATTGCTAGCACAAAAGTTTGATTGAGTATCTAGTGTGAAAAAACATCCCTCAGGAGAAAGCAAACCCATTTTTAGAAAAGCAAGGTTTGGCTGTGAAGTGGGCTCTAGGGACATTTCCTCTTTTTTTTCCTTAAGACCTGCTTACTCTAGTGCTTCTGCAGAAGCTTCTTTCCATGAACAAAACCCACACATCTCCCTTTTCCCACCCTCCTTCCCCTTTGTCTGAGACTCACTTTGCTGAAGTGCAGTAGGGAATGCAGAGTACCTAGTTGAAATACCTTCTCCTAACGGACATGGAAAGACAACAGCAGAAGAGTCTGTAATTCACACATAACACGGCTGGAAATGAGTTAGAAAGGGTTGGATTCACTCAGCTCTGCCTTGTTGGACCCTGCATTAAGCATCATGTTGACAAAAAGGCCAAAAGGGGGATCCACGCTAGCGAGGCACTAGCAGAGGCAGTCGGGAGTGCAAGCAGAGCCCTGTGTCTGAACCTGTGAGCGAAGCAGGGCTGGGGACAGCAGCTGACCTGGGCCTGGGTCTTGTTAGACCCCTACTGAGGAGGGACAGGTTGATGTGGGACATCTGCCTTGGATTTGCTCTTTGGGACTCATGGTTATTGTGGAGTTAGCCAGCTGCATCTGATAACCCGTCTGAGGAGGGTCAGAGTACACACATAAAAATATTTTCATTAGTTTCATCTAATTGGCAACTTAATGGTGTCTTGTCATGAGTCTGGGGCAATGTGGCTCATTGTGTGGGAGTCCAGACAGATATAATTCATGTTTTGTTCTGCCTAAGAGAGAAACCTTAGAAATTTGAGGAATTAATTCCTTTTGAGCTGAAGGATAATTGGATAACAGAGCCTGTCATTAAGATAATCACTGCAGATCTGCTGCCCTTGGCGTTTCTGCACAATACCTTACAGAACCTTCCTGCTTGGCAGCTTCTGAGAGCGCCGGTCTTCGATTCCTGATCTTTCCCATCCTCTGCACAGGGAGACCAAGTACTCAGGAGTCAACAGTGTTCAGCCTTGGCGGTGGTGCAGTCCATCAAAACCAAAGAAACGCTTCAAATTTTTCCCATAGTTTGGGAGGTTAACAGATGGGCTGAAAGATCTGATCCACAGTTTTAAAAAATAATAGTCCTTAAATCTTAGGATGTGCATTTAGGTGTAATACCCATGGAAAATGATTGTTGATTAGTGTAGCTGGTGGGAGCTGGCAAGTTCACGTGTGACTGGGGAAGCAGAGGAGGAGTGAGATCAGGCAAAATCACTGATCTGGAACCAGAAGATGGGACCCTACTGAGCCTAGGTGGCCAAGGGGAGAGCTTTGAGAAGATGCCTGGTGCCAAAGGAGCTCTATCACTGCTCTCTCCAGCTGCCTGTGTGGGCATGTGCTGATCCCTCAAGCTGCTTTGTGCCCACCCTCCCTGGGAGACAGGGAGTATGGGGGATGGTGGCCTTTAAAAGAGTTCAAATTTCAAACTCACTCTACCTCTCTGTACTGAACTGTTTTGTCTGTGTTAGAGTAATAAACTTGTCCCTAAATAAAATAAAAGAGAAAGAACACTAACCAGCCCACAAACGATTGATCATCTGGGATCAATCAAAACTACATTCAACATGAAATTGCATCTAGTGTTTACAATTAGTGGTAAGTACAAGTGACAAGTTAAATACAGCAAAAATATCAGAAAAACACTCTGCAAAACAAAATGCATTTACCAAAATACAAGAACAGAAGCTGGACAGAAAACCAGCAGACCAGTAAATATTTTTTAGAACATGAAGAGACGGAAGGGAGAGGAGGTCCAAATGGAGACTGACAAGGATGAAGCTAGATGGTAAGACTTGGGGATGGGTTAAAGCCTGAGGAATTTTGTTCTCAGCTGCTAAAGCTGCTTCCTTGTCTTTTGGGAAAGTTGTAGGAAAAGTTTATAACTGCCAGGTCTCTACAGACTGACTTGCCCAGTTTAGCCTTTGCCTCTGTGTGGCGATACTCCTACCTGCCCCAGCATCTCCACGAATACACAAGAGGAATTGGTTCCAGGATGATTCCTATCCCCCAGAAATGCCTTTTGGTTGAATATAAGGTTACCTAGAGAGAATCTGGCTAAACACAGGATTTCTACAGAGGCACTAGTAGACTATTTAATGCAGTTATGTTTTTAGCCTGGGAGGAAGGGAAACTGCTGGAAAGATGAGTTACCAACAGCTCCCTCAATAGCACAACAAAGAAGTGACATCCAGGGCTTCTGGCAGTCTTTCTAACCCTGCAACGGACCAAGTATTTCCAAGAAGCTTCCAAATTATTTCATCCATGTGCTGCTAAATGTTGCAGGACAACATGCAATTTACAGCAGAGACATAGTCTGGGGGCTTGGGGATTTATTTTTCATTCTTTTCTAACCAGGATGTCCTAGAACTGCATCCTTCTCTCACAGACATCTTTTTCTCTTCATAAAGCACAAAGCATTCCTGTTGTCTCTGCATAGTGCCCTTAAAAGATGGATTTCCTCTGCTCTATAGTAAAATGCTAAATCCACTATAGGGGGCATCTATCTTACCCTATTTTTGCCATAGTGGCAGTCCCTCCACTTTTCTTTGGCTTTTGAGATGCCGCCTTCTTTCTTCCCCCATGACTACCCTACTCCACAGCTGGGTAAGGTCGTAATGGAGCTCTTTCACTGAAATCTTACCTTAATTCTATCTTTCTGTATGAACAAGTAGTTAGAAAATCTAATACCTATATGCTGTTTATCATCATTATTTTTGACCTCTGTAGGAAAAGCCATTTTTCATCCAGATGCTTCCCTTCCCCTCTAACAACTCTAATATTGCAGAACAATGATCTGAGCTTCCTGCAAGGTTCTTGTTATCATGTATTGATTCTATTGGAGTTTCAATAACTTAAGTTGGAAAAAAAATCTCAATTATATATAAGCTGACAAAGTAGAGAAATTTTTGAGTTACAGAACAGAGAAATAGATTAGCATATACACAGTAACAAGTGTATCTTAAGGACTGAAGATATTCACACATAAGTGTCCCTTTAAACTCTGAGGTGAAGGCACCCAGACACAAGACTGTGACAATTGCTGTGAACTGTCCTATTGTGATGGGCTGCAGCAAGCTTTTCTTTTATTCCTCTTGCTGTGCAACATATTAGAGTAGAAGGTTTGTATGTGGCTTCCCACATCAGTGCTGGAGGCTGCTGCATCTTGGTGGGAGGGAACTGTGAAGTATGCCTGTGTAGAGCTTGCAACGTACTTTGGTTTAGAAAGCACTGTGTTAACATAAAATAATATTACTGTTTCCCACCTCGATATAAAATGTCCACAAAATGAAAGAAGTTGAAAAAATACTAAATCCCAATAATATTTAGCTCTCCCCACATCCATTTTATTAATTTAGAAACTCAAGAAGGCAATAAAACAGAACTGAAAATAGAGCTTGCTTACAGAGCTCTAGCAGTACTCATGGTCTAAGGTTTACCACATCCCCCAAGGCCAGAGAAGGATTGATCTACACAGTATATTTCTAACGATTATTTGCCAAATCTGATTTCTATAATGGAGCTACCAGGATTAACATTTTCCTGGCAGATTATTCCATAGTTTGATAGATTATATTTTCCTGTTTTTCAGACTAATTTTTCCTCTTCTCAGTTCTGGTGCTCTGTTGCGTCTCAGGTGAGACTTCACCATAATTCAAGAAAATTTTTGTTCCAGCTTTTTGCTTGAAAATATTATGTAGTTTTATCTTTAGTACAACACTTTTCCCTATAAACCCAACTTCGGGAAAAAAAAGAATGAACAGATTGGTTTCACTTTGTGTCCAAAGGCCAACAAATTCTGGGTAGCAGATGTCCTGCTCAAGGTGCTTCCACTGCGAATACCAGATGTCCAAGGTTTCTAGGGAAAGCACTTTATCATACATCAGCAAGTGTTATCTGAGTAAATGAATGAGAGGTTATACCTTTTGTGGCTTGGATCCAACCCATCTGGGGCTTTCTAGTGCTAGACTTATTTGATAACAGTGTAAGCTGCCATACATTGAGTGCTTTTTAAAGTACCACTCCCATAGCATAGGACTGCTAGTGGCCTCTGATGAAGCAGAGGGAGGGCTGGATAACTTCAGGTCATGGCTCCAGGTATCTGAGCAACCACATCTCTGTTAGTGATTTCTGTGATAGGAAAGACAAAAATGATTCAGGAATAACCAAAGGCTCCTGTGAACGGCTGAACCCCAACCCTCATTACAGAAGAAACAATGAGAAGCAAAGTTTAGCTCATGTGCTAATGTGCCAGCAACAAACTCTGCATTGCACCTGCAAATTTCTTCTTTCTTTCCTGAACTGCTCACAGGTGAGAAGACATTGTCCACAGTGGTGCAAGCAGAAGCCAAGAGGAGCCGTAACTGTTCCCTTACTACTGACCAACAGGTCTCATTATGTTCCCAGTAGTGCTACTCTCCCCAACACAGATGAGAGCCTTGCAGAGTCAGACTCACACGCTTCTACTCTGTTCTTTCCTAAAATACACTAGGAAAATGTCTGGAGTATGAGACATTTTTATAGCCTTTTACATCATATTGCTTACTCAGATTCAGTAGGCACCTGCACAGAGACCAGGCTGAAAGTGGCACAGCTGAAGGGAAGATAAGAGCCTGGGTTTTAAAATACATTACTTTATGCTGAATTTTTTGAAGAAAGATTAAAGTACTACATGCAAGACATTGTACAGTATACAATGTCTTGAAATAAAATACATTCAAAATTAGCTTTCAAAGAGCAGCCAATGAGACCCAGAATGTATTAGAATGGAGCACAAAATGTGATTAAAAGCAAACGGTATGTGATAAATTGAATATACAAAATGAAATGAGATGCCATGATAAAATGGTAGCAATTGTATTATATGCATTAATGCAGCAAACATGTTATATGCATTATATTTATCATACCCATGCCAAATTGGATATTATAAATACTGAACTGAGTATACAGCACTGAAACACTGACATCACTCAGCAGATGATGAGAATAGTATAAGTTAAGGAAAAGGACAGAGAGGAAGAAAATAGACTCTTATTGGTATGAAGGCACAAGTTTAACACGAAGGCCTATCAGGTATACCATATGTATAAAATATAAAAATACTGTTGACAGAATATCTAGTCTGAATGCTGTGTTTTGCCTTTAAATATTTCAAGAGGCAAAGTTTCAGAGAATACATGCAAATGAAGCCTGAACTTGATAAACTGAGACTGATTTACTACAAAAATTGGATCCAACCACATACACTGAAGGACATTGAGCAATCTGGTGGCAAGATATCACCTTACTCACTCCATTCTGATCAAGAGGTTTTTTGAAGATGTTTTTCTAACTCTACAAAGCATATATGACAGTTTACCTGAGAAAAAGGAACTATATTAACAGCTACAGAAATTGCAGAAGCAAAAGGAAAAAACCCTCTTGTGACTGCTTTTAGAAATTACAATTTTGTAGTCACAAAGGCAGCATTTTTATTTCTACAAAAATGAGATGAAGAAAGTTTGACAGTTACTAGTAGTACACTAAGCAGTGCAGCCTGTCTCATACTTGCATGCTCTCTTTTTGCATTCAAAGAATGGGTATTTTCCTCTTCACAAAGGTTTTACAAGATTTCCCCTCCTCTGAGCTGCATTACAGGCTGTAGTGCACAGGCACATGGGTACAGCCTTTGCAGACAGGCTGTGATCCCTTTCCCTGCAGCCCAAGAAGGCCGGTGCCCAGAGGAGTCTGACTGGGCTGCATCTGGGAAATCCCCAAACCTCTTGATTTGAAGATTTGAAGATCATCAATGGGGAGCAAAAAAGATACATCATCGGAAGATAAAACTTGTCAAAATCGACCCTTCAGAAAACCATCTCAACTATCAAATACATTCATTGAAACTTTTTTTTTTTTTAAATTGCTTTGAAACTGATAGAATAATGGGACATGTGATGTGACTGTAAGGCGGGTTCTCCCTGCAGTAAAAGGGTATTTTATTACAGAGGTCACAGATGCTATGACAATCAGTAGGGAGTCTACGCCACCGTTTTTTTAATACTCAGACCACAGTGTTTTGAATCCCTGCTGGAGAAGGTTGTCAGGGTGGCAATCTAAGACTTAATAAACTTCTACTTAGACATCAATCTCCTCAGTGCCTGCCTCTTTCTATAACAACCGTCACTCCAGTTTTCGGTAATGACACAGATCAATCTGCAAATACAAGAAAAAGTTACTCACCCCAGCTGCCCCCATTTGCGAAGCTGCAGCCACCGCAGGAGAGCCAGCAGAATGAGCACATTGCAATGCACGAGGCCAAACCAATCTGCAGCGCATGGGAGAGGCATAATCAGTGTTACCTTCTCATTGTAATGCTTAATAAAAATAGATAATAAAGCATTTGGAGTACTGTTGAAGCAAAATGCTAGTTAAAATGAACCCGATAATAAAAGGCTCAGTGGGCTTTCTTGAATCAAGTGCCAGACTCAAGCAATCAAAAGAATTTCCCAAGAGCTTGCCTACTAAAGGAATAAAAAGAAACATTTACTTCACATGGCTCGTTGTCCCCATTTTCTGTGGTTAACTGTGTGCTTGGGACCCACAGTGATGCCTGCCAGCCCCTACGGAGTAATAATGTCCAACGCAGCCTTCCCTTTGTCAGGGCGAGCTGCTTACACACTATAGCTGCTAGAGTTGCAAGGGCAGGAAACACCTCAGTTTCTCAGATGTCCAGGAGAAGCTTAAGAAACCTTCGTGTTAAGCATGAAGAGAGAGATAAAGAAAGCCTTGTTTGCCTCGGTTCTAAGTGTCAGGAATGTCACCTATGGAGGGAGGCAAACACTAGTTGCAAATGCAGGGCAATGTGCAGTTTGACATATATAATGCAGGTCATGTGAATTTGAAGGACATATGGCTATGAGAAACCTAGGGTGACACACTGGTGAGCCTGGGTTGATGGTCTGTTCCACCTCCCCTTTACAGGCAGGATCCACTGAGCACTCCTGGTCAGGCGGCACTGGGAAAAGGGCAGCAAAGAAAGTATGTGATTTCAAACACAGAATGGTTGAGTACAGTAAAATAACTAGAAAAGAACTTGTTTATGTTGTACAATAGCCCTCTGAATTTTGTGACCTGAGAGACAGTTAAAGAGGTCTGGAAAATTAAGACAATGCTTATGGGTTTTTTAATATTCTTTAAGGTAGGCAGACACGTTTGTTTTATTTCTTGCACTATATCATCCTGTCTCCATCTTTCTTGACTTTTCTATGTGTGCATGTGTGTGACAATTCATTCTGGGTTAGTGTTACAGGATGTGAAAGAAACCTTTTGGAATAAGATCTCACAGAACATTACCACTTGAGCAGCTGTGAAAGAAGGTTTTTATTTATGCTGTTTTAAGATTTGAGAAGCCACGATACATGAATCTACATCTCAATGTAGAGCTGATGGCAGAGGACACTAATTCCAGCACCAGTCTTTGAGAACACGCGAGGCCAAAACTAGATACTGTAAATCTGAGCTGTGATAGCAAAATCATCTGCATACAAAGAGGACCTCATTCAGAATATGTCTTTTCCAACTTCGAAGTGCCTATGAGACCAACTGCAAACAATTCTACTTAAAAGGTACTGTTCAATACACAGAACTATGAACCACTCCTACAGGTATGAATTGCCAGTGGAAGCAAATAAAATAGAAAGACTATGGATGCCTAAAGCATCAGCACTTCAGAAGATCGTGCTAGGCCCATTTTGACTAGTGAACTGCTAAAAGCATTAATATCATTCTCCTTTATTAAAATTACAGTTTGTAATTTGTGTTTCAAAAGGTCTGATAAATAGAAACTTGGCACCCAACAGCAGCAGTGTTCTTTAGAAAGTAAATAATTCTGCTGAAATAGGAAGAACTAGCTTTCAATCAAGTACTGTGTTTTGTCAGACATTGAATCCCTTCCAGCAAACACAGACTTTGGCATTAATCACACTGTATATGGTAAATTTTGTCTTTCAAGAAATGAGAAAAAGCCCTTTTAGTTTAAAAAAATCCTGATCTATATTTCACTAAAATAAATGGAAACTTTAAAAAGGAAGATGGACTGGGCTTTTAATTCATTAGCTCATTTCACATGTAAAATAAGTCTAGTAACTCTTCTTTTTAGCTGGAGTACTGAAACTTATCAGGAGATGATACGTATTGCAAGAAAAGGTGGCAGAGTGCAAGGTAGCGTGTTCAACAGCCCACGGGTGGGAAGAGGAACCTTCTCTTCATGATAGCTCAGAGAAATGCTTGCAGATCTCTGGCACTACTACAGTCATGGTGAACTATCCGTTTGGTTTGCTTTTTTTTTTTCCTAGATGCAACATTTATACTCATGTAACTTCTTCCTTTAAAAAATCCTTCTCTCTTTTTCTTCCTCTCTATTTTACTTCTCTGCCAGTTGTCAATAATAAATTGATGTGATCCATCTAGGTTTTCCTTGAAGATTATCAGAACATGCTTTGAAGAGACAGAGGAAGAAAGGAAGGTGCATCTGTTTATACATTCCAGTCCTGTGACAAAGTAAAATATTCAGCAGTTTGCTAATGAAGGTGGAAAACAGAATGTATTTTGCAGAGCAAAGCAATCCTTTGAGAACCTACTTAATGAGATGAAGGTTAGCTGATGACACAGTCTCTGGTTTAAAGTCCCAAACTACCTGCATGGAAGAAAAGATACAAAGGCATTCAATACATTTTCTTTTTTTTTCTCTAGCTCTTTCTTTTTAAATTTTTTTTAAAGGACTGGGGGCAAGAAGATAAGCACCAGGTCCAAAAATAACAGAAAAATAAGATTCATACGTGCTTAAAGAAAGGAGCTGTTTTCATTTAATACACTGTAGAAAACATTGTACAAAATTTACAATGGTAAGCTTTAAACCAGTTTGCTGTAGATGTTTAGTAATCTAATAAATTATATTTAGTAGCCTTACAGTATGAAACCATATAACCACATATTAACCAGTATTATTTAACTAGATCAAATCTAAATAGTAGGCCTAAATACACTCAACATTTCTGCAATGGCATTAACTGAATAAATATAAGTACCACAAATATGGATACAACTCACTGCCCTAAACTGCCTTCTAGATTGGATGAAGGACAGAAACAGCCTCTGCGTATGTGCTACTGACTTGAATACTTATAGTTCAGAGCAAAATTTAGCAGCATTAAATTTACCTAGGCTAAAAGAAGGCTACAGGAGCCTAAGCCATACAAGCTTCACAAGCATACTGTCTTTTCCTTAGTAAGTGAGTGATTGGATTTTGAAGCCAGAAAGTATTCAAGATTGAAGGAGTCAGTAAATCCACTGTCTCTATAAAGTTCATAAAACACAATCTTGCACATAATGCTCTTAAATTGCACTTTTATTTAAACAGGCCCCTTCCTCCACTTCTAGAGTTAATAGATGACATAGACCAAGAAGGACTCTTTCCCACCATCTCATAGGGTCTTTCTATTGACATTTGCACAAAACACTGGTATTTGCTTCATACTGGAGGACCATTGAATGGCCCTTGAAAGTTGTGTGAAATTGTCGTGACACAATGCACGTAGAAGGTATTTTATGCTGTTAAATTCCTTCTGCCTACAACCTTCATGATTGGAAGATGACAACTGGCCAGTTCTGGACTTCCCAGTTATTTATTGTATTGTGCCCTTGGAAACTGTATGGAGCTAACAGTCCCCTATGTATCTGGCATCGAATAATCCTACTACTTTTTGTAGTAAATACTTTAATCACACAAAGTGAATGCTGATTTTCAGTGAATGATGCAGTTAATGATAAATTGGTTACTGAATATGTACTGCTAGTGTATGACCTCAACCAATCTGTGTTTCCCACTGTCCTGGTTATTTTCAATCCATGTGTTCCTAGAGTATGTAATTCCTTTTTTAAGAAGGAGCAGGCATCTTAACTCAATATGTTTAACACTCCCTAACAAAGCTAACAGAACAGGAAAGCTGAAACATGCAAATACCTTCTCTGCTTTTTTAGGGTGTGTCAGAGGGAGTGGATGGAGCACACAGAGCAAGAGATTCTATTTTAAGGAACTCCTTTTTGGTTTTTAATACATTCTAGGTTGTTTGTTTATTGGAAATAATTCCTATGAATTATCCACATTCAGAGCCAGCTAGTGCTACCTAATTATCATGCTATCAGTGCTGCAAGTAGAATGACTTGATGGAAAACAGAACCCTTCATACAATTTATCAGCCTGAATAGCAATCCCAGATAATTAGAATCATAGACTACCACAGCATGCAGATGGTGCTCCAAAGCCAGCTATCTAGAATCAGTCCAATCAATATGGTTTTATCTTGGCAAGGGTGTTATTCAAAGTCATTTCAAAAGGCCACCATGTGTCCATTTCTTACGAGCTTCTCTTTCCTTAAATGACTGCTGAGAGGTCTTTTTACTTTAACCTTATTTTTCCTGTACATGACATAAATGATGTTCAAGAAAGTAGGCTCAGATTCTATTATATCATATGTCAAATGAGACAAAACCCACAGACTAATTGATAGGATTCAAAATCCCCATTGATTTTGACACAATGAGGAGGCTAAATTCATAATTAAAAAAAAAAAAAAAAAACAAAACAACACAGGAAAAGCAGAATCAAGGTTTCCATGACAACCTTAACTTTGACTCTTTCCATGACTTAAAAGATGGTCTTTCATTCTTTTGCTCAGGCAATTCTTGTCTGACATTTGATTTTTCCTCCCACTTTAGTATACAGTTAGAGTCCTCTACTTGCTGTTTATTCATTTTATTGGTCAAATAAAGCTGGCTTTTACAAAACCAGACTGAAGGAAAGGTCAATATTTTCCCCTTCCACAGAGCAATAAAAGCAACCTTTTTAATATTTTTACTATATCATTATTATTAATTATTAATAATAACAATAATACTAATGAAGTCTAGATTATTTCCCCTATTCTGTGAAGAGTCTGAAATGTCAGCAAGACTGTTCCATAGCCCCCAGCAACCTAAACCAAGACTAAAACCACTGCTTCATCCAGCTTTGCACAAAGCCCTTCTCACAGCTGAGTTGATTGGTGATGCTACTCCATTTGTAGAAGGCTCCTAACAGCAGTGATGGTCTGTAGCACCACATCTAGTGAGCCCAAAGAGATAGGGAAGGTCTATCAGTAGGTGTCTTGACGTTTGCAGTGGAGAAGTGAGGATATCTCTGAGAACAGAAGCAGCTGCTTGGTGGTGGTGGGAGGGAGGGAGACATAAACAAAATGGTGAAAGGGGACTCCTCTTCATCCCTTTGTTACAGCCCCTGGATCTCTGCACAATCATCAATGCTGAGTTCAGACCTTTCCTCTCTGAACCTCCTCCTGACCAAGGGCACTGCAACCTTCTCTCTGGCTGCAAGGGACAAGCTTGGCAAATTTAAATGCTCAGTGTAAAGGAAAAGGTATGTTCCCCATGAGTCAAATCCAGTCCTGTTATAATACAGCTGACTTCAGACAAGCTTCCTTCTAGGACTGCAGCTAAATCAACAAGAAATATGAAATAAAAAAAGAAAAACAAATAAAATTTTGTGTCTTTTTTTGCAACCTTAGGGAAAAATGCTCTGAGGTTTGTACAAATGTCCTATTGTGTGTATGACACAGACAGTGCTCTCTAGCCCTATTCTTGACTCTGTTTTTCTTTTTTTTTCATTCTTTAATAAAGAATTAGCTCAAACATGCATATATATTGGCATAATTTGGGGTTGCCATGGCAATGCTGCTATACCAGAAATAAATGCAGTGTGAAAGTCTAGTGTAATTATAACCAGCACTGAGATTCAAAAGGAAATATTTCTGAGACAGTTTTAAGTCAATATAATGCAAGTACCTTATTTGTATGCATTTGTGGAGGACTTATTTTTATAACAGAGCCTTAAGCAGAAAGAGCATTACTGAGGGCTCACTGAAGTCAGCCAGAGTCTTACTATTGATTTTAGTGATTTTTTTTTAAGATATGTACATTCATTTTTCTTTGTACCTATGCCTGGTAGAACACACAAAGCAAAATTAGTCCTTCCAGCATTTGCACTTCCAATGCTTTCTTAGTTTCATGATTTGGCCAATGAATATCTGGGTGGATGTGGGTGAAGGGGGGCTTTTTCACAGTCAGTCTGTAAGTTCCCATCTTGCAAACAGTGGGTGTACCATCACCTATACACCAGTGTGCCTATAAAGGAAGATGTATGGGGAGGAGGAGAGGAATGAAGATTAAATGATTTACAAGCTTCTCCATGCTGCCTTTGAAAGAACAATAAGAAACACAGACGCAGGGTGGGTGTGGGGAAATTGTGGCAGACCATGCAGAACACATCACGGGGCAGGGGAGGAGGAAGTATAGCTAATATGCCCTAAGGCAGAAGGTCTCATGTAATAGAATTTCTTTTTAAATAGTGTCATGATTTTGCAGGTAGGGGGGACTGCCTCAAGATGCTTGAACTTTTTGAATGAACAGTAAGAAAAGGTTGACCTTGATAATACAAGCAGGTAGGGGGGACTGCCTCAAGATGCTTGAACTTTTTGAATGAACAGTAAGAAAAGGTTGACCTTGATAATACAACTTCAAGATAGGGGGTTGTTTTGTTTGTTACAGTAAGTCAGTCTCTAGCACCTATTTCTGCTGAGATGTCTGTCTGAGCATCAACGGTGCTTGAGAAGTCAGAGTCTTAAAACCCTTCCATTCTTTTAAAAAGGACATTTTTCCTCCTGGAAAAAGCCTACAAGGAACAACTCTCTGTTCTTGCCTTTAATTTTAACTACTTTTTTCAGAAAAATTCATTATGTTTCTTTTTCTGCTTCTGTCAGTAAAAAGAAAATTCAGGGTATTTGTATACCTTGGTTGCAGATTTACATTTGGGAATATGTGTGAATGTCATTTAAATATTACCTTAACTCTAGATTTCCTGCATTCAGAATGCCAGTTGCTAGAACAGTTATGTTATTTAAATGGCAGTTTTCAGTCATAGGTTACTGCTATGTCCTAAATATAAGACTCGATTCTCTTGGCCTTCATTATAACCTTTAATTTGCTTATACGTCCTTTTTTATTTTCTACCTGTGGGTGTACAGAGACAGGAAGTGTTACAGACCGCATGATCCCAGTCAGGTCTGGTCCAACCAAGTAAAGCTGCTCTTCCTTTTCTACAGGTCCATATGAAGTGCTAAATAGTTCTGAAATCCACTTTATTAGGAGCTGCGTTTGGGCTCCCACTCTGTGGAGGAGCAGAATACAATGAGTAAGTTGGAGGGGGTTGTGAACTGCCTTTGTGTCATGACTGCGACCAAAAAGGGCTAGGGACTGATCCCAAGGCTCTGTCTCCCTCTATGGCAGGTTTATCTTGAGTGAGTGAGGTGAAGTGGAGTCAGAGAGTGAGTCAACAAGCCGTGGGGACAGTGGGGGATCCAGAGCTCACACCCTGGTAATGACTTGCGGAAAGCAGACTCCACAATCTATAAGATTGTAAAGTAGGTATGTTTATTCAGTGCTGGGCAGCACAGGGGGTAGTCCCACCAAAGTCGTGCGTGCCCCAACGCATAAATATATACAGCAAAGTGTTGCATATACATAATGTTTCGCAATACACCTATACATATGTATGACCCGTCCCCACTTTGTATTAAAGTGAGTTCCAAGACACTATTTCCGTGAGCCCCTCTCTTCTGCGCTTGCGCATTGCCTCCTTGTGGTGGTCGTCGGGGGTCGTGGGGATGAAGGTTAGTAGTTCCTCTTCGTCACCGCTAGTAATCTTTTGTTCTTGCACAGGCCCAGTTGTTATTTAGCTCTAATCCAAACTGCAGGGTCGGTTTTTAGCTGGTTTTAGGCAAGTTCTTAGTTCTTATCAGGAACTGACCTTGTGAGGCGCCACAGTTAATTTGCACAATAGCTGAACCGGCCTTGTGAGGAGCCACAGTTAATTTACACACAAAGTATCAAACTTTTACCTACTGATTTGGTTCTTTTAACTGCTATCACTCATTCAACTACTAAAATTTTAACCCCTTTTCTCAGTTACATTACAACCTCAGGGAAGCAAATCCCTTGTCTTCATAGATGCAAGAAAAGCCTGGGAAACGCAAGACCGATTATTAGACTCTGTAAGGAAAACAAGGAGGACCCTAAATTTGCCATTTGTTAGTATGATGCAGTTTCTGTAGCAATTGCACTATTTTTAATCCTTGACTGATTTTTATTGGAGTGTGGAGTAGTTGATTAACACAAATTTCTGCAGAAGGTTTTCGAAAGGATAGAAGAGAAGAGAAAAGATGAGACGAGACAATACAATTTCAGTTGGAAAGGACCTACAACAATCATCTAGTCCAGCTGCCTGACCAATTCAGGGCTGACCAAAAGCTAAAGCATGTTATTAAGGGCATTGTCCAAACACTGACAGGCCTGGGGCATCGACCACCTCTGTAGGAAGCCTGTTCCAGTGTTTGACCACCCTCTCAGTAAAGAAACGCTTCTTAATGTCCAGTCTAAATGTCCCCTAATGCCATTCCCATTTCAACCATTCCCACACGTCCTATCACTGGATACCATGGAGAAGAGATCAGCACCTCCCTCTCTGCTTTCCCTCCTCAGGAAGCTGTAGAGAACAATGAAGTTGCTCCTCAGCCTCCATTTCTCCAAACTAGACACACCCAGAGTCCTTAGCTGCTCCTCACAGGACACTCCTTCCAGCCCTTTCACCAGCTTTGTTGTCCTCCTCTGGATGCATTCAAGGACCTTCACATCCTTCTTAAATTGTGGGGCCCAGAATTGCACACCATACTGAAGGTGAGGCTGCACCAACGCTGAATACAAGGGGATAATCACCTCTTTTGGCTGGCTGGTCATGCTGTGTTTGCCCTCTGGGCTGCCAGGGCACGCTGCTGGCTCCTGTTGAGCCTGCTGTTGACCAGCACCCCCAGATCCCTTTCTGCAGGGCTTCTCTCCAGTCACTCCTCTCCCAATTTATACTTGTGCCTGGCATTACTCCATCCCATTACTCCATCCTAAGTGCAGGATACAGCATTTCGACTTGATAAATGTCGATGCTAACACAGGAGGCACTAAACACCAAGGTTTCTCCAGACATCTCCTATCACACTGAGCACTCAAAGCCCTTAAGCGGTCACAGAAAAGTAAAGATAGCCTTTGCCTTTTAAGTCAGGTCATATTTTTGCATATATATGTATGTGTGTGTGTGATTTTTATCAACACATATTTTTAATGTGTATATTATATACTACACATTTATAATGCATAATAAATAAAATCATAAAATATCAAATATCAGCAGCAGTTTTAAAAGGCATAGATGCAGCTAAATAAGAAACACTTTGTGTTGAGAGAAAAGAGAGGGGAAAAGAACTTATTCTGTGAGTGCATTATCATTTACCGGTGATTCTAATACATCAAATAGCAGAGTTAGCATAGCAGGTTGGTGTATCCAGAACAATCACTCAATAAGAGAGGTTTCCTGACAATAAAAGGATGGTTTTTGATTCAGGAATTGATTTTAATGGATATGATGTGGTTAAAAGGCTGCACAGCATTTTGAAAATTGAAGGCTTGTTATAAATGGTGCACTTTGCAGACAGATGATTCTGCCAAACACAGTGTGTGTGGTTTTCAAGGGGCAAAAGAAACTTTGAGTGGGGTGAAACATTAACTGGCAGAACGGAGACAGAGCCTATTACCACAGTACACTTTTGAGTAAAGAGTGAAAAAGGAGGAAATTAAAAAGCTTTCAGACACCTTGCCATGAGATTTAAGGAACTGAGATATGAGGGTTTTGATCTAGTACATATAACCATAATGCGGTTAAAGNTTCTGCAGGGCTTCTCTCCAGTCACTCCTCTCCCAATTTATACTTGTGCCTGGCATTACTCCATCCCATTACTCCATCCTAAGTGCAGGATACAGCATTTCGACTTGATAAATGTCGATGCTAACACAGGAGGCACTAAACACCAAGGTTTCTCCAGACATCTCCTATCACACTGAGCACTCAAAGCCCTTAAGCGGTCACAGAAAAGTAAAGATAGCCTTTGCCTTTTAAGTCAGGTCATATTTTTGCATATATATGTATGTGTGTGTGTGATTTTTATCAACACATATTTTTAATGTGTATATTATATACTACACATTTATAATGCATAATAAATAAAATCATAAAATATCAAATATCAGCAGCAGTTTTAAAAGGCATAGATGCAGCTAAATAAGAAACACTTTGTGTTGAGAGAAAAGAGAGGGGAAAAGAACTTATTCTGTGAGTGCATTATCATTTACCGGTGATTCTAATACATCAAATAGCAGAGTTAGCATAGCAGGTTGGTGTATCCAGAACAATCACTCAATAAGAGAGGTTTCCTGACAATAAAAGGATGGTTTTTGATTCAGGAATTGATTTTAATGGATATGATGTGGTTAAAAGGCTGCACAGCATTTTGAAAATTGAAGGCTTGTTATAAATGGTGCACTTTGCAGACAGATGATTCTGCCAAACACAGTGTGTGTGGTTTTCAAGGGGCAAAAGAAACTTTGAGTGGGGTGAAACATTAACTGGCAGAACGGAGACAGAGCCTATTACCACAGTACACTTTTGAGTAAAGAGTGAAAAAGGAGGAAATTAAAAAGCTTTCAGACACCTTGCCATGAGATTTAGGGAACTGAGATATAAAATTGTTTTTTCTTACACAGTGCATTGCTATTTAGGGGTGACTGAGAAGCACGAAGCGCTGGGGACTTCCATGTCTCTCAAACTACCTGAGGAGAAAAATGGAGTTGTAGAAAAGAAATGGCACTTCAGCAGCACTTAGGCAAACAAACCAACTACTAATAAGGCCCTAGAATTGGACTCCTGAAACAGGGCAACAAATCACCTTTCTTTATAAATAGCAATTAAAATATGACTGCACTGCTTTCATAGATCAGTTCTGAACACAGAAGACTGCACTACTGCACACTTTATTCTCTATATAATTTATTTGAAAGTAAAACTACTAGAACTGTTACAGAAATTTTCACAGCCTACTCTTAGTGTATCTCTACAATAAGATGTAATTGAGAAAAAGAAACGAATCCAGAAACAAAAAACCTTACAGAATTGAGAGTATGTAACAGTAACTTCAGGTAAAAGACAAGCATCAAGAATATAGTAATTTTCCTAAAACAGTAATTATTTTTTTAATGACAAATTTAACATATTAAAGTGTACGGATTCATGACTGAGCAACTAAATGAATTTAAGTATATAATCTAAAGTTATAGCAAGGAAAACAAATTGTAAAGAATTATAGTACCTGTCCTTAAAAAAGTTCAGTCTAATTTGGTATTACAAGCACTACAGTCTGAAACAAATTTTCATTATACACCTATTTCAAACATCACTGAAGTCTGAATTAAGGATAAATGAAAGGAAGCCTTATAGGCCCAAGCACTGCTTCCTCCACACTGCTTGGCAGTCTTTTGGATGCTGCTTCCACTACCACACCCTTTGCTGTGCTCCTGCTCTCCTCTTAAAACTTAGTCCAACTGGGCCTATGATAGTGTAAATGGAATGGAATGGTCTATTTGTACTCCTCGACTCTGAGACCAGAAGTGGTTGTTCTAAATACCTTATCTTGTTTCTCTTATATGTAATCTATGTATGTATATTTTTCCCAGAAGCCAAATTGTGTGTTCTTTTCAAGATACCTAATTTTAAAGAGTCCAATGCAATGGAAAATGTATCTCTTCATTATGTAAACTCTCCAATAGGAAATTAACTTTATTGCTAGAAAATTACATCTGATTTCAAGGTTGAATGTGTATGACTTCAGCTTTAAGATGCTGGTTCTTGTTATTCCTTTGCACATAAGGGAAAACGAAAAAAACTAACACCACTGTCAGTTACCCTTTCCTTAATACTGGTACTTCTATATTACAATAAAATAATTTCTTACCCTTCTCATCATTAATTGGCATAATATGTGCAAACTTTAATAGTGCAGCTGTGTCTTTAGAATCCCAAGTACTTGCTCACTTTGTGATCTATCCCATCCTTTTTAGATAGGGCTCTCCAGAACTGAGGGCAGCACTGCAGTAGTGATCTTCCCTGTGTAATGAATAGACCTGCACAGCTATTAGACAACATGAGAAGGACCTGTTCCCTTTCTTGACCTGAGGGGAAAATGACTCCCTGCAGTTTAGAGCCGTTTCTGTTGTCTTGACTTTTTGACATTGATCTGCATTACAGAGAGCAACTGAAGAACCTTAGTTATCAAAGAGGAAAAAGAAACAGTGAAAATACCTTAATGGGTAAAAGGGGACAAAGGGTTGTGAGGGTTTTGATCTAGTACTTATAACCATAATGCGGTTAAAAAGCTAGGTGCTGTAGTTAATGCATTTGGAGTGGAAATGAGATACATCTCTTTAACAGGGAGGACTACTAACCACTGGAACCACTACCTAGAGATACAGTGGATTCTCTAGTGGATATTAATTACCTGAAGTCATTAAAAAAAGGAGTGACTCCATCTTTCTCATGAATTACCGACACAAATTAACAGGTAAAATATTAGTAGCTGCTTTATAGAAAGGCCCCAAAATCCCAATACTCCTTTCTGACCTTCAAAACCATAAATCAGGGGAAAAAGATGAATGATAATCTCTACCCACCAGCAGGTAGGCAGCAATTTACTGATGAGTTAGCAATTAATAAGGTGGAGCTTATCTGCTGCTTGTGGAAAATCACAAATTAAAAATGAACTAAGAATATATATGCAAATATTACTTATAAAGTATCTTTACATGCACAAAAACCACTGCCCGTAACAGGCAGGAAGCCTAAATTCAGATTTAAAAACTCTGTGCTGGAAAGATGCAGGGCTGAGAGATTTCCGTCATCATTAAGGGATCACAGATCTCAGTCTAGCTGCTGCTGATCATCATGAGACACCAAATGGAAACAGACTCTACAAATCAAGTTCATGGGACCAAGGAGAAATATCAAGTGACTTTATCCGTGTAACCTGCCCTGTGTGGCTCCCCATTGAATCTGTTGCACGGGTGACCGGCAGCTTCAGAAACATGGAGCTACTGAAGGAGGAAGGCCTGGACAGCTTTTGGGCACAAAGAGAAGTTCTGCTGAAGCATCCTGCTTAATGGCACAGAGCACCTCCCACAAGGGCTGAAGTCGCTCCCAAAAGCCTCTTTGGGTATAGCTGGTGGTTTTTAGCTCTGAATTTCACTACAGCTTGGAGACCACAAAGCCGCATAACATCCTGGCTGTAAACCTGGAGGAATGAGTTAGAGCAAAATGGGTTTTATTCAGTTTCTTTCTGCTCGCTAAGCGAAGAAGTAAGTGTAATCCTGCCTCCTGGAAGTTCACGCTAATTCTGTAAAGTAATAATATTAACAACACAAACAAAAGAAGGTGTGAATTTACTAAGGAGATGTAGTGGGTTAGGATTTCTTGCCTTTAGAGTGAGGAGAAATATTTGGAATTTGTCTCAACAATTCATTTAAGAGTCTAAAACCAGAATCTTAAAAAAAAAGGATTTTTAAAACTATCTCATGGTTTTGGTGTTTGGGTTTTTTTTCTTTCTTGGGACTCAGATTTTCAACTAACGTTGGGATTTTTTCCATGAAAATTGATGCAAACACAAGTAGGTTTCATTCTCTTTCTGAAAAATCACCAGGTGTTTGATGAATCCTCTAGGCATGAAATATGGCAGCTCAGTAGGTGGCTAGAACTGATTTATTTTTCCTTTTAAAACAGCATAAACTTGATTTCAGTATGAATAAAAGCTAGCTAAAGTAGCATTTCAATTTAACAAAGCAAAGAGCAAGTGAAGATGAGATGATTCTTATCCCACTAATGAGGGCATCTGGAAGATGAACCAGAAATAAAAGTACACTTTGTACACAGAGTTAAGTCTAGCAAAACTACTGTGAACTTGCGGAGGAAGCGGCAGAGGTTTGAAAGCCGCGTGTGGAGCATGCAGACAGCAAGTACGGCAACTCCCTGCAGAGTTTCCTCTGCGGCTGTGGGAGTGAGATCCTCGAGTACTGAAGGTGAGGGTATTTCTGAATTGCTCTTCCACATGTCTTTCCACTTTCCCGAGTTCAGGAAGATAACAATGGAGTCCTGCTTGCCCATGTACTATGTACACAGCCCACTGTCTCCAGTGAGATGGTCCCAGTAGTTTTCTGTTGCTCACATTCTCTGTTACCCTCCAGCATGGGAGACATTACTAGCAAGAGTGAAAATTGGGCTTTATTTCTTGGTGGTGGGTCACTGCAGCTCTCTAGCTGAGGTTGCTGAGTGAGGGGGCAATCCCCATGCGACACAGAGATGTGTCCTGATGGTTTGTTGGACAGGACACACAGGTCTCCTCACAAGCCACTCTGGGAAAGAAAGTGGGCAAGGAGGCCAGACAGCAATTCCTGCACTGTAAGTGTGTAGAATATCAATGCTGGGTTGACCACATCACACAAGAGCATGTGCTGCAGACAAGGAGAGCTGTGGCTAAGCAGAATCAGCTCTTATATGTTGCTGCAAGGGTGTTTAGGTTCTTGTCCTACCTCTCAATTCTTTGTGAAGCTTTTTGATGTCTTATTCTTTCTCCATGTTGTTAGACTAGGACCTCCCTTTCTGATTATTTTTCCTCCTCTTTGTACACCCCAACTGCTGTGCAGGACCAATCCGTTAGTCCAGTGAAGGGTTTGCCACATCCACTATAGCATCAACCCTTCCTTCTCACTTCCTGTGGTTTTGATTGTTACATCACCTGTTTCCTTTTCTGTTGGGTTGGGGTTTTTTACTTTTAAGGGGATATCAAGCATGTATTAATAGTGGATTAAAGTGCATACAAGTCATATTTTTTATTGGAGAGAGACAGCTTTCTCCCTAGTTCAGATAGCTGGCTGCTATCACACCAAGTTATTTTGGAGCCCACATACCACAGAATATGCACGAAAGCATGCAAGGCTTTGAAAGATTATTCCTTCAGGCCTCCAGACGTACACAGTGGTGATGCAGAAGAAAAGGGATTTATTTTGAGTTTTTATTATTTTGAGTAATGGAACACTGGGAAATGGTAAGTAACAGGAATTTTGGTCAGGAATTTAAAGCACGAGAATCTAAAGTAAAATCCCTAACTCCTAATTTAGAGCAAATGAGCATTTTCATCTTTCCTCACACTCTAGAGGAGTTTTTTGTAAACACTAGTAAAAATGCCTCATTATCCTTCTTCAAGTCTCTTCTTAAAACCTTTCTTGCCCTAATGCCAGCAGCAAACCTCATAATGGTAAAACTGCTGCAGCAATGATTTTACTGCCACTCATGTTGATTGATGCTGTGTCACTGACTCCTTGTACTCTCCATCTGCCTCTTTCCATCTGTCTCATCTTGGATGGTAAAGTCTTGGAAAACAGAACTTTATTATTATTTGTTGAATAACACCCTGCATCTCCTATCATGGCTATTCTAGGAAGAATAAAAGGAAGAAGACAATGTAAAGACGTTAGGACATTCGTATTGGGTCACATCAAAGATCCATCTAAGCAAGTCTCCTGCTCCAGCAACAGCTAGCAGCAGAGGAATAGAGCAGAATGCAAGAGCAAAGCTAGTGTTGACATCCAGATTTGAGCAATCTGAAGCTTTGGTACTTCCTAAACTAGAGTTCTTATTTTTGTTTTTAATAACCCTGGATTATGACATTTCCCAAACTAAACTTGCAGTGTTCACATTAACCTGTGAAAATGAGTCCTGCAGCTTAATTAGTCCTTCTGTGAGAAAGTACTGGTTTTGTTCATCTTATACCCCCTGTTGAACAAACTCATTCATTGCCTGCTTTGAAAAACTGTGGTAGCAACAGCAAGATCAGTTATAATATCATCTGAGTAAGGTGTGAGACTGAAGTGTGTGCTACTGGCCCAGACCTCTGTACTAACTAGAACTCCACTAATTTTGGTGAAAATCTATGAAAGTACATGGCCCAATGAAGTAAGTTATAGTATGAGTTCATCTTCAAAGATGCTAAGAAAATTTTTTTTTGTTGGGTTTTTCTTAATGTGGGCATGATCTAAAAAAAAACAAACAAAAGGTTTTACTCTTGTGACTGAGAAACATTAACTTAGTCTTTTCTACTTAGAACTTGTGAGTTTTACAGGGTTTGAAACTCAGATAAAGATGAAACTATGAAAGACAAAAGATGAAATACTGTTCGTAATTTAGGGGTGAGGTTTTTTTGAGATACTTAAACAACCTGGAATTCACATAAAAGAAAAATGCCATTGTGTTGTGCATCTTAAAACAAGGCAGATTTTAAGACTGTGACTATGAAGACATTGCTGAACACTACATTTAAGATTTGATTGTTCTGGAAATTATTATGAAGAGCAAAAGTTTACATTCACCAATGACTTTCACAAACCAGCATCTTTAATCAACTGTGATCATTAGGCCAAATGTCAAAGTTCCTATCAAAGCTGCTTTATGGTGCATCTGATGAAATTTTCAGTCCAGATTACAGGCTCCCAAGAGCATCACCTCTCACTAATCACTATTAATGGTTATTTCACCAGTTACAGGAGCCAGTCTTTTGCTATCACAGTACTCCTGCATACTGTTATCTACAAAGATGAAAAATCTAAACAAGGAAACCCTCTTTATGATTTCCTAAGTAATGGTCTATGAGAGAATAGCTTCACCTTTAAATTTTAGCAAGTCAAAGCTCATTAGCCTGGGAATGGAAAAGGAGCAAGGAAGAGATGCTAATTCTTGCTCTTCAAGTCTGAAATGTTGCCTAAATGGCAAAACCTTGACAACAGTACAAATAACCATTGAAGAATGCCTCAAGAAGTGATCCTGTCTCTATTATGATTCTGATAGTACTTTTTTTAGGAGGAAACTATCTTACCTCTGATGAATAACAAGCCCCATTTCATTGCTTTGCATTTATATAATCCAGCTTTATGGAAAATACTACAGGCCCTAATGGTGATCAAGCATCATTTTCCTGGTGATGTTCTTTCCCCAGACTGGTCACTTCTTGTTCGTGATCCAAATTTTCATTCATTAATTCAATATGAAGTAAAAATAATTAATTCAACTGTGGTATACCAAACCATTTATATACCATTAAAAGAGTCAGGCTATCATAAAACCTTGCCTATAAAGACGAAATAAAATTTTTAATGAAAATGAGCTTAACAAAATGTCAAAAAATTAAGCCTAATGATAACAGAAAAGAGGGTAGTATGAATACAAATAAGACTAAAAAGCAATGTAAATTTTGTTGTGAGTCATTGACTGGAAAGGTATTAAAAAATTGTAGCTTTTCTCTAACAAATTTGTTACTGTTTGAATGCCTAAGGACTTAAACTCTTCTTAATCAAACCTATCATTTCAAAACAAAATAAAAGATCAATTTATTTCTACATTGATCTTCTTCAGACACATCTATTGTAAAAGTTAATAATTTCCTTGGGAAAGTTGTTTGTCTTTCATGGCTCATGAGGTGTTCAGTGAAAATCATAAGGATAGTCTTAGCTTTTATTCTTAAAGAAATAGCACCCGTCATCCATTCATTTCTCTGTGCTCACCTCACAGGAACAGGAACAGAGGATGTGAGGTGGTGTTTGAGGAGCCATAACTCAATATTTCCACTTTTCTGCAGCTTGTCTCAGCCTCAGCAGAGAGCCTCAGCCAGTGCCTGCGCCACTCACCTCAGCCCCGTCACTCTTGTGCAAACGTGGGCACTGGTAGCCTCTCACACATGGGCACATGTCCAGCCTGGCATGTCTGGGAAAGCAGAGCAGTCAAAATCACATTGTTTGGACAATCTCATTGCTTGCTGAGCTTTGGAGCTCTCAAAGCATTGTGGTTGCTCAGGGGTGTGGGGAAAAGGGCCTTCTAGGCCAAGATAAAATATGTCTGGATATGTCAAGTTAAAATGCTTCCATATCTGAGCACGTGTTGGAATGACTTCATGAGGAGTGTTGGCCACAGCATTTTAAACATGCACCATCTGCCTTTCCCTGCACTGCTGTTTCTGCTATTGAGAGCAGGCAGTTTAGCAGAGACACGTTATGCTCTCAAATACTGTCCTAAGAAGTGTCTGGGGGCTTGTGTTCCTTTCCTTGATGAGCACATTCAGAAGCATTCCTGGCAGTGAGAATACCTAAAGCCGTATTCTTACTTCTAAAAAACCCCCAAACTAAAGCCAAAATCATTGGCCTGCCCTCAGGAACACTAGAACTGTTTGGAGGCAGCATCTTTGTTTAAGTCTTGACTAGCAGAAATTTATAACTGTGTATGCGTGTGGTTTTATGTGACTCTTCTGCCCAGAACAGTAGGTATTTCAGATGAATCAACATTTTCAGTACCCAAAACCACAGCAACACATTCTCCATGAATGTGAGGTCTAATAGCAATTACTCTGCCATTAGAACTGTGTCCATAGTCAGCTGCTGGCCTAATTAATATGTAATCATTTATGCAGTGTGGAACAGTTCCAGTTAAAGTGCAAGCAAGAGAGCATAGCTGAGGGGATGTTTATTTGCTCTTGGTAGACATATGTGAATTAGCTCTGCCAATGCTCTGAGACAGCAGATTGTGAGCAAAGTCTGATCCAAAAATTTTCTGTCCATCCTGCATCTTACCACCTCAGAACCAATAACAATGTCCAAAGAGAAAGAAGTGGGTAGGGGGAAATAAAAAAATAAGAATTAAGGGTTGATAGGTTGCATTGGGAAAAATTGCAATATTGCAATATATCTGCATAGAACAAACCAAAGACTGCAGAAGAATACAATAAACTTGCAGAAGGCTGCTCGAAAATCAAAGGCTAAATACATATACTGGAATTAAAAATTGTGGGAAACGTTGGTTGATGAAGTTGCTTTAGAGAGTGCATTGAAATGTACCTAGATGTAATAGAAAGAATGCGTGGAATTAAAATGCAAATTAACTTTCAGGAAAACAATACTTGACCGCAGGATGGTCTCCAAAAAAACCTGGGAGTCTCAGTTTTGTGTTAAAGTTGAACAAATAATAAACATTTTTGTTGTATGAATCAAAGTGGAATAAACATAATTTCAAGTCTGTTGAAAACAACAACAGAGATTTTGTTTTCTCACTAAAAGTTTACCATTGTTTTGAGGAAAAATGTTACCTTTTTCCATTAGTTAAGTTTAAGTGAATATCTGAATGAATTATAACTTATTTGAAAAACATCAAAAAAAAAAAGTCTTAAAAAAATACAAGTTCTAAAGTGAAGAAACTGTAAAATAAGTGGTATTTCTTTTGGTGCACACAAATGAGACTTTGTGTTTATACTTTTTATTTACCCAGCTACCAAAGACTATTTCAACCCTTAATTTCAGTCAGATTGTCTTTAGAGATCTAGGCAAAGCTCTAGAGAATGCTCTATCAGAGGCAATCTTCAGTAACAGGAAAATCAATAGACAGCTCTCATTGCTCTTTCCAGCTCACTGTGCCTTTTATAGGTCACAAAGATTTTAGCACTGGGGCTGGCAGAATGCACCTGACCTGATCCTTACCCACTGTTGTACCCCTTCACTGGTGTCTGTACTACAGTCCTCTCCTACAGCCTTCTTAGGGCCCCAGTCTCAGCCCAGAGGTGCTGAGTGGTGATTTCTGCCCTCAGAACAGGCACAACCACTCCAGCCAAAAGCTCTCATTTATTACCTCTTTCTTCTGCTTTCTTCAAAGGTTTCAGATCATGTTCACTTATATTAATCGATTCTGTGACCAAAATGTCAAACCTGAATGTCTCATTTTAGACACCTGTATCCGTGCCTTAGAAATGTGACTTTGATTTACCGGTACAGCTTTCTGAGCTGGTTACTCCATACAAAGGGTGGTTTTGCTGCTCACACCCTGCCTGGGCTCGCACTCACCTGGAAGTGGTTCCTGATGGAGGATAACCATGCAGCTCATTTCATCCTTTGGAGCAAGCAACACTTGGTACCATTGCTTCTGTCAGATATCTTCATTTGCTGTTGTTATTGTGCTATGAAGTTATTTTGGCTGGAAAAAATATTAGTAAAGAGTTGTTTGTGCACACAAGATCTTTGGGAGTTGACTAGCCTTCTTAGCTACTCTGTTATGCTAGTTTTATGGAGATATGAACCATTTTTGGTTTTTTTTTTTTTTCAGCAAAGAAGGAACAAACCAAGCCTTTACAAGCACTTGATGATACATAAATTACTTGGCACAACAGCAGATGCAGAGCATTCACTGGCGCCCAGGGCAGCCAGACCTGCTGGCCAGACTTCAACACAACGTTCTTGAAGAGCTGAGGGCAGATCCACATCTCAGTGGCTAATGGGTCCTCTTCACCGGGGGGCTGGAGGTGAGAGGGGAAAACAGGCACTTCCATGTGATGCTGCTGCAGCACAGAACAGGTTTCATTGTTGTCAGTGAACACCAGACTGATGTGCTGGGGAAAGCATACTTTTCTTAATGCTTACAGAAGAGCTGTCTTTTCCAAGACAGCTCGATAAAATCCAGGATCATTCAGGCAAGTAAGGAGCCTAAAACACCCTTTATCCTCATGTAAAGGAAGTCTAAGAGCTGTCTCAAACATAGAGAGAAACACTATTTGGCTGCAATTCTGAATTTCAGTCAATCTAGCCAAAATATGAGAGAGACAAAAATCCAATATGCCAATCAAAGATCTTCCCGATATATTTACTACTAAATACAGCACTTAGGAGTGAAAAGATTCTGTTCTTCTTCTTATTGGGTTTGGGTAGGTTTGGCCTTGGACCAATAGCTATTTCTGTAGATACAAACTAGTAATCTAGCTTGTAAAATAAACTGGCTCAGGCTGGTGTGCGATCTTTCATATTGTTTAATTTTGGATGCCCCTTGGCACCAGGGCCCTCCTAGCCTATGTCCTGGGACAGATACTGGGACACCACTAGTCAGGGACTGCTCCCTACTAACTATGGGATGGATCCATCCCATCCTAGGAGGAGAGGGGAGGTGGTAAGCAATGAGGATGCAAGACGTCCTGAGCATGGGAGCTAGCCTTTTCTATTTGCTAATCTAAACACAGCCCCTGAGCCCAGGACAGCCACATGATCAAAGTGGTTTAGTTTATATTAGACTAGTTGCCTTCTGTTGAATGTAGATCACTACCAGGTACATCAATTACTTTAAGAATAAGTAGTTACATAAAGATTATTTGTTATTTTTGGTGGGGCTGTGAAGCCAAGTGAAAGGCTGTGATTTTTTGGAGTCAAAGAAGTAAGAAGACTCATCATCTGCTTCAAGGTACCTGGCAAAAATGCATAAAAAGCTATGTTACAAGAAAAATCCTTTGGCAAAATTATGAGATTCTTAACACAAGCTCCATTTATTTGTTCACAGACTTGAAGTTTTATAGGCAGAGTTATAAATTCGTAATAGTTTTCCTGAGTGCTGAGGTTTTCCATTTGGGAATATGAGTAAAACACAAGATGTTCACAGTCACAACTGCCATTGTATATTCATAAGAAGGGCTCAGAGTAGTGACAGCATTTGCATACAAAAATCCAAAATATCTATGTTTTCCATAAGTACATAATTGATTGGGTGTATCTATCCTGCATTCAAATGTATTTTAATCTTGGCCGACCGTTTCTACCACAAATTATTCCCTATGCGATTTGCTATTTCTGATCAAATTTTGAAAACAAAATTATTGACTTTGTGCTGTGTATTAATAATAGATATGATGCTGTTTAGATGCAATCAAACATTTAAGCTAATATTAAAAGGAAATCAAGCAAAAAATCTGACAAAATATCTCGATAGCGTGTCACAAAAGTGAGATATGTTTAAGACCATGGGGAGTGTAATGGGCTAAGAAGACAGTGGATTAAAGATATTATTTGGCTTTTCAGGGTAGGAATTGTTCTTTTTAACTGGTATTCCATGATCTTTTACAACACCCTCAATTCTTTCCTTTCCAGTCAATCGGGGACGGGATAGGCAATGCACTGTCTCCCTAGATGAGATTTTTCAATTATAACTGCCTGACACTACCCCTATATGCTCTGAAGCCTAGAGGACCACTGGCATTGTAAAAGGACGTATAACATTGGAAGAGCAAGAATGTCTCAGGCCATTCTCTGTGAGTGAGTCAGTTTATGTCCCACAGTCTGGACTGCCACTTTCCTTAATCCCAACCCAGAATTATTAAATTCCTAGTATGAGTACCGCAGTGTTGTAAAAGACCATGGAGTGCCATTTAAACACCAGTGCCAATCCCCTCTTGTCCCTAAAAGCCATCTGATGTCCTCAGTCCTCCAGCTTCCCACAGCATGTGACTGTTCAGCCATAACCATAGTGCTAGTCCTAACACAATGTGTGCAGAAACCTAGAGGATCATTCCCCCTTGTAGAAGACAATATAACATGTAGGAAAAAACCACCCTCTTTCTATCTGAGGGGGACAATTAATATCCAGTAAGCTACTACCTGTTGAGACTGCTTTTCAACCTTAACCCTCACGCCAAGCAAAGCTTGCAACCAGGATAGTAAATTTCTCCTATAGATAGGAAGGGGGATTGGATTTATTTCTTTACTAGGTTTTCTGGGGTCTTTTATGGCAGGGCTACATTCTCTTGATTCTGGAAATTTACTATAGGCTGAGGTTAGGGTTAGCAATCCAGGTGGCTAATGGATTCCTGGATATTTGATATCCCCTGATATAGGAAGACTGTAGAGTCTTTTTTTTCATGAGACTTTATCTTTGTAAAGTTTTGCCTTTATTTCTTTGCAAGCTATGTGCCATTCCTCAGAGACTGAGAAGGGTTTAAAGCCAAAGAAATGTATAATTATGCATAATAATTGAAAATCCAGCAATTGTTCACATAAGACCATTGGAGGATAAAAGAACAATGTCATTGAAAGGACTTTATTATTGGCTTGCTGGTTTTATTCATATCAAAGAATCAATACAGTTAAAAATACAGGAATTTTGATGATCTGACCCAAACTTCTTGTGTCAAAAATATACATACTTTATATTTTATATCTCAGAGCTGTGAAGATAATTTAAACACTTCAGGATACAGATTGATGCTTCGTTAGGTTTGTAAACATTTTCCTTATATTCAGTAAAATGAATTAATTTCTGAATCTGCAAATCTATCAAGGGTGAGAGTCATTCAGCAGTATCTAGTATATACCTTACTGGATAATCTTCTTTATACTTGGCATCTTGTTAACAAAGTAATAAAGTAATTTATTGTGAAGTCTCATTTGTTCGGGTGAACAGAAATATTTTTATGTAAGTCTGTCACTGAAACTGATGAAATAGTCTCTTGGAATGAAAACAATTTTGCAAACATAAATGAAACACAGAGGCAATTACAATACAGCTAATCTGAATAGGCAATATATCTACACAACAAATTCAGAGTAAATAACTTCTGTTCAGCTTGTGACTATTGTTAGCTTTTTCATTGTCAATCTAGCATGCTAAGGCAAACTTTTGGAAAATTATTAGAAAATTAATTATTAGAAAAGATTGTTTAAATAATTCAAATTAATCTTGCAAAAAAAGCCAAAGTCAGGTTGACAAAGTAAATGTCACCATGGTCTTGGATGATTTTAAGGCTGTTTACACATGACCCCATCCATACTGTCTCTAGACTTAGATACTTGGGGGTATCCAGTGCAGACACCCAGGTACCTGATGTGAGTCAGCTCAGGGCAAGACGCAGTTACTTGGTTTGCTCACGGGCAGGACCACACTAAGCATTAACTCAAGTTTCAAAGCAAGTTAGCTGCAAGATTACACTTTCCCATGTGAATTTATGAACTTAAGGCTCTATTAATTTGTTGCTTTGCAAACCACACTCCATTTACACCTGTAGGCATACCCTAGATGCAAAAATGCATAATTCCCTAGGAAACAGCCCTGATGTTTTATAGCAATGTCCAAAAGGAAAATTGCTATGATATGTATCTGTTTCTAATTATAAGCTTGTTGCTTATAAATAGTTATTTTTAACAGAAAAAAATTAACTCCTTTTACCCCCATTTCCAACTGTGGGAAGTCAATGTAGTGCAGCAGACAGCCCACTGTACAGGAATTAAAGAAACTTATTCTTTCTTCTACAAACCTAGTGGATGACTAAGGAAAGCCATTTTACCTGCATGTGCCTCAGTTTATTCCTCCACAAATGGAAATAAAGACAGCCTTCCTTCTCTTATAGAATCTTTAAAAAAATTTCTAATAAAATGTTCTAGAAAAGAGCCTGTTACTCCCAAACAGGTTGTTCTGCACTATTTTCTATCAGTAGTCTGTGTGTTTGTAAGAGAGAACTGGAAGGAAACTCCTAAATCAGTGAGTCGAGTCCCCTGCTTGGGTTGTATCACCATTGTATCATCTTTTCCAGAAGACAATTGAGCTTCATCTTGAAACTAGTTAGATGTTTTCTGTTGAAAGTCTCATTAATCACATGCAGTAATGATAAGGAAACTTTTAAATGTTTATTATTGTGATCCTAAAGGTGTTCCTGCTTGGTATATATCCATTTGTGGATTTGTTTTGGGGTTTGTTTGTTGGGGATATTTTGTGGTGTGGATTTTTTTATTTTCCTGTAATACTGTGCTTTGGTTTAAATATCTCTTTATTATATGTGTTTATCCCTTATCATGTTTATGGATGGGCCTCTCATAATTCTACCCCAGAGGACACCCTACAGGTTGCCACATCTTCCTTCGGTGCTGCCAAGGGGTGGTCACAGTGGTGCACAGAACACCAGAGGAATTCTTACAAAAGCCACAAAAAGCATTAATACTTCTCACAAAAGCCATTAATATTTCTTTACCTCCATTGAGCTTCAGTCTGCTATGCAGGTGAAACAGACCAGTAGCCTGTGCTGGAAATACCTCTCCTGATACATCTTAGGAAGACCTTTACTTTTTTCATGCCTATTTCTCCATGGTAACTCAGAAGATACCTGTGCTCATATAACAATCTTTCTCTGCCTCATTCAGCTCCAGGTGATGAATTCCTTATTACTCCAGAAAGTCTTCCTATGAGTCCTTAAGCACATGACCTTTTTTTTTTTATATATATATACACCATTAAATTAATCCCATTTCCATCACTGCAGTCCTCAACATCATGCTGTTCTTCCTGACCTGTCTGTTTATTGACAAAATCTTCATGTTATCAGAAAATTTTATCATCACATACTTGCTTTTGAACGAAGATCATTAATGAAAATATTAATAAATGAATCTTAGGAGCAATTATTGAGGGTCCTCATTGTTACCTTTCTCTGGTGATTTACGCTTTGGAGAATACCATTTTCATTTCCTCTTTTAGCAGTTCCCTACCTACCTTAATTTAGTTACACTTACACTTCACCCACATTACGTTTAGCTCTCTTGTTCTTCAGCTTCACTATGATTTTCTTAATATACAATGCCTGCTACATTTAATTTAAGAAATAAATTTATTTTTCAAAGAAAAGTCAGAATTGCTTGACAGAACTTAACTTTGACAAAAACATGTTGCATTTTTCTATTTACCTCTGTGTCTTTTGTCATTTTTTCCCTCAAAATTTGTTTCAAATCTATAAGATTCTTGTGATTTAACCCCAGCCAACAACTAAGCCCCACACAGCCGCTTCACTCACTCCTCCCTGGTGGGATGGGGGAGAGAATCGTAAGAGTAAAACTGAGAAAACTTGTGGGTTGAAATAAAGACAATTTAACAGGTAAAGCAAAAGCCACGCACACAAGCAGAGCAAAACAAGGAATTAATTCACTACTTCCCATCAGCAGGCAGGTGTTCAGCCATCTCCAGGAAAGCAGGGCTCCATCACGCATAACGGTTACTTGGGAAGACAAACATCATCACTCCAAACGTCCCCCCTTCCTTCTTCTTCCCCCAGCTTTATATGCTGAGCACGACGTTATATGGTGTGGAATATCCCTTTGGTCTGTTGGGGTCAGCTGTACCAGCTGTGTCCCCTCCCAGCTTCTTGTGCACCCCCAGCCTGCTCGCTGGTGGGGTGGGGTGAGGAGCAGAAAAAGCCTTGACTCTGTGTAAGCACTGCTCAGCAGGAACGAAAACATCCCTGTGTTATCAACACTGTTTTCAGCACAAATCCAAAAACATAGCCTCATACTAACTACTATGAAGAAAATTAACTCTATCCCAACCAAAACCAGCGCAAAGTTCTAATCCATCCTTCACTGATCCAAGTCCTCACTTTGACCTAAAAAATGTTAAGTGCCAGACATTTTAGAAATCTTCACAGGAAGAGCCTGTCTGCATTAGTAAGGTGCTAAAACAGAGGACCTCTAAAAGTCTTCAGATAACATTTAAAACTGTAAGAAAAGCTTCTATGTAATTTTATGTAATTAATTCTTTTTCTTGTTTTCATCATTCTTAAATCTGTATTGGCTTTATTTTTTCCGTAATTTTCCCCCATGTGAGAGTGAAATTCATCTCAACTAATCTTAATTGTCCAAAATATATGTGTCTAATATGAGGCAGTGGTCCCCAATTTCCCTTACAGTCAAAAAAACCAGACCAGAGCTTGTCAGAAGTAGCCTATCCTAAAGCATTGTTCAAGACAGGTGAGATGAATTAAATTTCGCTATAACACATTTCTATCCACTGACTACACATGATACTAGACAATTATCTTGAAATGAGATGCTTAAAGTTCAAACAGTTGAAGTTTTAAATGGTTTAAATGGTTGAAATAAGGCAAGAGTAATTCCACCCTAAAAGCTCGTTTTTCCTTTTTATATTAGCTGGTGTTTTATCAAATCAACTTCTTGTCTTTTTTTTTACTACCACAGATGTCTCTTTAGTGCTTTTGTATTAGATCTCTGTCCTTCTTATTGTATATCATTGTTCTATTTATTACTATCCAAGTAGGTGTTATTTACATATGCTTTCAGATTACTGTTGATAATAATGAAATAGGAGTAACCCTAATATTAACACATATATCTGTGTTCATACTGGCTCTCCCCTTGTTCTCTGCTTTGATTAATTTTCATTTTTGTTTGTTAACAATTCTGAAGTATTTTTGCGCAGGTAGATTTGAGTGGTTTAGTACACTTCAGCTGTACTCCAGGGCTGTAGCTATGGTTTCTGTCAGAATTATAAAAAAGGTCAAATCAATAGGAAAGTATTGTAAGCATTCAAAAATCATAATCAAGGCTCAGAAAATCAACCAGTTTCTATTTAAATCAAAGACATTAATAAATACATGTTTTAAGATCTATTTGCCTCGTGGTTTTTAAGTCTTTGAGAATTGCAATCCAATGACTTTTCTCCACAGCCTTATGGAAAATGTGAAATATTCATAAATGCCAAAAAAAAAAACCCAAAACAACAAAACACAAAACCCCAGAGAAGTAGAGGTAAAGGCAGTGGAGATGCTACAGAATAGCATGGCTACCAAAGCTAAAGCTTTAAATCTCTTGTTTCACGTTAAAACACTGAGTAATGGCAACAGTGTTTGAGAATATTGCCACTTCCTAGTTTTCCCTAGCTCTTTTTGTGGATGACAATGTTTTCAAATAATCCTCTACATATTTCTGTAAGTTCTTAAAATCTCCACTAAGCTCATTTTGATTGGTTTATGGCATACTACGTTTCAGAGCACCTTAGTCCAGCTATGAGATTTTTCCCCACAAATAATCCTGTTTTCAATTCTATTCTGAAGTAAATCTACTGTGTTGAGCTCTAGGTCTACTCTCTGCTAGTGAGTTTGACACATTGACATCCCCTCTGAAAGTCCCATTCAGATTCAGGGCTTCATGCAATTTTCATATATGCTTCAACCTGTTAAACCTTTTAAGAATGCTGGAAGCATGAATGTATCCAGGCTAGGCAAGGAAGGAAGCCTTATTAAATTCCCTTTAAGTGTCTGTCTTAATCTAAGTGATTGTCAAGAAAAGAAAACCTCAGGAATAACAAAAAATTGTTTGAAAAATGAGACACAATTATGGGTTCTCTATGAATATAAGAAAAAATAACCTGACGGTTAGGTTAAAAGGCACACAGGGATGGATCAGGCTGGCAGCTTCCCTACACTTTTGAAGAGGTTTCTCATTAGAGACCATAGTTACTATTATTATCTATTTGTGCTACATAGCACTAGGAGTCTCCTGCTAAGACTTCAGTACCATTGTGGTAAACACGAGCACATAGCAAGAGAGTGCTGCTGGCCTCAAGACATTTCCAGCCTCAATGGTCAAAGCAGAGCAAATAATTGCATTTATCCTGGTGTGGGTAGGGAATGGAGGCACCCAAAAATAAAAAACACCTTGTTCTGCAATTTGGCAAGGGTATCTGTGGTGGAGCCCAGCTTGGAGTCACTGCTTAGCAGGTGCTGATCTGCCAGTAGGACAGTCCCTCTTTCAAACTGTATCATGAGCCCAAAATTTAACATTTTTTTTCTTTTCTTCAGGTTATTCAATCCTACACAGGGATATATGTGTTAGCCCTTGGAGAGTTAAATCTGAATATCGGAAGAAGGACAAATGCTGTAAGCAGAGTATGATGCTTCAGGGAGGAGTCACATTAAGGCAGCTCTACAGCTTCTGGTAGCCAAGCCAGTTTGGGTATTCTTTCATAACGTTGTAGTTGTGCTGTGTTGTAGTTGTGTTGTGGTTGTGTTGTTAGATTCTCAAAGACCCTCTGATAAAAGAGATAATTTCCATGACTTTTCTTTAAATTCTGAGCTGAATATCAGAGGTATGTGGTGTATGCAGCAACTGTGCCTGGAATAGACATCTCAAAGTTTCAGCTCATGGAAAAACCTAATTGTCTTTCTTATTGGCATTTCACTTGTATTTGTCTCTCCTTTCAGCCTTTTGTTAGAGCCTTCTGGAGAAAAGGAATGCTCTTAAAGAAAGACAAATGAGGTAAGTTACCAAATTAGTTCATTTCAGATGCTTTTGTTCAAGTGACAGCTCAAAAGGACAGCAGGCTAAATGACTCAGAAGTGTGAGAAGAATTTGAGTACCGTTTATTGTCTTGACACCCATTATATAATCTTTTTTTTTGTGCTGTACTTCAGAAACTGCCTCATTAAATAAATTTCCAAACATTTCTTTTTTTTTTTACTTAAATCTATTTTTAAGCAATTTCTTTTTCAACTTGTGAAGATTCATTTTTTGACAGAAGAGTTCACAAGTTTTTTATACAAATCTTCATCACTCGCTACATACACAGGAGAGGCACCTGTTTCAGAATTGCTGTTTTACTAGTTTTTATCAACTTTTGACCCCTACCTTTTTTTAGATTTGAGCTCTGCTGGCAGGTTCGTATGCATTGGATTCTCTCACATCTTTGTCTTTTGATTCAGGTTAGTCCACGTCTGGTGACTGGCATAATTTTTAGTTTCCCTTTTCTCTCCCTGTCAAGGTGAGATTTTGGGAGGCGGGCTGGCAGAGCCGAGCAGCAGCATCTATTTCCCTGTGCCTCTGCAGGTTGCAGGGGGTGCAGGCAGAAAAAAAACCATCAGAGATACCTATGAATGACAGACCCAGATCTGAGACTCTTGACTTCTTTTATCTGTGCCGTTTGAAATGAATCAGATTGGTCATCAACTTTATCCACAATTAAACAAGAAGCTGAGCTTAATAAGAGCACAAATGGAGACAGCAGTGGTGACCTGGTGTAAAAAGGTGTAGAACAAGCCATTACAAATCTTGACAGTAGGCACAGAGATCAAAAAGTTAAATATCCTAATGGTCTATACCTTTAACCCAATAAAAGCCTATTCTATGCTTTGTATAAATGTTTCCTTTTCAGTCTAATTTATTTCACTATTGTTAAAAAGTTAATGGGAAAGAAAAGTAGAGCATATGTAATGATACAATTGGTATTTTGCCATTAATCAGGTAAGCGTGGTTTTGCTTATCTCACATAAGAATGGCTACAGTGGGTCAAACCACCTGCTTTCCAGTAGTGGTCAAAAAGCCTGGGGCACTGTATGGGAGCAGGATAAACATATATGGTATTTTTCTGATGATTCTTCGAGCCTGTTGATATTTGCAGCTCAGGCACTTCCTGAGCGGGGAGTAGTTTCTGTGAAATTAGCGACTCTCAGTGTATTTCTCTTCTGTGAACTTTTCCAGCCTCTCCTTGAAGCTGTGTAAGCTTTTACCGTCCATAACTCATGGTGAAGAGTTCAGCCTCTCAACTGCAACACCACCTGCAAGAAAAGTCTCTTGTTTGTTTTCAGCCTGATTTCTGGCAGCCTCATTCAATGTACCTACTGCCGTTATAAGGCGTCTTAGGGAGCTACAGTGGGAAAAACTCAGGTAATGGAATGCAGCACTTTATAGGAGGCTGTAGGTGTTTTGTAAAGTCAAGTCCCAAGTGAGAGCAAATGAACAAGTGAGAGCTCCATCTCATCATAAAAATGTCTGAAGAACATGAAAGTGCAACTGTGCTGGTGAGGGGAAGGAGGTTTGCCTCCTGTGATCAGAACTGATACGGTTAAATATAACTCTAACACCTCTTCTGCTCTTTCTGCCAGGTTCAGTATGCCTCTGGTCTCATAGTTTGGGAAATCAGATACTGCAAGGATTGTTACAGTTAAATAAACATTTTAATACCTGTAATAATGTTGCAGCTATGTCATAACCAGAAAAGATGAATTTTAATAATTTGATAGTAAAGTTCACATTGTTGCCTCTGCAAGGAATGTTACATGTGGACTTACCTAGGGAAAAGGACAGGGAAAGGGGCTGAGGACAGTGGGTCTGTAGCTGTCTCACTGATGCTCCATTCTCCGTAGGTGACCCCTCCCTCTGTAAGCCCCTCTGCAGAATCACCTGGTCATCAGTCTCATAAAGTTTTGGGTCAACAGGAGACGGCAAAGCAGCACCACTGAGGACCGAGCCCGGGAGCTGCAGGGGCCAACTCTTCCCCTCCTGCCCCACCAGTAAAGGCTCTGGGGTGCCTTGTGCAGTGGTGGGTGTCAACAGGCCCCTTAAATCCCAGCTATCTTTTGTATTTGTTAGCCAATAAATAATTGCTTCATACTTTTAGATGTGCATATCTTTCTTGCACAGTCTCCTTATGCAGAGCTAAAGGTGTCCAACGTGACTCAGAAGAAGGGTAGTGATACCTGTTATGTGTCAGATAGCTTCATTTCAAGCTTCTCTTATTTTATCAGAACTTGAGGAATGCTCATCACTTGGCAACTTGAAATATTATTAAAAGACCATTGCAGTCTGATCCAACAAGAGGAGTCAGAAAGTGAGATGAAGGTGTAGGTCACCCAGATTTTCTCCTTGACCACCAAGTACCTGAATAGTTAGTCTATTCATGTTCTGCTTGATCTTATTTTTCTCACAATGTACCTTCCGCAGATAAACCTAAGCTTTCTCAGAAGTAAGGATGGATATTGCTGCTGTGCTTAGATCTAAACCAACAGTGTTCTTCCTCCCATGCAAAAGTTTTTCTGCAGAGTTGAGCTTCTGCTTTGACTTTCAAAATCCACAAGACAACCTCCAAGCCAACAATTTTAGCTGCAGATCAGAGAATCACCGCAGAACTGACAAATAATATATGGTCTTATCCTGTATTACACCTTTTGGTTTTAGTCTGACAATCTCAAATATTATTTATGATTAATTCTTACCCTTATATTCTTCTCTATGCACAATTCAAAAATGCAAAAATATTTGAAGACCTAAAATAGGGGAAGCTTTGTCATGCTCTTGTTTTTCATTAGGACAGTGTTTTTTTATAGAACTACAGATAACTACTTTTGCAGGGGAATTTAGCCCCTGGCAGGCTGGGTAGTAGGGCAGTCTCTTCTGGGTTATATCCCATCCTCTGCATCGCAGAACCGCAACGGTGTGAACACACCGTGGTGAGGTTCAGCATGTGCTGCAAAAAGCTCCAGTTGTGGCATCTTGCACTGCATATAAGACGGTAACTGTTGTTCCAACAAGCAGAATGAAAGATTTAATGCTTAAATGTAGCTTTGATGGGCAAAAAAACTGGAAGCACCAGGTATCAGGCTTTGACAAGATATTT
Organism: Pelecanoides urinatrix; assembly: GCA_013400755.1. Taxonomy (NCBI): domain Eukaryota; kingdom Metazoa; phylum Chordata; class Aves; order Procellariiformes; family Procellariidae; genus Pelecanoides; species Pelecanoides urinatrix. The sequence continues at coordinate 224,679 of VZTQ01014538.1, read as the reverse complement.
ATACCAGCAAAATGTAACAGCAAATATAAAACTCCGTTCTCTAAACATCTATTTAAAAGAATATCTGCCAAAACTCTTGAGTCTCTTCTTGTTTATTGATTTTATTCAGTGTCTTCTGACAAACTCAGTTTTTAACAGTCATTTCAATGCATTGCAATGCATAAGGCACTGATGAAAACTCCAGTAGTCACACTTATTGTGTTGGTAAGAAACTGCTTTCTTCCTCTTTTTTTAAACTTCACATTTTCTATTGCAGGGAGATGACCAACATGAATGAAAACCTAATGGTGGGCTGTAAGGAATTCAGTTTTTAATGTACTGCATCAGAGACTGAGCGCAAGAATACAGATCCCTTTAGGGATCCTTGGTAGGCAAATCATTAGTCTAGTTTTGCAGTCTTACATGATTTGCTATGCATAATTGCAGATAACTAGATTTTTCTAAAGGTTAAAAACAATGCTAGTGTGTTGACAACACATTGAAACAGCTAATTCCTTATTGACTGCTATGAAATTGCATAACAATTTCCCTTACTACTGTAGTAAGTAACACATTTTCTGGAAGAGTTCTTTAAAGGTGGTGGTTAAAGGGAAGGAAGGGAAGGGAAGGGAAGGGAAGGGAAGGGAAGGGAAGGGAAGGG